>WBMW01004026.1:1343700-1563311 GCA_013396635.1 Penelope pileata
TCTCTTCTCTTCTCTTCTCTTCTCTTCTCTTCTCTTCTCTTCTCTTCTCTTCTCTTCTCTTCTCTTCTCTTCTCTTCTCTTCTCTTCTCTTCTCTTCTCCATTTTCCTCTTCTTCCATCCAGGGGTTTGCCAGCTGCAGGCAGTGTGTGGAGGACTGAGCAGCTCTCAGTGGGACAGGACAGCCACAGATGGGTCCCCCTGAGCCATGCCCCAGCGATGGGGCAGCTGCTGGATGCTGCTGTCACGGCTGTGGCTCTGGTGGCAGCAGTGGGCTGGGCTGGTAAACAGCTGCGAAACGAAGGCTTGTACGTTCTTACGGAAGTTGACTGCTGCTGCTTGTTGCTCGCGTCTCTGCTCTGTCGCAGCTCTGTGTTGGGTTTGGAACAGATGACAGACCTGACTGGTGCCCAGCCTGCATTTATCAGTTGTTCAGTGGGGTTACTGTGTTACTGTGTTAATAGGCACAGTTTGCTGTGAGCCCTTTCAGGCACTGCTGGGGTCCAGAACACTTCAGCGTGGCGTTTGCATGCAGGCAGAGCCCACGCGCTGGATCTGAAGAAATAAGAGATTTCACTTCTGCAATGGGGGTGTGTTGGTTAGTGCTCTCTATTCTGCTGTGGTTTCCCAATGAAACCATTGCAAACTGGCATGGCTCCCCATCTTACCCACTGCTTTGTGAAGCCCTTCGTGTCCAGTTTTGTACCCCATCCCCAGAACTGGATTCTGTTTAGGTTCTGGATAGAGGTATTTACCAGCTGTGTTATTCTGAGGTTTTTTTTCCTGAGTTGTCTACATAAATAACAACTGTGTTTTGAACCTGGAAAACACAGTAGTAGAGGCGTGGAGGAGGCCAGTGACCTGTTGTTAATGCTGCTTTGACTTCCTCTGACTTTTTGTCTACTTTTTTTTTTTTTTGACACAAATGTATCAAAAATACACAGCTGCTGAAAAACGCACCATTTGGGAAAAGCACTGGAAATAGCCTTTAAATGAGAGCTATCAAATGCTTCGGGTACACATGTGGAAGCCTGCCTTGCTGCTTTAAGTCTTGGCTGTTACAGGCACAGTTTACAGCAAAACTTTGGCCCTAAGAGGCATTAAGCTGGTGCAGTGTAAACTTGGCTCTGGGAGCATGTTTTTAAAAAGCTTGTGTTTTCTTAACCAAAGTCTAACAGAGTTTGACATGGAGTGACTGTGTTTTTATCACAAATCCTGAAGCAAACAGCAAGCAGCTCATGCTGCCCTCTGTCCCATGCACAGCAGGAGCTTACTGACCGTGTATGGAATGGTAAAACAGGAGGAGGTGCAGCAAAATAAAGTGTCCAAAGCATTTGTAGTCTCCTGAGTGCTAATAAGCACCGGGGCCTTCAAGAAGAATAACTCATGAATGGATTTGGTGTGCCATTAGGCATATAGAGGTATCTGGAAAATACTGGTGCAGTGAAAACAGGTTTTAGTGCGGGAATGAGAGAGTGCTTAGGGTGTGTACAGTCTCTGAACTGAATATTTTTCGGTGTAAACAGCACAGATGCTGTGGCATAGCGGTTTGGGGAACTGGAGGCTGCAAGTTCTGACTCCAAGTTCCTTGCGCTGCAGTTAAGCAGACATCTGAGCGGGCTGGGCTTCAGCTTGAAAACTTGGAACCAAAATTTCAACACCAAGTAAACTGAGAGATTAAACAATTCCCTTGAGATTGGGCATGCTGTGGAGTAGCTGGCCTAACACCACGCTAGGAGAGAGGGGTCCAGATGGTCTTGCATTTATTTCTCTTAACAGTTTATGTACTGATTCCCTTTATTTGTTGATCACTTCACCTAAAGTAACAGCAAGGCAGAGACACCGAACTGTTAGCTGCCCAAGGAATTTGACAGCAGCACAAGAAGTGAGGCGGGTGCTGCTGCTGAAGGAGTGCTGCCATGTGTGCACACCTCTCCCTCAGATCCAGCACCCTCACCACCGAGACCAAGCCCCTTGCCTTCTGCTGTTCCTCCCCTGCACAATGGCATCTTTTGTTCTTGCCAAAATACAATGGGGATGCTAAAACCGTGGCAGATTATTTGGGTAGGTCAAGTGAATGCTGAGCAAAACCAGCAGGATTCCCCAATTTTCTTTACTCCCACGGGAGGTATTATGTACTTTGAGTATTCCTTTTTATGCTGTGACAGCTACATAAGAAGATCACAGTGTGCCTTGGGAAACAGTTTGGCACGGGAGCCTGGTCATTAAAATAGTTATAAAGCAACTGAATAATTTGTTCTTGCAGTTCAGGTGGGATTAACAGTGAACTGATGTGAGAAAAGTTCTTTGACTCTGATTTTTAAACCAAAGTGATTAATTTGTTCAATTGAAGTGCAACATGTATCTTCTCATGACCAGCTTAAGGGATTTTGGCAAACTTGAAACTTCCCACAGAAAACACTGTTCTTTCACTTAACCTCATTAGAGCCTCAGAACCTGTTGCACTAAATGTGGAGCGTATATGTAAGGAGATATTTCCTGCTTTTATCACCCCAAAATGGACAGAGTGAAAGAAATGATACAGATGGGTGAAACTAGCTTGAAGTTCTTTAGAAAGAAGATGACTAGGAATAGGAAAATTCTTAAAAAAATAATACAGACTCTAATTATAGTAGTTCAGCTATGTTTTCATCATGCATACAGCTGGAAGCTTAAGGCAGCAAAAGCCCTTTTGCTGTCAGGGGAAGTGCAGCCTGGGAAAAGAGTGTCCTGTGTTAGTTCAGTCCCAGCAGTATGCAGCAGTGGGGACATTCTCCGGTTGCTCTCATTGGACCACTGGAACGAGAAACTGCAGGAACCAGGCGATGATGACAGGTGCAGCAACTGCTTGATGCAAATAGTGGTGAAATGTTGATTCTTGAGACTAAATGATACTTCCAGCTGACAGATTTCGTTTGTTTCTAACTTAGAAATCTCACAGAAGTACAGAGGAGCATACTCTTGTCCTGTTAGTGATGCTGTTTCTCCAAATAAATGGTACTGTATGTAGACTGCCCTTTAGCTTCAGCTTTTAGGTGAACATTTATAAGTTTACCTATGCATGAAGGTGCTGTCCCCGTCACCTTCTTGGTGAAGAACTTTCCAGCAGATTAAGGAAGCAATAGTTGCCCCTCTGCTATCTGTCAAAAGCTCTGTCTCAAAAGTTGTAAATAAGTGACTTTCTAGTACTGGAGAGTTATGGGAAATATTCTGAAACTGTTTAAAAGGCTTAGAATAAGGAAGTCCTGTTTTACATTTGGTAATATGCGTTGCTTCTGATTGCTACAAAGCTGAGTTAGGCCTCTTGGAAATCAGTGGCTATGGAACTTGTTGTTTCTCTTAAATGGTGGTGTTTTTTCCTATCTGTGTCACTTCCAGAGCTCTGGGTAACTTCAGTGGGGCCACTCAGCGGGAGGTAATCCCTATTGTTAATTCCCTTTGGCTGCAGAGTTGGAGTAGCAGTAAGAAACTATACACAGCTTCTTCCGGGTAGGTGATCATGTATCATTAAAGTGTTATTACGACGTAATTAAACTCAGTTCTGAGCTCTGTGAGAATCAGTACCATTGTTTGCCATTTAGTTAAACACAGCAAGTGCTTAAAGAGTAAAGCCTGCAATTATCCAAGTTTCAGACTCAAACATGCAAGGTCCTATGTTAACAATGAGAGAGAGTTGTTGTTTTACTTTTAGCTGAGGGCTGATACAGAATCAGGTCTGTTTTGTTTCCAAACTGGCATGGGAGTGTTGTCTTTGGATAACACCCAGTGGCTTGTTGTCAACGGGATGTTCTCCATACAGCGGAGCTCCACAGTGTGCATGTGGATGCACAACTGGACTGCTTGTGCTGATGAAATTTTCCACAGCTGTATCTGTTTGTACAGAGCAGGATGTATGTCAATTTTACTGCTCTAATTTTGTGTGGCTGATCACGTTTCCTATATTTCTTTTGGGGTTTGTGCTACTTCCTTTCAGTTAATTGTCACAATTCTAGTATATCTTTTTCATCTGTCAGTCGGGTTTTTTTTCTCTTTATAGCTGGAAGTTGATCCATGCAGATCTTCCTTTTCAAGCCCTGTTTTTAAAATTGGATATTAGTACTTTTCCAAGCCTTTAACTGGCTACTTCCTGTCTGAACTAAGTATAGCTTCAGAAGTATAGCTCTTGTAGCTTCTATTCTACCACGTGTAAGACCAGTCTGCTAGTACTGTATGGATGACGTAAATCTTAATGGAAAGAGCAATCTTAGAAGCTAGTGCAGCATGAACACCTAACTGGCTAAAACCAAATCTTTCCATGTTCTTTCAAGGTTATCTTGGTGTTTTGTTGTTGTTTGTTGTTGCTGTTCTTGTTTGTTTGTTTTTGGCATTTATTTGTTTATTATTTAACTACTCAGTTATTTGATTCCTTGCCATTTCACCACTCTTGTAACTTCATTTCTCTGCAGAAATCCTGTTTTTAGGAAGTAAAAATAAGTGATAGGGATCTTAATCTGTCATGGTCCTGAATAAGATTCTGTAGAAGGAAGCACTGGTGTTCAAAGTTGAAGAGCTGTGATATACTTTATATATATAGGAGTGTATTTAATGGTAGGCACAAGGCATAATGGAAATGTAGTTAGGAAAGTAGAATAAAACTTTTAAAGGATATCTTATTTGTTGACAGAGTAAGCAGACATCCAGACAGGAAATGCACTATTAGAGGAAGGAAGGATTACTCTTCCTGTGAGTTTTTGGTTTACTTCCTTCAGGAAGCTCATGTGCACCTTGTCAAACTAATGATGTCATTTTTCTACTGCTAGAATTCATGAGTACTCTAAGTATACTTTCTATATTTTGTATGTAACATATCCTTGCTAAATTTTAGGTTTCATTTGTATCCTTGGACAAATTAGCACCATAGTGACTGTTCTGTGAAATAAAGGCATTGCTGGGTTTAATGATGACCCTTTATATATTGGCATGTTCAAAATGTCACTTTTTTCCTAGATGATTTAATTTAACAACATCACATATTTTTCTCCTGTGTGGAACACATTGCATTTTTTGAAGTTGTGTTTAAAATCCCAATTCCAAATAGCAACATGTGCCTGGATAACTTCAGCCCCTCTTACAAAGAAAGTCTGGAAAGTGATAACTTAAAGTTCACTACTTGATGCAATAGATGCTAACCTGGAGCGTTGATGTGTAAGATTTTGCAAAAAGTCATCTGAGGATGAAGAACTGCTTTTTGTCCATCTTGAAGGAATTTGGAAGTCCTTATTTTGAAAAGCATGGAGTGTTCTGCTAACTTAGACACTAACCTACCAGCCTCTTATGTTGTTATACAGGCAGGAGTGTGCTTAGGAAGATTATTTTCTATCCCTAGATGTTGAGGCTTGTAGACAGTATTACTGTTACCCAGATTTAGTCCTGAATAGTACAGCATGTGCAAATGTTTAAATTTGGGTAACTTTCTAATGTGAATTTCCCAAGAAGAGTGAAAGATATGTCCTTAACACAATGGCCAGTTGTGCAAAGTTCGAGTCCTGGTTAAGTTCAAGAATGCTGAAGTTCTACCCAGAAAAGGGGACTGAAAGCTGACAGGAACAAAATTATATCCATAAATTATACTTTTATCCTGAAAAACAAGCATAAAACATCGGACACTTGTCTGGGATGAAGTTTTCCATGACATTTTGGCAACAATTATAGAGAACCTAGAACAGCAACAAGCAAGCGATTTTAATACCTGGTAGAGCAAGTAGTCTGTGAACTCAGAAGTTGTAACCCATACAGTATGACCTAATGATTACATGTAAGTGAAAAACATATCAACAGCCTTAGTTTTGATGTTTTGTAATTTGAGTACTCATCTTTGCAACATCAACATGAAAATGCAAAATTCATTAAAAAAACCTACTATACATTTGCACGGGTGCAGCTTAAAGCCCGATAACATTCATCATCTCTGAGTATACTATGAGCCTGTCCCTTCTGGAATAATCTCAGTATGTTTTTGCTTCTGAGTTGCACAGAACCACCCACTCTTTGAAGTAGTTGCAGCTGGGCAGAAGCTATGAACTATTAAGGCATGGCAGATTGGAAATAGGAGGGGGTGGGGAGCATGGCCTGACACTGATGAGCTGCAGGAACAATAGCTTGTTTCTTGTCTGTTTAGACTGCAATCTTTGTGGCAGAAGCCGTCTCTTCCATGTTATGAAATGCTTATTGAATCTTTGTAGTATTGATTCTTGAATCTGCGCTCAAACACCAACCTAGTGCCCAGGTGCCGGGCAGGTGTCAGGGTTTGTATTTTGCCTTTAATTTTTGCCTTTAATCTTTGCTTAAGACTTTTATGTTTGCTGTTAGTTCAAGGAGGAGTAGGAAGGATGTGGAGGATGTTGAGAGGATGCTGGGGAGGTGCTGGGGCAGTGACAGAAGACATGCTGCCCTAGTGGTGTGGGAGAACGAGGCCTAGAAGACACCTGATTGCACTTCACACTTTTCACCCTGTGGTGCTGCCAGCCACAACCTGGAGTTGTTTAAAGCAAAACTTTGGCAGTAGAACAAATGGATATAACGAATTTCTAAGTAAATTTAGGCTGCCACTTAGATGTTGGATTTCTTCTAACAAAAGGTGTGGGTTCCCCTACTGGTACACTGTGCCATCACACTCTGCAAGGAGTGTTTCCAGCCATGTTTGCACTGAACACTGGTGGCTTGAGGAGGTGGGCTGGGGTGACAGCCCTGTTTGTAGCTAAAAACACTATTCAGTGCTAATATTCAAAGCACTAGTATTTTTAAGCTTTTTGAAAAAACTTCGCGTTATCGGAGACTTTAATTTCCACAAACATTTCCACCAGTTTCAGATACCAATGCTGAAGGAACATAAATTTCAGAGAATTTCAGGGCTTGTAATCTGCTAGTCTGCCCTTCCTGAACTTGTGCTATTATACTCTAGGTGATATTAGGGATTGCTACAATGAGGGGGAAAAAGGCATTAAGACATTGCAAGCTCTCCATTTCTGTGCCAACTACAGCCCATTATACTGTGGAAGAGGTAGGGGTGCACAGCAGAGGGAAAAAAAAGGGAATAAAGGCCATGTATTTCAGTTAGCACTGTCACCCTTTGTGGTGCCAGTTTTTACTCCCAAGAAGCATGGTTGGACCCCAAGCTTTCCAAGGAATTTCATTGCATCCCACAGCAAGAGTATTGTGTAACTGATGTTGCAACAGTTTTCTGCAATTTTGCTCAATATCCGTGGAATAGAGAGAGGGATTGCTTCCAGTTCACTTTGTTTTGATGCTACTATCAATGCTCAGCTGCCAGAATGTATCATGTGTGCGAAGAGGAACCAGGCCCTGGTCCGAGGAATTGGCAATGTAAAGGCTCTGTCTAATCCTAAAGTGATTGTAGCAGAACAGCTCTGCACCGGTGCCAGCCACGCAAGTGAAACAGACAGAACAAAAGGACTGGAGACGAGCCTTGAGATCTTTGTTTTCATACCTACAGGAGTATGATGAAGCCGCAGGCGAGTGTTGCCGCAGAGAACACTGCGCTCCTGCACCCAGGAGCCCAATGGATCAGCTGCTGGCTCCATCCTCGCAGTTGTCTCCTCATGGCTTAACTGGGCTGTTACTTGGCGTGGGACTCAAGCTTTTGGCTGAAACATCTCAGTTTCCTAATCAGATTGATTAGCGCATGACATAAATCTACATTTTAAAATGTCTAAAACTTTAAGCCCTACTTATTTTTGGCTTTGTAATCTGCTGTTATGATCCATTATGCTATGAAGAACCAATTTTTTTTTTTTTTTTAGATACCAGCCTTATTTTCCACTAAAGCAGGATTGTGGAGTAACTTACAAAAGGGTTTGGAAGGAAATAAAACCAAATTGGTTAGAAACAACAGAAGTATTTAACTTAAGGGCCAGCAGTGCTCTGTGCTTTAGGAAGGCCGGGTAACAGCAGCGCGCAGAACGTCTGTGAACCTGAGTGCACCCTGTCACCCTGAGGCAGCATAATTGATTCCTGATATTTAATTAAAAACTATGCTTTAGTTCCTTACCTGTTTTGATTTGAAACTTGGAGTGATGTAAGGGTTGCACTCCTAGGCCTCCTTTGTATCAGATTATTAACATTTAGTTGCAAATCAGGAGGGCCATGTGGTAACCAAAGGCCAAGAAAAAGCATCAAATCCCAAGCAGTTGAGTGTCTTCAGCTTTTGACACTTGCTGTTCGAATTGATTACTCGGATGCTATGTAACAGTCCAAAGTCATGTATTTTTAAAAGGGGAGGATCTCTGCAAGAGTCACTTCTATTAAAATCTCTTTCTTGATTTACTGTGTGAAACTGTGTCAGAGAAAATCAGTAGTTCAAACAGTACACAAAGGACCTCGTGACACCAGTGCCTGTAACAAAGAATAGCTTAAAGAGGGCATAGTGTGGGCAGATGCTTATGCATGAACTCTGTTGGATGCTTGCAAGATGATTAATTCTCAAACGAATCATAAACAGGAAGATTAGATTTGTCAAGTTTATTATGAAATAAATGTGAACTGCACTTAGTGTGCAGTGTGGAGCATAACCATATGCTGGTGTTATTAAGTGAAGTCCACGTCTCTCTGCGTAATGGAGATGGTTTTTGTCCAAGTTCTTCTCCAATTTACAGCGACCATAACTTTTTTTCTTTTGGGTCAATCAGACTAGTTTACAGCACTTACTGTTAATCACTGGAATAGCTCTAATTGGCTATACATAAGGTTGCAGATGTTGTTTGAGCATCAGAGTAACTTTTTTTTTGCTTTGTTGTCTGTGATCTGTGCTGCTTGATTATTTTTCTGACCTGGACCTGATAGGTGTCATTGCTGGTCAACTTGTGCCAAGCTCTGGAGACATATTAGCACTCTCCTTCATTGCCTCAAACCCTGTTTGTTTAGTAAGGCTTTGAGCTGCTACATAATAACAGAGCTACAAATTCCTACCTGCTTTGGTGCCTGAGCTCTTAGGACCCTCTGGGCTTTCAGAGCGATGTGGCCAGCCTAGAAACGGCTCTAACGCATCACCCTGGGCCTGAACCTCCCATGGTCCCTCTCTGTCCAAAGAGGGCAACACCAGAGCTTGGGAGCCATGACCCTCAGTGCCCCAGGCTTTCTCCCTCCTCTCATTACCATTAAATCCTCATGAGTATTTAATCCCATGTATAAAGTGGTTGTTGTCCCTCCTGCTTTCTCAGCCTGAGGTGGAAATGCTGTCAGAGTGTTCTGGTGAGGTGAACTTCTTGTGTATCAGTATTGTGTCTCAAAAGGAGAATAATCTCTGCTGCCTGTGTTTATAAACAAGCTGTTTTGAGGAAGTCACCTTCTTTATGAAGCATTTGGGCAGGGGTCTTTTCCTGTTCTTTGTTTTCCATAATACTGTGTAAATAAAAAGAGTTTGGGTATAAGTGCAGAGGTAGATCCTGCAGTGCCTGCAGCAGTTCCCCAGCCCCTCATGGATGTGAGACCATCCCACTTGGCGATGCACCCTATGGCACGAACCTGGGCATCCCTATGGGTGTCTTCAGCAGAATAAAGTTTGAAGCAAGGTGTCTTTGAACCTGTTTGATTTCTGTGCTTGGAATGAATTAAATCATATATATTACAATTATCTAGTGCTTGTTACATATGTTTATACCATTGGTGGAGTCTGAGGATGGATGACCTGATGTATGATTTCTTAGCTCCTTTGTTGGGATGCCTGTTGTGAAAAGCCAGACTGTTTTGCCAGCTGCAAAGGTGCCTTAAAACTTTATTTTTCCTTAGTCAGAAGAATGATTGCTTTAAAACTTAAAACTCTCAGGTGCATTTGCAGTGGATTCAGCTGATAGCTGGGTATGGTGGGAGTCCACTGAGAGGACAAGGCTCATCCAAAAGGGGAGGACTTGGGACCTTTCTTGGGCTGAGTTGGCGAAATGGAGTGAAAAAAAACCTTGTTTTTCTCCCATTTGGCAACTTTACACTAGTGCATGCAGATAAAAATGAACTTTGTATTTTGAATACTTCTGTGAGGCAAGTGCTTTTGCAGTGGATATAAAAGAATGCTTGTATGGTTATCTGTTTAGGAAAGTTATGCAGTTACAATAGCTTCAAGCTACCCTGTCATATAAGAGGGGAACACAAAGCACCTATTTAGAGATTTTAAAATTTGTGCTGAACATGGGTATAAAAACCACTTCTCCAGCATCTTTCTCTTTGGAAAATTAGGAGTTTTTCACAGTGGTGTCAGATAGCAGGGCTTTGTTTGCCAGCTCTCACAAACAAGTAATGTGCTGTTGTGCCACCTTATCACACGGTCGTTCCTTGGTGGGAATGTTTCAGGTATTTCTGGTGCAGAGAGGGGGAACCTAGAGATTGTGAATGTCTGATCTGAAAACATAATGTGGCTTGAATATCTGGTATTGTTCCAAAAGTGAGAACGTGGTGCACGTTGGGCTTTTGTTCAGCAGACCTGATGGCAGTGGTGTAATCTGCTGGTCAGCACTTCCTAGTGTTGGTTCTTTCGGAAACAAAGAGCAACAACTTTGAACTTTTATGAAAACAGGATTGTTTTTTAAGGCTATAAAAGGCATCCATGTTGTTCTTTTTGGCGCAGAGTTTTGGTCATTTGTAGTCAATGCCCTGACTCCCTGAAAATCAGAAACTGTCTTGGGTAAACAACTTTCTTCCACAAGTGCTAGCTGTGGCTTTGTTCCCTCAGCCACTTCTTACTGGAAAACTGCAGGGAGCCTGGCTTCTTTCTTTCCCCCTGTATAGGGAGAACATGGAAAAACCCTTGTTCTTTGAGCCTTCTGATCTGTATTAGCTGAATTGAAACGAGAAAAAAAAAAAAAAAAAAGCTAGATGTGTTTACTGCAATTGCATGTAAATATCTCCACCCTCAAAATAATGCAGCAGCATTCATTTTCCTTTTCTGCCATATGCAATTGGCGCATTGAATAAATGGTTGTAGTTCTCAAAATACATAAACGTGTTTCTAAAATGTCACTTGCAACTGCTAGAAACTTTGGCAAGCCTGGTTTTGCTTGTTCTGTAAGATTTTTAACAGGCAAAACTTGGAGAAAAAGAGTGAACCGAAGTGACTGCTGGAGAGTTAACTCTGCCTTGACTCTTCTGACTGTTTAATTAGCTCTGATGTCCTGTTGTAAATTTGGATTACAAATTACTAGGAATGGGAACAGTTTTGCTTCTGCTCCCATGCCTCAAATGGTGGAGTTAGATACCCGTGAAGCATTTCTTTAAGCTTAAAATCCCCAGCCTAACTCTTTGCCAAAATTCCCATCCAGTTGTATAGCTTCCAAGAAGGTTTCCTGAAGTCTGAAGCCATTTACGCATGCATAGCTGCCAGCATTTGTTCAACATTATCTCTCTTAATCAATGCTTGCCACTTCATAGCTTCCTGCGGCATCCTACTCTCTTGTAGATTTTCTCACTATAGGATCTTTGTCCTGGAAAAAGTGCAAGGAATAAACCCACGGGGTTTACCAGCTCCTGAATGCTCCTGTGGGCTTCCCAGCCCTTTCTGAGTACCAGGTCATTTATGCAGATGGAATTAGTTGACTTAAGTCAGATTTAAATCAGGAGGTGGGAAATCAAGAACTGGTTGTTTCAAGAACTTATTTAAATATTCTGTAGTTTTATTTTCCCTCTTGATGAAAATTGCTAATAATTGAATTGTTTGCAATAGCACTTAGTTGATAATCCCTAAACATGTTAAAGCCTTTTGCTTTGCTTTATGAGTGCATGTATTCATATGATTCAGCTGAGACAATTCTAAACTTCTCTTAAAAATAAATATTGGCGTTTTATTGTTGCATTGTTAATAATGTTTCAATTTTGTTTAGAGATGCACAAAAATAACTTGGGTGTGCATTTCCCCAGCATCTCCAAGACAGGATATGTAACAAACATGCTTTGACTTATGTATTTGTCATCTCACTGTTAAAACAGTTTCAGTATCTCTTTTGAGAACTGTTTCTGGTCATTTATCAGGAGGGCTTCCGAGGGAATAGCCTTCTGCCTCTGGCGCTTCATCTTCAGAGAGAATGAAAATACACTGTTACTTAACTCCCAGTTTGGACTGATACCTTCACTGAACTGAAGTGCTGCTTGGTCAAAGTGCAGGCAGTGCTCTGCATCTGCAGAGGGATCTGCTGCTCCGTTTGCCTCAGCAGTCGTCTGTTCTGGGGCTCCAGTGGGTGTTCCCAACCTTTGGCAGAAAAATTGCTTATGCATTTAAATGTAAGCCTTGTTGTAATATGAATTTATTAAAGACAATTTAATTTTAGGATTAAACAGGTGTCTGGCCAAATTAGAAGTGTGAGCTAGTGCACTCAGGGTGGTACAAGTGTGCTGGGACAGTGGGTGCAGTTTAGCTGAAAGATTTCTACTGGCAAAATGCATTGCTCATCTTCTATCTGACTCCACATAAACGGAACTATAAAAGACAATTTCCTCTGCTTTGCAGCCCTTCAGGTTCTGCCACATCTGTGTGCCCAGTTAAGCTTCCCACAGATGAGGTCTGGGTGGTGTGATGCTGTTCCTTTCCTAGAGCAGAATGCAGCAATCTTCGTCTCTACTTTGATGGTTTTGGAAACTGTTATTTCATACACGTCATCGGTGTGCAATTAAAGAAATGTTGATTTTCCTCAGTACATGGTACTGCTCTGCTTGTTCAGATTGAGGATAGTATTTCTGTCTCAAAGAAGGGAGTACATTGATACAGGAATACAATGGTACTAATGGGCATCTAAAGTAGTTTTGTTAAAGTGATCTTGAAGAGGAAGCCTATATCTAAACAAAAAGAATATTTAATCTAAGTTCAAGAGAAGGTGTTTGTATAGATTAGGTTATGTCTCCTTTCATCTGTGAAATGAAAGTTTTCACGTGATTGTATGCCATAAGTTGTGCTGGTCCTCACCTTATTTCCTTCAGCATCCTCAGTTCTGAAGCTGCCAAACCTTTGTCTTGATCTTGCAGCCTTAACACTTCTTTAATCTCCTGTTGTACAGGAGTGTGTACATAAATAAACCAGGGAGGTGTTTTGGAAGAGTTTCATAACCCTCTTGCAAACTATAAACCCTCTTTTAAACTATAACCTGAGACAGCATGTCATTGGTGGTGGTGGAGGGGGCAGGACCTTTATTTGCTCTTGTATTTAATCTTTGGCGCAAGCTAAAAACAAAACTCTTTTCATCTTCACAGATACCAGCTACTGACCATGTCAACAGAATTCCAGGATGCTCACCTTGCAGAGGTGAAACCTCTGGTAGAGAAGGAGGAGGTAATTATCTTCAACATTTTTAAAGCTTGTATGTGTTATTTCAGGGTTACTGTTGGAACTGTGCAAGTATTATTAGTTCTAACAAGTTGTGTGGAAAAATAGATGATAAGCTGGAGATGCAATAAGAGGGTTTTTTATTAATAAGGCAAAATTGAGTTTTAATTATTGCTCTTTCTCATTCTCTGCTTTTGTACTTCTTTAATGCTGATCTATTGAGGACAATTTTTCTTTTCTTTGGATAGCTACAGCTCTGGGTTCAAAATAATTTGAACAGTTCCACTTGGCAAACTCACGTAGATCCATTTATACCTATAGACTTCTGAATATACAGGTTGAAACTTTGCTCTTTGCTGCCTTTCAAGGAGGCACAGGTGTGCAGAGAGAGCCCTTTGCTCTGGGCAGCTCTGGGCGCAGAGGTATGGCTGTGCCCCACCTTGTCTGCCCAGGTTCCCCTGAGCCATGCATTGTTCCAGGTTTGCAGCCTCCTTCAGCCTTTTGTTTTGTGTTGTTTGCTTAAGTCTCTTGTGTTAGTTTGCATTTGGTTTTGCACTATTTTTCTTCATATCTCTGCTAGCTGACTCTGTTCGATGGTGGTCGTACCCTCTGAATGTTCACTGCAAATAATTCACTGGAATGTCTGAAGGAATCTCTCAGCTTTCTTTCTTGAATCAAGGCTAAGATTTTTTTTTTTTTNTTCTTGACAATGATGTATATAAATGTGGTGAGTTTTTTTTTTTTCTAGTTTTCTACACTGGGATTCCTCATTGCTTTATTTGCTACTTTTGTGTTTTATTCTCTACTTCTTTTTGGGTAAACACTTCAGAAAATTATTTCCACTTAGGAATGTAGTGAAATGGCTGGAGAAACTTTAAACACAGTTCTTGTGCCAAGGACATTGCGTGAAAGCAGAGCTCATTTGGATACCAGTGAAAGCAGCACTCAGACTTCAGAAACTAAGATCCCTTTCTAATGCCAGTGTTGTTCAGTAGCAGCAAAATGAAGCAGAAATCCTCTGGTTACTGAAATGTCTTTGCTTCAAAGTTCAGAGCTGTCTTACACTGAAGAACTTCCTGGGTTTCCACAGCATGCAGATGAAAACTTCCTATAATGACAAGGAACCCTGTATGCTTTTATTCACAGTTACCTTATTTTTTGTCTATATGGGGAAAGTAGCAGAGTTAATCTGGTTTGATCACCTGTGTGGCCATCCTTATCACATATTGAAGGAAGTTTTTTGAAGTAGTTTGAGAAAGTGGGAAAAATATTTGCCCTAAAGGACACTCAGCACATACTAGGGTTATCAGTGGAATTTGGTGTTGAGTGGATGATGCTTTCTGAAGTCCCATCTTGGCTTACTGTGTACTAAGTTTCTTTCTTTGCGTACACATGACACTGCTTAATTACCTAAAGACCACAGCTTTAGAGTCCTGTAATAATTGTGGGTTGAACTACAGTGCTTGCAAGTCCATCATCTGAGATGGTGTTGTCCCAGACAACAGTTTTATTGCTTGTGACATCTTTTGACTTTAATTTACCTGGAATTCTAGGACTGCATTATCTCCTTACTAGGTTCCTAAACTTTGCTTTTTATCTCCAAAATTCTCTTTCAAGCCTCAGCTTCCCTGTCATACTCTGCAGTGTAACAAGTGCCAGCTTGACTGCTCTTCCCACTATATACATCCCCCCAGAGAAACTAAATTGTTCCAAATTTTTTGATAGCTGAAGGTGACTTTAAGACATTTCTTCCTCTGAGGTTATGGAGATGAGAAAGATGTTACCTTACTCTTTTTCTGGTGTTAATACAGGGTAGGCAGAGGAACTTGTCAATAACAGCAATGGCCAGATACAGGCTGGGATGGACCTCTCTGTGTCCAGCCAGCTTCCTAAGCACAAGAAGGCCTAGTTTTGGCTGGGTAAAAACCTTTCCTCTTTCCACATCATTTAACCAACTCCCAGGAACAACTGCATGTTGCAAGTGCACAGGGTATGTTCAAAGAATTTCCATATTTAGCAGGATCCAGTGGCTACTGTGAATAACGGAGAAATTTCAGGTTTTTGTTGTTGTGACTTATCCAGTGACTCTGGCAACAACTTCACGTGTACCAGCTTTTGTGCTGTATTTTGCTGGCCCATAGTCTTTTATTTTACTGCTTTCCCGTTCTCTGCAAAAATGAGTAGGTAAAGCGCTTGGGTGAATTTTGACACTCAGCAATATTCGTTGAGTGAAGGGGATGGGACAGAGCTCTCTTCTGCAGAACCAGTGGGTTAGAGCACGTGTCCCAGTGCATATGAAAGTACAGATTTTTTTCACTGCAGAAGTAACTTGAATTAATATCCTAAAATCTCTTCACAGGCTATCACTCGCCTCCTTCCAGACTTTGATGTTCAGGTAAATAAAGCTATTATTTTCTTTTTTTCTTTTTTTTTTACTTGGTAAAAAGAAAAAGTGAATTGGCATTTGAAAAAACAGTGAAATGGGATCAGAAATGAGTGATTGCTCATCAAAAATGCTGTAGTTGTGAGAAAGGGTCTGAATGGGGCTCTTACACTATGGTGTGAAGGGGACTGCGGGAGGTCTTTTCAAACTAAAGCTGAGAAAACTTCATCCAAAAGAGGAGAATGAGTTGCAAACAGCTCTGTTCTTACTAAAAGAAAGATTCCTCAGCAGTGGTAGTGAAAGCAAAATATACTCCTCCCACACAAATGCACAGTTTCCCCAATTAATTTGCTTTCATTAGGGATGTGTGTGCATTTCCTTCAAGGACATGTTCCTCTCAGTGTATACCATCATGCCATTAAAAGTTTCCAAAATATTCCTGAAGCCTGGAGAGCAGGGGAAGGCGGAAAGCAATCAATTTTTTCTGTACCAAGAGTGATGGCAGTTTCCGTGTATTTATTTACAGCCAGCACTTAAGTGTGCATGAAGTACACTGCCAGGCCAAATGGTGTCTTTCCATTTTCCCCATGTGTTGTGTTGCTGAGAGGTGACTTCATAATTCTCTACCCCTGGCTTTTGCATTACTTTATCTCCATGTGGGATTATGACTGAGTTTTGTTCTAAATGGTTCTTAAACTGCAACTAAGGGAATTCATCGGTGCTGGAGTCAGGGTGGGTTGGGCTAGGCGGAAGAACAACATACATGTTTTTGCCTCAACAAAACAAGCGAGCAGTGAATTCCCATCACTGAGAAGGAGCATGAGTTGCGGAATTAGGCTTGCCAGGTGTCTTGTTTTTATCAAGGGTGTATAAAGAGAGAGGTAGATCAATAAGGAAAGCTATTGAGTTTTTCTAGTCTCTTTTATGTGCAAGTGAATGTTCTTGAAAAACAATCCTGTTGAACGTTGTGACATGTTGCACTTTATTTTCACTTCTCTTTTTTATTCAATGCTTTGCAAATTGGTTAATAATCCAACAGAAACACTGTGGTCTTTTCCCTGGAAACCAAGGCAGACATCTCACCCTCTTTCAACAGCTCTTAATTTTGTAGAAAAACTGTAGCTTATATTAGTCCCACATCTTTCCCTCCATCCTTTCCAATGATGAAATCCACTGCCTGAAGTCTCAATAAATATATGTTAAAGGTCTCATTATCGGACTTCCTGCAGGAATGTACATAGCATGAGAGAAGCTTGCTGTTCGAGCCCAGATTGACCACTTGTTCTAAATAAATCTGAATCCCAGATTAATTCTGTGAACAGGAATACTGCAACGTTTTGATTAAAAATCGAGGAGTGACCCATATTCAATTTCTATTCTTGGAATAAATTTGCTTGGCTTGTAAACCATGTGTATATATAGGTTTTTAACTTGCAAGATCAAATTCTCTAAGCCATTTTGTTGGTTTTTTTCCCAATGTTTTGGATTAACTGTCGCTAATCCAGAGCAGTGGTTCTTGTCATTTAGCCCCGCTCTGCCAGCTCTTGCTTTTTTAATGATCTTCCTTTCTTAGACTTTAATCTTTGGTTGTTCTAGTTCAAGAAGACAAAATGTGGGAAAATGGCCTCAATCCCTTATTTTAAGAACTGCTGGAAGGGAAACTTTTGGTGCTTAAAACCACAAGAACCCTACCTGTGTGTCCTCAGGTTCCTTTGTGGCTGATCCATGAAGAAAGGTGATTTGAAGCTCTTTTGAAAGCCTTGATGACTTAGTTCATTTGAGAAGTTCATGAGTGGCTCTGGAGGATCCAGGTCACTTGTGACTGGCACTGAAGCTCACAAATGCCCTTAATGGGCAACCTGTCCCATGAGCCATGCTCAGGAGGAGGCCCCTGGCCGGGAAAGGTTCTCAGGACTCAGCAGGATGGTGTCAGTGTATCTGTATAGGGATGTGGCTGTCCACCATATCACTTCCTCTGTGCTTTTGCAGACAGGTTATGCGGTGTTCAGTGCAGGTAAGTGCAACCTGCAGCCCACAGGCCGCATGCAGCCTGGGCACAGCTCATAGTGCAGTCTGCTCCTGCTGCCGTGCTGAGCCAGGCCGCCTGGCCTGGCCGCAGGTGTGCACACATCGCTCAGAAACAACCAAACATCAGTGTGCTATTTAACACTGCTGGAGCTGAAGCCAGAAGAAGGGGAAGGGACAGTGCAGTGCTAACTCAGGTTATGGCAAATAATTGTATGCGTTTTGATACATTGGCTAAACACAGTCCCGTGCACAGTGAAAAATAAGCAGCCTTGCTATCTGTTCTGACGAAGGAATTTGAGAATAGGTTTCAAGATTGCTGAAAAAATCTTCAAGTTTTTGGTATATTTGCAATGCCATTTTCAGTCAACATAAATACTTCACTTGCAAATTTTCAAATGGAATGTATAGGGTTGCAGTCTTATATCCAATGCAAAGAAAAATTTGATCATGTCTTTATACTAGACTTCTGTAAGACCTGTGTTACCAGAGAAAAATATCGCTTGCTTCACAATCACACCTTATTCACATCATCGCTTTTGGTCAGTACGTACATTTGTGAACAACTATTTTCAATAATGTAGCACAGGAAGAATAAAATTTCATCAAAAATCTCTGATGAACCCCTTGAGAACTCACTGAGAATTGCAACCGCTTCCATCAAACCAAATTGATGCATTAGTTTCACAAAAACAAGGTCAGATATCCCACTAGTTTTATGTTCTTGTTGCTCTCTTTTTTTTTTTTTGTTTTAATAAAAAATATATTTTAAACATTTTTGTTAGTTATGTACATTAACTATATTACTTATTTTATATGTTACCCAAGACAACTCCTCTTCACTCGGTGCGGCCCCCACAAGCCAAAAGGTTGGACACCCATGAGTTATAGCCTTGTTTCTGCCACCAGTGAAAAGCAGTGGCTGTCTATGAGTTGCTTTTGTTCCAAGAATGAATTTCATCCAGTTATTCAGATTTGGAAAGAAGCACGCTCTTACTTCAAATACTATTTTAGGCAGACTTGAGTTAAACATACTTTCCATTTTTGAAGCCACCCACTGCACAGCAGAATATCACCCTCCAGATTGCAAGATGTATGTGTAGTTCAGCTCTGGAGGAAAGCCTTAGTGCAGTGAGTAGGGGCTGGCCAAGACGAGATGAGTGGAAGAACTGATGGTTCTGAACTCCCACCAGCCAGTATTGTCTATATGTCCGTCTCTGGCACCTACCTGAAAATGGAAGTGAATCTGTGCCTCCCAAGAAGGTGGCTGTTGCTCACCAAACCTGTTCTAGCACGGTTCAAGATAAAGTCGTGCAGGGCAGCATGCCCTGTGCTGCTTTCTGTTGGCTGAAAGCCCAACACACTTTTATTGTATTTGCAGTTTAATATATTTGCCTATTCTTTTACCTGGCAGTATTGGAGTTGAGGGAGAACTGACTCCCTGTTGCTGTACACATTCCCTTGGCTCTGTATTTCAGAAGAGAGCAGTTCGCCAGAACGCTGCTTTCTCAATAATGAAGAAAAACTTTCCGAGCTGTGCAGCCTCTGTAGGTGGCAGAGATGAGCCCTTGCAATTCAGGGCTCACAGCACAAATATTCACCAGCACGCAGAGCCATTTCTGCCTTCCCTCTTCCTCCTGCCTGGGCAGAAGGTTTCCTTATCCTCTTAGGTCTCTGAAGGAGAGGAAGAGGTATGACTGTGTTTTTGTGTTTTTGCAGAGCAGTAACCCAGAGCTATATAGACCAGAGAGAAATTCTGGACAGAGCTATCACAATCTGCTTCAGTTCTGTACCAAAGTTCTTGTTATTTGTATAACAGGTGCATATATGAAACAAGCTGAAAAATGGCCTGAATTCCACCTTGGAAATACCACTTGCATTTAAATCTAAGTTCATGATACTTAAAGTACCCAACTCATAGCCTGAATTGGGGAACCTTTTTTCTTGATACTGCTAATTTCAAATAGAAATCTTAGTTAAAAAGAAAAAGAAAAAAAAAAGGAAAAAGAAGAAAAAGGAGAAAAAAAAAGGTGTGCATTGGGATTTCAGCATAACATAAGAATAATTGATATAAATATTTTAGAATAGAAAAAGATAAGGGAAAAATAATTAAATAACTAGGGTAAGGGGGATTTGAACCATAACATTGTAATACCACATTAAAAGCTCAAATGCTTTTCATCTCCAACATATGAAGGAAAAAAAGTGAAAAATAGCTTAAGCAGGTATTAGTATATCAAATTTCTTAAGTAATATGCACTTAAAATGCGCTGCTTCATAGCAATTTTTTAAAGAGCTCTGAAGCTTGTCCCTCAATTCTGAGGTCAGATAAGGGAGATATATTTAACAGGCACAATGTAATGTAATTTAAATAAAAACATGAGACAATAATTGAGAATTAAATATTTCTGAAAGGTCTAAAATAATCTTGGTGGAGTATGTTAATTTGCCTAAAATACAGAATACATTGTTTTTAGCAAAATGAGCAATGTGTGTGTGGCTTTCCTTTCTATATAGCTAAAATGGTTTGCTTGCATATTAGAAATTAACGTCCTGTTCACAAACATGTTTCTCAGTCTGTGTCTTTCTTAGCCAGGTTAGAGTGAGGAAGGAGTTAATGAACTTTCCTGTGTTACAGACTTTTAAATTGTCTCTTTCTAATCACATAACAAAACATCAGAAAATGTCAATCTGACCAATAAAAAAAAGAAAATCTACCTTAGAAGGGATCAGTTCCTTTTGAACTAAGATAGTCTCTCTTAAATAGCGTGTATCATAGGTATTTCTGTGTGTGTGTTTGGGGCACTAAAGAAAGACTGCACCTCTGTTAAAGTGAGATGTGAACAGATGGCGTGCTTGTCTTTATCCTTCTATCGGATTAGTGTACCTTGGATGTTTTTCTAAGATAGTGTTTTAATACAAATCAGTTGGTGAAGAGCTTCTTACTACAATGTTGACGTTGATTGGGGTGCGCTGCCATCTGTTTTCAGTGCTCTGCTTTTTGAAAACATCCATTCCTACATCACGTAGACAAATCTCTTGATCTTTAATAGGATCAATAGGGATGTTGAGTTGTTGGTTTGGCATTGCTGAGAAAACCAGTTTGAATTGTTTTTTAGGAGAACCTTTTGGGTATTTGTCATTAGGAATTGTCACTAATGAAAAATAGTGCAGCACTATTCCTATTGAATTACAAGAGTCTTATTGTGAAGATAACGAGGAATTAAACTAATTGTTAAACTGACGGTGATTTATGCCAGTAATAAGATATGTGGTCTCCCGTCGTCTCTGAACTATTTTTAGTTGACACTGAGATTGAACTCAACTCAGGTTTCTAGTTCAGCACAATTAGCAGTGGAGGTCAGTGGGATGTGCAGGTTCAAGTGTCTGGCTTTGTCTGTCATGAGCACATTTTATTCTTCCATGTACAAAGGATGAAGAACCTAAATCTTGAAAGGTGGTCTCTCCTAAGACAGTGTTCTAGGCTTTTCAGTGGTTTTGCTGAAAAGATCTAGCAATAAAAACTGATGAAACAAAATGCCTGTTATTCTCTAACTGTGGAGGACATGACTTCTGTGTTCCACATGAAGGTGTATTACTTTCATTATGGGTGCTGAAGTTCCCAACCTATCAATTCTTATGCTTTCTACTGAATATAATCTAAATGCTGAAGGAAGATAGAATATGGAAAACATTATTAGCTGTTATTGTTAAATACTTTTCATTACTATTGCAGATCTCTCTTCTGGATAATTAAATAATGAATATACAATACCCTATTTTTGCCAGAAGTGAAACTTAACTTAACTTTAAGATGACAGTTGTAGGAATACTTTAGACTAAACTTTGCTTATGTGCTTTGGAAAAGACTAGATTTTTAACACTTAAAGTCAGGCTTTGTTGTATTGCTGTGCAGAATCATTCTGACTTGTGTTAGGTTTTAGAGTAATTTGTGTTCTTAGTGGAAATGTTACTCCTGGCTTATAGGAAATAAATTGCTTCTGATTTAATTTAGAATATGTTTGGGGTGGTTTAACATTTGAGTTAACAAAACCTGAAATTAATCTAAACTTACCAAAGCCTAATTGAAACAGCAGCAGGAAGGGCTGTGCTAATCACTAATTCCCAGGTCTGAAAGTTGGCAGTTTGTACATTGTGTGACAGAGTTCATCTTTGATGTCTGAGCTCTATTGAATAAGCACTTCTTCTGCTCAAACCTGACTCAAATCCTATTTAAGAATGACGTCCTCCTGAATTAGTCTGTTTTCGGTTTTCCGGCTGGGCACTGAAGGAGTCATAAGCCTATGCAGAACAGCAGCCTCTCTATATAACCCAGTTTCCTGCTTGGGCAAAGTAGAAACCAGCTTCTGTCCTCTCTCTGACTTGCTGGATTTATCACCCTGTTTTGCCTAAAGATGGTACTGGATGTGGAAGATACAGCTTACCTGCTAAATAATGCAGTGAGTATGCAGAGGAATTTGTCTCTAAGGAGACATAAAAGCTGAACATTAACGTTTGAGTGTAGCGTAGTTAGGACAGCAGAGATTCTCACCTGGTGTTTGGGGGTAGAAGGGTCTTGATTTGCTGGTGTGATTGTAACTTAAAACTGATGTAAATGTGTAATTGCAAGGAAAATAGGTGAAATGTGGAATGATGCTGCCTAGCATCCTTATTTTCAACAAAATGCATGGTAAATGTCATGTATGAAATTACTGAGCCGTAATATAAATGGAATTGGCTTCAGATGCCTGAAAAGCTGCTGGATTTTGCTCTGGAAGGGTTCTTGCAGGGGCTGTATGCTTCTAATTTCTGCAGCATAATTTGTAATAGATTTTAATTTAACTTGGGCTTTGCCTTTGGGCATTGCTGCAAAGAGCAAAGCAAGCAAGCCAGGAGCAGGCAGTTAGCTGTGCTGAATGACATGGATGTCTGTGTCCTTTGCAGGAAGTATTCCTATGAAATAGAGGCTGGTCACTAACTGCATACTGTTTTGATTCCATGAGCATAACAGCACTGTAAATAGAAAATAACTTTTGTTCTGTGATGCCCCTTACATACGTTGTCAGGCTAGCAGATTGTTTGTGCCTATCTTAAGTGCAAGTGGAAAAGAAACAAAAACCATTACATAGGTTGAGGATGTCAGTATAAACCAAGTTTCATTTAACCAACATGTCACCTAGAAAATAAAAGATGGCAATGAGGGGTCTCTGATTTGATAATAAAGGTGCTTTAAGCTCATTAAAAAGTACAAAATCCAGTTATGTCAGATAATAGCAGTGGGCTTTTTAAGGTTGTTTCTGTGATAATGACCTCAACAGTGTTGTAGCTGTGTTATTCTGTAGCAAAGTTCATTCAGTTGAATTTGTGCTTAGATCCGTACAATGGTAAGCTGTAAAGCTAACACATGTAGCTGTCGTGTTTATAGCAGAAGGCTGCTATAATCACAAGGCTCTGCAATGTGATAAGTGTTTGTGGTGAATACAGGCTATTTAACAGAGTGCTTTTTAGAGGAATATTAGTTATTTGCTCAGTTAAGATCATTTCCTAGAAAATAGAATTGTTTTCTTTTGGCACCCTGCACCTTTGCAAATGCTGCTGGCCATACTTGCAAGGCATTGTTATTTTAGGCATCATTGCCCCAAAGTTTCTTTTTATTTTTTTCTTTTTTTCCTCCTTTTTTTTTTCTTTTTCTTTTTTCCCTATTTTTTCTCTTTATTTTTTTTTCTCCTTTTTGTTTTCATTTTTGAAGCTTTTTCTTTCTTTCTTTTTTTTTTTTTTTTCCTTAACGCTGACTTTTGCTGTGATCAAAAACTGTTTCCTCGGCATCTGGTTAGAGCTCGACTGCTTGTGTCATTGTCCCTGGACTGCAGTAGATGACAGCTGCATGTAAAATGTTAGCAGAGAGCATGGGATGTGTTAGTATGGGAATTACAGGGGCCCTGGGGCCAGAGGGGCCATGGTCAGCCCTGAGATAGGGCAGGAGCAGTGCTTAGGGTCATGGCTGCCAATGCGTCTGCAGTGGGTGTTAAGCAGAGCCCTTTTACAACAATCTAACAGATTCCTCTTGTTCTTTGTCAGGAGCAAGATGTGGAGACCATGCATGGCTCGGTGCATGTCACCATGTGCGGGATGCCCAGAGGGAACAGGCCTGCCATCCTCACGTACCATGACATTGGGCTGAATCGTAAGTGCTCTTTTTTGTTTTATAGCACAGCTATGGCCTGGTGAGTTAACACCATGGCTGCAGTCAGAGCCATGGGATCTGGTTAGGGAACCTTTCCCAGGTCCTTGCTCACTTGTATCTCCTATGACCTTGTAGAAGGTACCAGTCTTTGTATACAGATGTGCCTAGCCTAATTCTTCTTGTAAGGAAGGCAAGCTTAATTCTCAGATTTCTGCCCTCCCAAAGTAAATAATAGGAATATTTCACTTAAATGAGAAAATGGTAGCTTGTAATGACCTTGTATACATGCTGTGAAAGCATCTGTAGAGGATGGCAGAGGCTGTGTTGTCAGCAGGGTTGACAAGGATGTCGCTGTTGTGTTGGCTTGTAGGTTCCTGTCTGAAAACCAGACTTGAACTTCTGTGGATTTATACGAACAGCATGTCAAATGAGAATGGTGAAATGAAAGCTGGCATTGTATCCTTAGCCAGTATTAAGAAAATAACTTTGATAAGTGCCTTATGTCTGATCCGTCATATTCAAGAATATAATGACCTACATGTCCAGATCTGTTCAAGTTTGCTCTTTTCACTAGTACTCTGTTCCACACAATTTGCTGTTGTTTCTTAGTGAGCTATCAATTTTAAAACGAAAAACAGCTGCAAATCTTTTATGTCTGGCTTTTGGGGGAGAGGCGGTGGTGATATTACTCAGAAGAAAAAATTTCTTTTTTGCCTGTTTTTAGTGGAACTGCCTTACTTTGGATTTTCAGTGGCTTAATCTGGGTTTCATCTTTGAATACGACTTTTATTTCTAGAGATACAAAGTCTATGGTGAATAAACATTCCTTTTAAAGGGGAGGAAGGTTTATCACTAACTTGTGTATTCTCCTAAAGTTGGATTTTAGCTGAAATTATTGTTTATTCTCTAATGATTTTGTTTGCATGTTGTGTAGTAAAAGGGCATTGAGAAACACATAGAAAAGTTGAGCCGTTCTCTATGCACCTCAGAGGTGGTGCTGCAGAATGCATGCTTTCCACTCCAGGAGGAAAATACACTAACCTTCTCCCCACATTAATATTTATTAAACATCAGAAATAAAATCACCTCAGAGTCGGGGACCTACAGCATTAAGTATCCCAAAAGGACACTTTTCTCTTGAGTTGCCTGCTGTGAGAGATGCCAATGTAATGTTTGTCTTGTAGTACTTGGGCAAAAGCACAAGTCACGATCTCAGAGTTGGATTCCTTTTTCTCCATCTGTTTTGATATAATCCAAAGAAAAATGACTGAACAAGTAGATGGATAATTTTACCTAAGCCAAAGCCCAGTATGAATATTCCTGATGGTACTTCGTGACTGTTTTAACTTTACATAAAGAATAATTTCTTGAAATTTTGGTGTACCAAGCCAATACTTCTAGCAAGGACCAAAATTATGTGGATAAATGTTATCTGGCCATGAGGAGAGAGCTTTTCGGTTTTTTGCTTCAAGGACTTAGTACTATTTTGCTGAGGTTTCTTTGTAGCAGGTCTTTACTTGCTTCCTTAGAAATAAAAGATTGTCACTTCTTCCAAGCATGGCTCAGCTAATTGAAGCAACTTTCAGTTAACCTGCAGGCCAGGTTTCAGCAGCGATACCATTAATGAAACAAGTTATTTTATTATACATGCAGATTTACTAATGAACAAACAATTTCATCTCAACATAATTTTTCTGTGTTTTCTTTCCATTTTCAAGATAAAACTTGCTTCAATCCTCTGTTCAACTTCGAGGATATGCAGGAAATCACCCAGCACTTTGCAGTTTGCCATGTGGATGCACCTGGTCAGCAGGATGGAGCACCGTCTTTTCAGACTGGGTGAGTTATCAGGGAAACGGCCCGTGAGTTCAGAGTTATCCTTTGTCAGTGGCTGGAAAAAGAAATTGCTTTATCTGCAATTTAAAGCAATTGCAGAAAGAAGAGCAGTTGTCTTCTGAACACTGATACTTTCTAAGTTTCTGGAGCTCTGTTGAGTTTTGCCAGTTCACAGTAAACCTTGGGGCTGTAATTTTGTGTTTTATTGCTGATTACCACACTGCTTTACAACCACTTCCTTGACAGCTGTCTACATCTGTCAGTTTAAATATTGGGTTACCTTGCTTTGTAATGATGTCCTGCATGCAAATACAAAACAAAGTTGTTACTATAAACAACAGAGTCATTAGCCAGTATATCATATCTTTCCTAAGCCTATGGTTTTTAGGAATTGTCAGCATGGTAATTGTTGATAAATAGATACAGTAACCTTTCTGGAAATTTCAAGTGGCTGGGCAGTAACAAAGTGACGTAACCCTTGGTATTTTGTAAATTACTGCATACTGTGTATCACATATGATGTTGTAACTCTTGGAAACGTTGTGTCTTGAGCACTGTTTTTGCCAAAATGCTTGTCTCAGTTAGTCAAATGAGATGGGTTTGGCTGAAGATGCCCCTAGGACAGGAGTCAGCTTGACTGAGGAAGGGAGCAGCTAGCATTCTCTTAAGGGGGTGGGTACAAGTCAAGGGACTGTTATTCTCTAAGAACTGGGAATTAAGGAGCTTGTACATACCTTACTGCGTGAGCCGTACCTTCTTAATTTTTAATCTGGTCTGGCTGAGGTCATCATGGGCCAGGTTCTCAGCAGTGTTAAATGCAGTGGCCCAATTGTCTATCCGAGCAGGTGACAAAGCTATTTCAGTCACTTTGCTTTGTATTTCTTTGAATCAAAAGCTTTTAAGTGTCTTAACCTTCATGTCCTAAACGGGCATTAACACTTCAGAGTTGTCAACTGCAGAGCCATCATGGTCTCTCCTCCTAAAGACCACTGCTTAACATTATCATGATGTCAGCACAAGAAGCTGTACTGTCTCTTAGTGCTGCAGCTGAAAGACCGGCACACTCACATTAAGAGTAATTGTTGTGGCTGCAACGCTAACTTTTGTCATGGCAAGCTTTAATTTCCCAATAAGAAAATCAAAGAAGATAATTTAAAGTAGATCTGCTCTACTGTGGTTTTTTCCCCCCCTTTTTTTTAAGGGGAGGGGGACTAAGCTGGAGAGTCATTAGGTATGGTCCTGATGGGAAGCAGGAAGTTGTAAGCATCCTAGGCACATGTTCTCCAGCTACTTAGGGTGGATTTTTTTCCATGTGCTGCTCAGTGGAGATTTTGTTAAAAATTTCCTCCTCTCAATTTTATTGCCGCTCTGGAGAAGACCAGATGCATTAACTTAGAGCTGTTTCTGTCAAACTTCTTCAGCAGCTTCATGGTCGTTCCTTTGGCTTCAGTTTCTCCATCAACATTAAGAGAAAGCTATCTTCATTTTATTGCTGTAGAAATGTGTGTCCTTGAAAACATGCATGTAAATTATTTGCCAAAGATGTACATCACACTGCGGTAGTCTGACTCTGTGACATGAGGGAACCTTTTTGTAGTGAAACAGAAGTACAAATGTGGTGAATGTGGCTGGAAACTCACCTCTGAAGTTCAAAAGTTTAATAAGTTTTAAGTGTTAACTTTTTTCTTGGAAGAGCTTTGCTGAGGTCTGCTTTGCTCTCAGCTGGAGCACACATCTATCATCCTGTAACTCGCATAAAGTACCATATTGAGTATGCTCATATTTTGCTAAACCACTTACTTGTGTTTGCTCCTGATTTAAATTCAGTACATGCTGTCATGATCTGGTAGTGGGCACGATTGTTATTTAATCTACAGTGACCACTTTTTCGCTAAATACAGCAGCCTACTCTACTGAACGTGGTGCAGTAACTCACAAACATGTACTTGTCATAGGTACGTGTATCCCTCCATGGATCAGCTGGCTGAAATGCTTCCTGGAATCCTGAAACAGTTTGGGTGAGTGCAGAATTCTTGACTTATTTTCGTTATTTTTTTTCTCTCCCTCACCGAAAGAGCAGAGAAGATCAGGTGTTCATCTGTGCTGCTCCAAAGCTTCAGACAGCCTACCTGGCATTTTGCTAGAATTACAGTTGTGGTTGTTTTTTAACTCCTCCATTATAGTTGGCTACCTTTTGCTTTTGATTCTGAAAGAGATGATTTTTTTGGCTGTTTTTAGGAAAGTATGTTATTTTTAAACAGGAAGCAACTGAGTGAAATCACATGCACATGCCCCTAATTTAGGGGTTTCCTCCAGTATTTTCTGTTTATAGCCCTGATGAGGACAGAGCATAGAAAATCTGTTCTTCCCACTACAGCAGCCCACGCTTTCCTGTGTGGTTAACAGAAAAAACATAGTCCCATCTGAAGACACGTAATGTTTTGCTAGTGTGGCTTGAACACATTCAGGGGTTAGTCCTGCCTCGTTATTCCTCTCCTGCAAGTGCAGATCCAGATTGCTGATGCTGAACAACTTGGTGACAGTGTTCATAGAATCATGGAATGGCTTGGATTGGCAGAGACCTTAAAGACCACCTAGTTCCAGCCTCCCTGTTCCTCTGTTGTATACCTGCAGCAAGTTTAGGTTGTGTTTTCCTTCAGAGCTTAATTTTAGTGGGAGCTATGCATGAGAAAGTTTCTCTGCTGCAGAGCTAGTGCTCCTTGTGTATAATGGAGACTGCAGGTGGGCATCTCTAAGGGGTTTTCAGGCTAATGAGAGAATATCTGACATTGAGTTAGGCAGCCCTGGGGAGCAGAAAGGCTGGACTGCTGATGGTGCCTTAGGCTCAGACCAGCACCCCAATTTAGACATGCTCAGCATAGCAACCAGCTGTTAAAATACCTTGGACTGGTTTACCTCTCTGATCTCACTACCTTCCTAGAACAAATGTATTTTTTTAAAACTTTTTTTTAAATCAAGACACAGTATTGACCATTTGGCTCTACTCTTAAAAAAAAAAAAAAAAAAGGCACAACATGCTAACATAATCAATACCCTGAAAATCAATGAAAATAATTAAACTGGAGTTTATTTATAAAAGCTTGATTAAATCTTGTAATGAGAATGAAATCTTTCTCCAGATACTTTCCTAAAAGCATTGTATAACCTGTTTTTCTGACTGGTTTTGTGTAGTCTCCCCTTCCATGTATTTTCTAAGGCCTTGAAGGGGACGTTTTAAACCCAATTTGAGGAAATGCAAATATTTGATTTGTCTCTGCCCTGCTTAGCTATGAAGTTTAAACTTACTCAGCCCAGCAGCTGGATAGCAGCAGAGGTTTCCCTGCCAGCTCCCTGCGAGAGGACTCTGGTCGCAGTTTGATAGCTGAGCCGAGGAGGGCAGGGGAGCCTGCGGCCAGGCCTTCGTGTTTTGACTGCAGACCTTGGGACTATATCTCAGAAGTTTTTCTGGCAGAGAGGAGCCATTTCCTTCCAGAATCAGAACAATGCTGTTGTTAGGCAGTGTGTTTACGTAAACATAAGTGAGGAATGTTGCTATGCTGCAGCACACAAGGACCAGTGTCTGCGAATCTGCCCCAAACCAAGTCGTGGCGATGCCCAGCTCCGTGCTGGGGCTGGTGGCATTGCTGGGGGTCTGTGGCTTGCTCATGATGCATGCTGCTCTTTCACTGGCATGTGCAAGAGGAAGGCTGCTGATAGGGCTTTGTTTATTTTTGGTGCTCTTTTACTGATTTGTCTCCTCCATCTCATGGCACACTATTGCTGTGCAGGCTGAAGAGCATTATTGGAATGGGAACTGGAGCCGGTGCCTATGTCCTGACCAGATTTGCTGTAAGTTTCATGGAGCTTTCTTAAAGGCTCAAACCTGATTTCTTCGATGTGTTGCTGCCCCCGTAGGGTGTGCAGAGAATTTCTGCTCTGCAGTGCACATTTAAGCAGCCAGGCTTTTAAGTGGAATACCACAGTCTGTGGGATAGCTCATCCAAAAGACCAACATTTTCCATTCTGAGGCCTGGGCTCTACCCAGTTAATTTGCAGAAGGTTTTTTTAATGGGAGTTCTCTATTTAAACTGAGGGTGGAGAAGACGTTAAATCTTAATGTTCTCCAGCTGCTCAGCTGAATTGCTTTAATGAAATTTTTTTTTTCCCATATATACGCTTGTTTTGTGCAAGATAAAACCAGACCTACCGCCTTCCTCCCCAGGAGATAATTTGCTAATTTAAATTTTATGCTGACTGTCAGCTTGCAAAGGGCACATGATGAATCTTAACTCAAACCTTTTCTTTTGCAGTTGAACCACCCGGACATGGTGGAGGGATTAGTTCTCATTAATGTAAACCCTTGTGCTGAAGGCTGGATGGACTGGGCAGCAACAAAGGTAAACACTTTGAAGTTAGAAAAATAGATCACACTGTGAGCCTGTCATGCGTGAGGAGCTGGGCAAGCTTGTGTCAAGGCATGGCTGCAGATACAAAATATCTCAGCCAAATTTCTTTGGAGTTTATTTTTCCATTTGCAAACATACCTCCTGTAGGGCTAGTGATAAAAATAAGTACTTCTAGGTAGCAGATACCCATGGTATAATGGAACTGCTGAGGGCAGACAATTCTTAAGAGTTGCTAATGGCTGGGGAAAAACTGTTTTAACCTGAACATGAGGTAGGTTTGAAAACAACTTTCTTCCAATTAAACTTCAAGTTTAGTGTAGTTTTTCTTGTCTGTGGCTATGTTTACAAGCACAGTCCAGAATATGAATTGGAGCACAGGAAAAATGTTCAAAACAACGTATTCCTGGTTTCAGCCATTTAGCTGAGTCTTGGATACTGAAAAGACTCAGAAAAGAGCATTAGCTACGGTAACGATGGACAGATTGTCTGCACAATCAGACTTTTAAGTGAACTTGTTCACAAACAAAGAAGCCCCTGTAAACTTTATTCTTTTCTAGTTGTCAGATTGCAATGTGGGAAAACAGGTGGTGAGAGCTGGTTTCAAACAGCCTCCTGGAGCTAATATAGAAATAGGTATAAATGTTACATTACATTTCACACAATTCTAACTTACTAAAACATTTTTTCAGAGTAAACTGAAAAAGCTGACACTTTGCATCGTTCAGGGTCATGTTCTATTGAATGGCAGTTACTATAAATGCACAGAAGTACAAAAATCAGTGCTTTCTCTTTTATCCACACATACAGACAACCTACTGTAAGTGTCTAAGGAGACATTAAGTGCCATGACAAGCTGGGATGTAGCATTCTTTCAGTGCTGAGTTACTCATTTCTTTAAAATAAAGTTTAGCATACCAGCTTATTTTGGTAAGCGTGATAGATCTGGGTGTGTATTTATTAACTCATCTACAGTGCGATGTACCAGTTGAACCAGTTTGGTTTATCTCATCCAGCAGATGAGATAACTATAATTAAATTCTTTCACATCTGTGCATCTGTTGTCCACCTCTCCAAGGTACTGTCAACCTTAGGTGTACAGTGGGTACCCTGTATCCTTCTGTCTTTACAAATGAAGAGCATGTGCTCTGGGACGTGAGCTCTGTGGTCCTTAGGTACCGGCTACAAAGTTCTGTCTGTGTGAGTTGTTAGGGATGATATTGGACAGTGAGGTTAAGTTACACAGATCTGGCTGATCTGCATAACCTTCTGGTAGGGAGTGATTCCGTATATACTTGCAACTGCATTAGTAAAGGCATCCTGTGAGAACAACCCAAACATAAACAATGCCTAATGATGTTATAGTAGGAAAGGAGGGGAAAACGTCAGTCCAAGATATTATACATAGGAGCAGCAGAGAAACATCCATTGATCTACTTATGGGTAATTAAAAGGTATCAATTATTCAAATATTTTTTTAATATCAAATACTTAGATAATCTTGCTGTTCAGATTTCAGGCTGGACAAATGCTTTACCAGACTTGGTCATTTCACATCTTTTTGGAAAGGTAAGCATGTTCAAAACATTCTTCTGTTGTGTTCAGTCATCTGTATTTACCTCCTGGAGCTGGGAAGAGGGGATAACCTCTCACTTAAATAGCAAAGTTTAAAATTAAACTGTGGAATGGGATTAATACTTGTGCTCCCAGCACTGTGAAGTGTGTATACTGCTGAGTCCCAAAGACTCAAGTACATTGCAGTCATGACAACTCTAGAAGTTGTAGCTACCTGTTTAGCTAGCTGATACTTCAGCATGAGTAAAGCATGAGTATACTTTTGTACTGCAATATGTTTGTAACGCTGGGAAAACCAGTTACTAGTACGAATGGTGCTCTTCAGCGCAAGCCCACTTCAATACTGTTTTATAAAGCTGTATTTCTCTGCTTAAAACTTTTAGTAAATGGAATGGAAAACTCCATTCCAGCAGAACAAGGAACTAATCTGTAAAGACTGTAGAAATTGTTAGTGATTTAAGTCCATGAAGCTTAGTTATTTATTATTGTGAAATCAAGTTCCACATTACATATGTTCCTAAGCTTTCAGCATCTGCTTTATCCTGGAAACATTTATTGAGCTTCTTACCCCAAATCTTTTTTCTTTTAAAACCTCGCACTCATTTTACTGTAACCATCTTCACTACAACTACGTGTTTTGCAACAGTAAGCTTGTGAAATTACCATGTACTGACATCTTAAATTGAAAAATGTGAAACTACAGTCAGAGGCTACTGTTAGCTCTGGGTGACACCACTGAGTGCTGCACGTTGTTCCTGCCATAAGGGTGCACTCCTGTTGTGTAGCTATGAGCCTGATACATGACTGCTGTGCCATGTCTTCAGATCCTTTCAGAAAACAGCCCCTATTCTGAACAATTCTGTTTACTCTGTAGGAAGAGATTCACAGCAACCATGACCTGATCCATACTTACCGTCAGCATATTATTAATGATATGAATCAAACCAACCTTCATCTCTTTGTCAACTCTTACAACAGGTAAATACATTTACCTGATTTCTAACTGGAAACTGTTTTAAGAGGCTGCCCAGCTCTTTTTTTTAGTCAGTATTACTTGTGTGGTGGAGTTACTTGTTTTCCCCCAGTATGAAGTTCTTCTTGACAAGCACCTTCAGGGATCTCAGATGGTTTGCTTATGGGAGAAGGTCCTTTTGTGTTTTTGGGGAGAAAGATGGTACGCACGGGCATTGATACTTCAGTCTAAAAATGGTTCTCCATCAGTTATGGAGGCTTCTACGTATATCAGATTAACATGTGTGAGTGCCTGTGCTTTCTGTAAACTAGAATATGGAATTATCTGCTAAATTGTGTTTCATATCTGGTAAAGCTTGTCAAAAACATTTGTCCTTCTCATTTTTTTTAGTCGTCGAGACCTAGAGATTGAGCGCCCTGTTCCTGGAATAAATGTTGTCACCCTTCAGTAAGTATTCTATTTCCAACCAGTTCACTTGTATGTGATGTGAGCCAAGAGATGGAACCTGTTGGACATCACCAAGCTGTAGCTGAGTTGCTGCAGGGTCCTGTAGTTTCATTTAGGAGTTGAATTGTTGCTGTAAGTGAGGGACACCCACCAGGAAGGCTTCTCCTCTGCAAACTTCAGAGCCATATGAACAGAAATGCAAAGACACGTAGTGCTTGTCACTTACCGTGTACCACAAACTTAGGCTTACAGAGTGGGTGTATAAAAAGTAGCTGTACTTAGCTTAACCTGAAAATCTGTCCTACTTAAAGGGAACTATGGCTCTGGATGCACTTAGGCCATGGCTACACAACCAAAGAAACATAGCCAAAAACAATTTAAAAAACCAAAAATCTTCAGGAAGATGCAGTAGCTATAAGAATGGCTATCTACCAGATTTTCTACTGATCAGATTTTCTACTTTTCACTTATGCTGCAGCTTGTGAGTGAAATAGTTGTCCAGTCCTCTGCTCAAACACAGGAACCTTTGAGAGTCATCTCATCTGCAAAAGTGGTTGGAATTGGCTGACAGTCCAAAAGTTGAATCTGAGGGAGGAGTAGGGAGAGGGGGGGAGACTTTGATGTGGTTGCCCACAGTCAATTCCTTATTTAAAAAAAAAAAAAAAAGGATTAAGAGTGATGGGAAGGGCTGATTGCCTGAGGTGAGGAAAGGGACATGATCTCAGGCAAGTTATCAGAGCATGTCAGTGTATCTGCACTTTTACTGTGCAGGTGACAGAGCCCTGGTGCAGGTTGCCCAGAGAGGCTGTGAAGTCTCTTTCTTGGAGATCTCCAAAAGCTGCCTGGATATGGTCCTGGGCCCCCTGCTCTGGGTGTCCCTGCTGGAGCAGGGGTTGGATCAGATGGACCCAGAGGTCCCTGCCAACCTCAGCCATTCTGTGATTGTACAATAAGGGGGATTTTATGTGTTTCAGGAACAGAGAACAAATAATTTTGGCACACCTGTGTCATCCTTCCCAGGACACAAAACGAAGCTGAGAGCCGGATCACAGAAATAATATGGCTATTGTGTGCTTCCTTGCAGATGCCCTGTGCTCCTGGTGGTTGGTGACAGCTCCCCGGCAGTGGATGCTGTGGTGTGTATACTGAGCCCTCTTCACCACTGTGCTGGTGGGCAGGCAACCCGAGATGCTGAGTGAGCCCGGCTGAGCTCCCAACAGCACAGCAATCTCGCCAGCCATCAATCCAGCCTATATGGCTGCTGTCTTTCAGACCGCGGGAGAGCTGCCACAATTCCTGGCTGTTTGTGCCCTCTGTCTGCGCACCGTTATTTAATAGCTGCTGTGTTAGGATCAATTGCCACAGCAGTTCCAATGAACCGCAAATATTTTCCTTTAGAGAGGGATCTGCTGGTATTTTAACTTGTTCTGTGGTTCTGGAGTTCTGCCCTGGGGTCACTATGGAAACGAAGAGCTTCTTTTTGACTGTTATAACTTGCCCCAGATGGCTGGGTGACTTCAAGTGTTGTGCCCTAACAGGCGTGCCCAGCCTGCTGGCTGGTGGCCATGTGGCTGCTCACCACTTGGGACGCTACCAGATGACTGTGGATCACAAGATAAACAGCCCTTGTTGCCACTAGAGTCCCAGAAACACATGAAAAAAATCTGCAAGCCCCAGCTAATGGGTTTGTTTATACATGGAAAAGGATAGTCATAAATGTGAACTGACCTACTTGGGCAGCTGTATACGTAGAGATATATGTTTAGATAAAGAGTGTCCTTATGCAGAAGCCTAAAATACCCAAGTTAGTCTGTATTAAGCCAGAAAGCAAGGTGTTTCCATCAAGCAGTTCATAATTAAAATCTTGCGTACAATGCTTTATGCTGTTCTTCTTTCACGTAGGTTGAATGCAATTCCAAGCTGGACCCAACAAGAACAACACTTCTGAAGGTAAAAACAAAATCTGTTTTTTTTAATTGTTTTAAAAGTAACTTTCCTCTCACTTAATGTCATCTGATTTAACTGAAAAAGCAGAACCAGACCAATTTGCTGCAGTAGAGGTAACATGGTGAAATTTCAGTTCTGATGTGGAAGGGCAGTGCCTTGAGGATAAGAATATTTTATTGGGATAAACCAAGCTGGGGACTGCTTGTCAAGGTTAACAAGAGGGAATTTCACAACTCCTCTGTTCTACAACACCCACGCTGAGACTTGGAATGCTCAGTGTTTCACATGCTCATAATGAATTTGACCAGAGCTGGCAGAGTTAACCTCGGTGTTTGGAAAGATTTGAAAAAGCCTTCAACAGAGTGGAAGTGCAGAACAATTCATTCTGTTTCTGTACTTGTCTTTTCCTTAACAACAGTATCAGATGAGCAGGGAACTGATCTATCCACCATGGCATTGTCATCCTGCCTTTCATGTGGACACAGTCCAGGACAACTTACACTTGGAAATAACTTTCGTGTTTTCCAAAAATTTGGTAAAATGGACTGACAGAACAGCAAAGAATCATGCAGTCTTTGGGTGGTACTTGGCATTCAGAGTATGGATGCAATCTTCAGCCCGTTACATAAGTGATGACACAAAGTGCAATGGGTGTGGTAGCATGCAAAGAGTGACACAAATTCTGTCATGCTTCTACTGAGAAATTCTAATGCATTTGCCTTTACTAAACTGGCCAGTGAAATGGTAGTAAACAATGATTTTTAAGATTAGTTTTCCTCTTGAAGTTGAGGAGTTCCAATGCTGACCTACCACATGGCCATGGCAGGCTTACCGTAAGAAAAAATCTTGATGCTATCTCAAACCCTTTGGCCACCCAGGGATACGGCCGATGCCAGACCTGCTGCAGGCCTGTTTTGCTGCTAACTAATCCTAGATAGGGTTTGGGGTTTCCTGTAATTCACAAGTCAACTGTTTTCAGGTTGTGGTGTTCCTTGGAACAGGACTGTTTTTGTTGGGTCAGTTTTGAGGGGTGGAGTGGCAGGAAAAATGAAGTGCTCCAAAAATATTGCATGCACTCAAGATAGCTTCCTGATTCGGCTTTCCCTGCTTCCCTTGGGATGCCAGGCTGATGTCTCCCATCCACAATCTCAGCAAAGTTTTTTTTACCTCACCTCTTGAGATTTAGGTGTTTTCTCTCCTCTGTCATTCAGGTCAATAGAGCGTCACATTATAGTAATTCAGAACTGAACTTCTAACCAGGACTAATAGGTAGAGAAACTGATAATCACTTCCTATCTAAAACATTTATTGCAGCTCCAGTTGATAGTTTGCTTGAAGGTCAAAGAACACTTGAGGGTCTTCTGGGGTGCTGTCATAGCTTTTATAAATGCTCAGCTACTTGATTTTGCGCATTCACCTGCATGTATGTTACTCATACAACAAAAGGAAATGTTTTTCTGCCAGATAGCTAAAAAGGTCATTTTAGTATATCCTGAGCATAAATGAGTTCCTCTGGCAACACACTGACTGACTGTTCTCATCCCCGTTTCAGATGGCTGACTGCGGTGGGCTCCCTCAAGTTTCCCAGGTATGATTTGACTGACGGAAATCCTACTAATCCTGCTCTGCAGTGTCTCGGGCTGCAACAAATGGGTGTTTTCCTCCAGGGTACTTGCTGTTCCCAAAAGTCAGCCAAAAAGATGGTTATGATTTCTTGAATAATGAAGTCAGCTGGTCATCTCAGCTTTTTTTTTTTTTTTTTAAAGACCAGTGACATTCAAAATTGAGATTAGAAGGGGATATTATTTCTTCTAATTAAGTCTTCACCAAGGAAAGGTCTGAGGTGGGAGAGCAAAGACATTATTTTATGCCTGTCTACTAAGGTAACATGGATTAAGGCTCGTGCAGTAGCATTTTAAAACTGTTTTTATTTGGATTTTTTTTAGTGTAGATCAGGAAAGTGGGAGGCAGGGAATAACAATGCTGTGTTCTCATGCACACTGGCTTGGCTTGACTGAGAATGAACTGGAGTTTCTGAAATATCTTTAGGCATAAATTCCAAGGCTGCTAGTAAAACTGGGCTGGGAAAGTTAAAATTTAGCTATGCTCTAGTCTTGCTTCACCAAAAGAGCTGACCTCTACTTCTGTTTTAGCCTGTGCATTGCCCTTCTGTTACAGATTGCATTCCATGCACTGATTCAGATTAAATTAAATCAAAAATATAATTATCATTTGCAAACTCAGTAACTGATGTAGAGGCTGATCTGACTGATAAATTAACAGCAGAGAAAAATACTGAGCTCCTCACTGCAAGAACATTGGTCATGCAGTTGTGCTTGTTTGCTCCCACATAGATTTTTTTGTCCTGTAAACGTAACTGTCAGCTCTGACTGGTGGGATTTGTTCTCTGATGCTTAGGACCCTGTATAAAATGCCTCATGTAAGGCCAATTGTTTTACTTTGATTCATCTGCCTAAAAAACTGTACCAGTAAAGTTTGGACCACGCCTAAACCACTTACAGTCACTTCTCTGAAAATCTCATTCTCAAATGCTTGTGTCCTTTTGTTAAAACAGTGAGGCAAGGGAGCAGACCAGGGAGGGCAATATTAGAATTTTCTCATGTAAATGATATTTCAGGAAATTTAGAAGAACATAGAAAATATTTAAGATGTCCCTATTAAGGTCAGAGATCTATGGCATTTCTTAAATTGTGATATAACTAAATTGCTGATCACTGTGTACAATAATACTCTGTTTCTTTTGCAGCCCGCAAAGCTTGCAGAAGCATTCAAATACTTTGTTCAGGGAATGGGATACAGTAAGTATTGGTATTATGGAATGGTTCCTGTGACTACCAAAGTTTGTTGGACATCTAAGCATTCAGAGAGCCTTTAGATCCCAGATATGTGGACTTTTCCCTATTGGATATGCATTTGCAAGGGGAAAAAAAGACTACCTGTGGTATCTGAGAGAAGGGTTTTCAGTCCAAATCATGTAACTGAATAGTAGACAGCCTGGTAGATAGGTTTCTATCACCAAATAATTCTCCAAAATAAAGGTGAAGCACTTGCCTTTCCTTTGTCTTATCTAAGTAATTGTCTGTAATTCCCAGGCATCTCATCCAATCCATGTTTTCTGATAACCATTGTTCATACTACTCTGCGAGTTCTTTAATGACCAGTAGGTTGAGGAAGATGCCTCCATGCTTCAGAGAATGCATAAAGGTATCCTTAAACAAAATGGTTTCATTCCAAGGAGTGCAGTAGGCAACACTTCCTGAAGCTGCAGAGTATCTTGGAGGCTGTAGTCAGGTTTGAGCCTGCCATGTAGATCCCAACACAGGTTTGCTGGTGATCTGCTGTATTGGCTACAGGGGATGCGTTTGGTCCCTTACTTGCATCTTCCACTTTGCTCTCCAAGCCTTTGAGGTTAACTTGGCATAGTGCTGACGCCGTTCAAGGTGAGTCTGAAGTAGCAGTCCTCTTCACTGCCAAGCTTGTACTTGCCAACCCAAACTGCCTGTGCAGAGAGCTTGGGGTTTTACACATGGTGAAAACAGACATGTTGTCATAGGGTATACCTGCTTTACTTTATCTTGATATTTTTAAGGGGAATATTTGTAACAATGTCCCATCATTGCATCGTAGGAAATGACTCATATGCTGCAGGTGGCGTTTAAAACCTCTTTACTTCAGAGACTTCTGCAGTTTGTAGCAGTTTATCCTTCATGCATGTGCTTCTGACAGCTGCTGTTGTGTAGGTGTATTTCTAGCCTGGACTGCCAGCAAACATCAAACATCTGAAAGTAAAGGGAGATCTAATGAAGCTCCCAGTTATCTTCTGTTTTGTTGCAGCCGCAAAAGCATGCCACAAAGCTCTTGTATTGAATCTCTAAGCCCTGGCCACCAATTTTGCCACAGTAATTTGGGCTCATTAACTATGTCTGGAGCAGTGCTACTGCTTCTATGGGTGAAGCTGGCATGAAAAGTATATGCAGCCCTGATGGGTGGATAGGGTTGGGAGTAAGGCAAGGACTTTCTTCCAAGCCTACACAGCACAGCATTGATGAAAGTCTCTTCTTCCAGTGCCCTCTGCTAGCATGACCAGGCTGATGAGGTCCCGCACCGCTTCTGGCTCCAGCGTCACCTCCTTGGAAGGACAGAGGAGCCGGTCCCACACCGGGGAGGGAACCAGGAGCCGGTCCCACACTGGGGAGGGCTCCAGGAACCGCTCCCACACAGACACACGCATCGAGCTGACGCCAAATTCAGCAAGCAATGCTGAGCAATCAGGCCCCAAGTCCATGGAAGTGTCCTGCTAAGTGCGTGCGGGAGATTTAAACTGGTCACAGTTTGAAAAAAATAAAGGATGCCCCTTGTGTATCACAAAAACATAACTGGTATTAATCTCAAGCTATTCTGTAGGATGAGCTCTGTTCTCCAGGGTCTGATGGGGACCAAAGAAAAGAAGCATCTCATTTGCTCTCTTGTTACTCTTGTAACTCAGACAGTTGCTGCTATTGTGCCCTCCTTCAGTGGATGCCAAATTCTAAAGGAAACTTGCCAAAAGCTGATATGGTTGTAAACACTTCAGAGTCAAACCAGACTTGCTGAATATCCTCCTTTAAAATAAAAGCTATTGCTTGCCCCTTTATCTCTAATTCTCTTGAAGTAAACCGGCACAATTTGAGATGAGCTTCAAAGAGGGGGAGAAAATCACTATTATGGATGGGTTGTAAAAAAAATAAAAATGGAAAGGAAACAAATGTGTTAAGGCCTCATGTTGAAGCTGGAGTTGAATGCATTTGCATTGTATATAGCTTGACTTCAAATGATAGAGAAGTTAATTATTGTGCATTTATAGGCCTTCTAATTCATTAGCTTTCCTACGTATAATAATATACTACTAAAATAGACAAATTTAATGTGACTTTAAGATGAACTAAATCTTCAAGCTTTTTTATTTCACGTTTTTCAGATTTAGTTCCAGTCTTCCTTTCTTTCCCCCCTCCTAGACCCTAAAACCTGCTTAGCCAAATGAGGACAGGATTTAAATTTCATAAGCAAGGTAGCATCTCCTTTTAGAGATCTTGAGCCAAAACCTTTACAGTACTGCAAAAGTTGGTGTTGTTTGAGCAAATAGGGTAGCCATACATGCCAGCAAAGCAGAAGCAGTTTGATTTTTACTTCAGGCAGCTTCTTATCTCTGCAGCTCAAGATTTTTGTGTCCAGCACAATTGTAAGACATTCAGAACTCTAGTGCAGCAGATCCAGCTGTTCTTCGTCAAGAGAGATGAGTAACTGTGGAATGGCATGTAATTAAATACTGTACATTCAACTGTCACTGATTACTAGATTTGAAACTCAGAGATCTCACTGGTGCTGGGAAGTGTATTAGAGGAAGTGATGGAGCAGCAACACTGTAACCGCAAAGAACAGCATTTAATGACTATGGAAATGCTATGATCTGCTGATTCTGCATCTTTAAGTAGGTGCCTGATACCTTGGGTTGCTTCTTTTGATGCTAGCGGTTTGATATCTTTCCACCAGTCAGATTTTTGCAGCTGAGTGTTCGTAAGTTTCTCCTTCCACATGTAGCGGGATGGGATTTCCTAGGTCCCAGTGCATACCTGCTGCATTGCAGTCCTTGCATAAACAAGAAAACTCAAAGGCCGAGCAATTAAATAGCAAATGTTAATACTTTGGGATTGCTTGTTCAGAAGAATGCCGTCTAGGTTACTTTATATTGACTAACTTCAGCTCTTGTGTAGAATATCCGTAATGGTTTGTGGGAAGAACAGACAATTTCAAGAAAGAATAAAGCTATTGTGTAAAGTCTATCAAGAAAAGTTTCTTAATGAAGTATTTGTATTTATTTCAAAACAAATAAATTTGTAACTTTGCAATGTCTTGTGTCTTCATCTTTTACCAGGAGTACAATGATCTTTCTCAGTGGGAGTGTATTCCTTGTCACCTCTTTCTAGGAATGAAATCTTTTTTTCTTGTACTCCTATCCCTGCCTTTCCCTACTTTCACTCTCTGAGCTTTTTTTCCACTCCAGCATACTATTTATGCTAACAAAACACAACGTATTTTGGTATCAAATGTTGGCTGGCTATTCAAAATCCTAAAGGATAATTTTGCTCTAACAAATGCATAAAAATTGGAACCTCAGTACAAAGTACTGTTTATTTGAAGTTGGAAGTGGTCTTTGTATCCTTATATACAGTCGTGTCTTCCTTACAAGAATTGCTGTCTTCCTTGTTGCATCCTTTCTGTCCTCAGCCCTGTAAACCCCTGGGTGTGTGACATGTCCCCAACAATCTTTGGGGGTATTTTTGTCTCTTGACTGCATTGCAGCTACCTCTCTGTGTATCTACATGCTGTTCTTTTTTGACCTGTTGCAAGAATCTAACTTTAGAACAGTAGAGATAACTATTATTATATTATTACCCCAAATAATGTTTGAAAGCAAAACCCAAATGCAAAAGAGAGAGGAATCTAAAGATGCTGGAAAGAATTAAAGCATCATTTTATTTCTACACTTAAAGAAGAAGCATGGGTTCCTTTTCTCATTCCAATCTGAGTGTGGTTTTACTTACCTTGGTGCTCTTACTGAGTGACTGATTTAACATATTGGGAGTTTCAGGGGTAGGTGGGTTTTGTGGCTTTGCTGGAACAATTTTGGTGGTCCTTCCTCCTGTATCTCAAAAAATACTGTGATGTGAAGAGGCAAAAGCAAATATTTGGTGTGTCTGAGCCCAGGTTCTGCTAAATGTGATTATTCAGCAGTTGTCACTGGAGCGTTGCCAGCGAGGGGCTCGGTTTGGTCAATCGCAGCCTGTGGCACTGCCAGTGAAAATGGGAGGATCCTGTGCCAACACATCTTACAAAAGACGGGCAAAGTTAAGTTCTCTTCTGAGCTTTTCTGGGAATGGCTCATCATTCCTTCCACAAGGACACCATGGTGTGCCTGTCAAAGCCTAGGCACTTTACTTTTGTTTGACAGGGAGGAATGCTTCCAATCCTTCTCACAGTACAAAGGGATCTGTGAGCACTTTAGAGCAGCTAGGATTTGCTAGGACCACTATAAATGTCAACTTTGCAATAAAAAGTATTCATTTGACAAGGAACAGTGTGTACCTGTACAGAAAAGCTGGAGGGCTGTACAGAGAAGTGCTGCTTTACCTTTCAAAAGGAGCTCGGGCTCCTTTTCCCTGCAGTATTGTTCTTCTGGCATCCTTCACTGCTACTTAAACTGAAGAGATGCAAGTGGCTTACAAGTTTATTAGAATTTCTTTAACACAACAACAACAAAACCCACAAAACCACTCATACACCTTGCAAGTGCTGAGTTCTGCATTAGTTTGGGGACAGAGTTATCCTGGATACTGTAGTGTCATTAAACCAGAAAAGGTGAGGTGGGTTTTCACCTTTTTCTGAAAGGATGAACAGCCACCACAGAACAAAGAGATCCTGTGGCAGAGAGGAAATTCTGAGTGTGTAACAAGAGTTTTCCAGAAAAGAAACAGTTCAACTTTCACAGTGCTTCTGGAGTTACTAAGAGTGGAAGAGGAGAATGGGCTCCCAAGGACCTGCAGGCTTCCTGATTGCTCTTCAAAACCTCCAGCCGAAAGGATCTGATTGTTGAAAACAGAGTTCTTTCCACCTCTGCCTGGGCTTCAACATCTACTATGGAAAAACCAGCTTAACTCCAGTGGAGCTTTCCCCCTCCCTGTCCTCACAGAGCAGGGGTAGAAGCAGATGTGCCAGTACCATGTCGGCACAGCAGGACTTTTGTGCTGAAGGATGCTGCTTTTCTATTTAAAAGTCTCTCAAGAGTAAACAGCTGGAAACTTTAACCTAGATGTGTTTTGGGGGTTTATGATTAATGTCACGTGTTGCAACCAATGGACTGAGCTGGGGGAAAAAAAACAGTTTACAGCAAAGCTGCTTATTTTTTTCTCCATCACTGGAATCCTCTTCCTGTCTGTTTTCGCATCTTCGCATCATTTCTATCTGTTGCAACCCGTGGTGTGTTGGTAACACGCTCTGTTCTTTTCACATTCAGCAGTGTCACAAGTAACTTGGTCTTCCCTTTTCCCACACACCATCTGCTTTTTTATTGCAGTTTTGCGCTGTGCTGCACTATCCGATGTTCACTGGACCTGTGAGTCTCTCTGGGTCTGTATATATCAACAGCTGATTTGATGGGTGGATTTCGCGTTTCCACTGAGCCAAATATAGGCTTTAGGTTAATAGCTGATAACTGCTATGCCTGATGTTTAAATAACCAAAAGAAAGGATGTCAGGGAGTTTTAAGAGATCAGCCCCCCCTCTCAGCCCTTTGCAACTGACAGACACAGCCTCTCACTGTTGCTATCTATTGCTTCATTAAGGGTTCCATTCATTTTACAAACAACACAGCTGCTGACCAGTGTTGGAAAAAGAGAAGAAAAAAAAAAAAAAAAGAAAAAAAAAAACCCTTTTGATTGCAACTGCCAAACAGTCCAATGTCTGTTCCCTGCAATCCAGCGTGGGGATCTTTCGCTCACCCAGCAGCTACTGGGGAACGGAGGAGAGCTGCTATTTGACTGTAATCAAAAAGGCAGCGCCTGCAACCCTTACCCCACATATTTTTGGCACTGATGGCTGTGCAGTGTACATCAGAGGCTGGACACAAACATTGCTGAGCAACTCCAGAAGAGACCAAGAGGTGAGAAAGCAGATATCAGGAAGCTCTTCCTTCCCACGCAGCACCTAGCTTGGTCATTGCCACCGTGGTGAGCTGTGACCCACATCAGAGCTGAAAAACTGTCCTTGGGTGACCTGCCATGCTCTGCTATGCCTCATGGCTGAAGTGGATTATGGTATTCAGGTCAAGGTCAGTGCGTGAAGAGAGCTGGGGGCAGGGAAGAGCTTTTTGCTTGGCATTTGGACTCAGGGAGAACTAGGGCAGCTCCGTGCACAGCCTACAGCCATGCCCGACGACTCTTGGAAGAGAGCAAGACTGCAAGCAGCCTGGATTTCATAGAACCATTGAATCATTGAAGTTGGAAAAGACTTCTAAGATCATCAAGTCCAACCGTCAACCCACCACCACCACACTCACTAAACCATGTCCCTCAGTGCCACATCTATACATTTCTTGAACACCTCCAGGGACAGTGACTCCACCACTTCCCTTTGCAGCCTGTTCCAATGCCTTACCACTCTTTCAGAGAAGAAATTTGGCAGCCCTTGGCTGTATGTGTGTGTGCATGTCCCTGCAAAGCCCAGCATCCTTCACGCAGCAAGGTGAGAAGGGAAAGTGCAGCTGCCAAGCCGGGGTTCCGCCTCGTGTGGTGGTCCTGTTGGGCAACATAGCCAACCTGCTTGTAGGTGGGCCTAGCTGTGGTGCTACCCAGCTGTTACACACCAGTGAGACTCATCTTGGTAGGGCTTGGTGAACTTACTCCAAGGAATGATGCCACCTCACCTATCATGCACCAGTGAGGATTCTCTCAGCCTCTTGGCCATACCTCTGGCCTACACTTTGATCTCCCCACCTGGGGAATAGCTTTGCTCGAGCAATTGAGATGTGGATTCATTTATTATTAATGTTAACTAAGGAACAACTGCAAGATGTCTTAGTTCTTTACTACCAGCTGGCAATCCTAAGCCTTGATCCCACCGTCATTCCTTCTCCACTGTTCCTGTGGGCTCGAGGTGGAGGAATCTCGTGGGACTAGAGCCCAGCATGGCTGTCAGTACTTTGTTTGGAAAGTGCAGAGTGCTTAGGAGGTGATGACTTTCCCAGACTAGACCAAATACAGTGGCTGAGAAAGCAGCCAGAACACCCTTCCTGCAAGTCAGCGTGCTTGGAGGCAGCCACACGTGCAAGCAGAAGAAGCATCAGCCATATGGGACTTCTGATGCCTGTAGGAAATGTACTGCCTTGGCTGAATTCTATTGCTGGAATGTGTTTAAACTGTAGAGGAATTCCAGCAAAAAAATGGCACAGGGAAGGAGAAGGCTGGGGAGAGGTTGATTTCTCACCCGATGCCCCAGTAGCCATAAGTAAGCCCAGCACTCAGGCCCATTACTGTAGGGGACAAGAGACCACAGAAAGTGTTTTTAAGTTCCTACTGAGGCAAGTAATCCCCTTCAGATTTGTAGGAAAGTCCTGCAAATCAATATAATGATAATTTAACTTCTCAAGGACTAAGTGGTGGAATCCGTACTGGAGTTATTTCTGAAGATTTGTAAATGCTGGGGTATGGAACAATGATTTTTTAATTTAAATGTGTTTCTCCTCATCTTTAATAACCTTGTTTAAACAATTTATGTCCATGTGGCTGCTGCAAACAGGTTATTCTTGCAGCCTGTCGAGAAAGATGACAAAAAAGACATGCTTATCCAGGATGTGTAACACACTTGTTCAAAGAGAAAAAAACCAGAAAGAGACCAGCAAAAAAGGACAGGTAAGCTGGGAAACACCTGACATTCCCAAGCTGTGAAAATATTCATACTGAAGGAATTGCTCTCAGAGCATCCTTTTTTTCCCCATACGACTGGCTCTTAATTTTCATTTTTTTTTTAACATGTTCTCCAGCTCAGGGCTTTGTCATACATTGCAAACTCACATTGAATGCCAGCCAGATGAGGAGACTGGAAAAGGAAAAGAAAAGTCAGTGGTAAACATACTTCACCTTCCTTTGCTTGCCAAAGCTTCTAAATGAGGTGTCAGTCATATATTCATTAATCATTTACCACTTATGAGGTTATTTGATATATTTAAACCATAGCAGCTGCATGCCACCTACAAAACCTCACCATGATGCTGTACAAACAAATAATATGTGTTACATAGTTGGTGTAACTCAGACTGACACTACCAAACCAATCTGTTTTCCCCATTAATTGTTCATATAATTCAGCATGTGAAGCTTACAGAAATAGCTCTGCAGGACTGTTTAAATAAGGAACTCTGAGAATGTGTGTGTATGGATCTGTGCTTGTAGTTAATGAGAGAACTTTGCTTCCATCGATTTAATAAACTGCTTGTCTTAAAATTCATTCAAGAAACTGAGAAGAAAAATTCACAGGATTTAACTCACTGGATGACTCCAAATTTCTGAATGTTGCAGTCTTTTTGAAGCATGACATATATACAGCACAGTCCTTGTGAACACATCAAAAATGAAGCAACTGCACCACACCCTGCATGCATGCTGAAATAGTGCTTTAAATTCTGGCCAAAGCTCCATGCAAAGGCATCTTATAAGTTACATGCACACTTCTTTTCATCCTTCAATGAGTAGATTGCTTTCTGGGGTTCCCAAACAAGGCATCCTGAGCCATCACACTGACACTGCTAAAGGCCCTATGGAAAGCAAAGGGCTGTGGGTACTCATCAACATGACCTGACTCTCAAAGTCCCATCCTCCATCCTTCTCCCAGCCTGTAAGGCCAACACAATGATTGGCATGAGCAGGGTGTGGGTCAAACAGTCTCAGTTTAGCCTGGATTGCAAAATCCTCACTCCCATCCTTTCTCAAGCCTATCTTTGGACTGCTGCACCAAATGGGACTAGCACCAGCTCGGAGCCTAGAATCTCCACAATGGTGTTATTGTTGCTTTTTTGGATGATGATACCACTCTCAGGTCCCAGCAGAGACCTGGGCCTATTGTACAAGGCACAGTACAGATACACAGTGAGCATCAGTTCCTGTTGATGGAGGAGTTTTCACTCTCACCGGAACACTAGGGGCTTTGTTCTGGCTCCACTAAGGACTGAGGGTAAGCAAAGCGAAAGACTGGATCCACTAAAGTCTTGGAAGGTCTAGCTCCTCAATGTATTTAAATAGTAACCACAAAGGTACTTTTGTAAAGATACATGACTTGCTCAAGTTCACTGAGAGCCAGTGAACCAAATCTAAAGGCCTCAGCCCTAGGGCTAATCTTCCTGTAAACATCATCCTTGAAAACAAAGGAGCTTTAATGCACCACAAACTGCTATGCAAGTTCTCTGGCTGGAGCTGTTACTCATCCCCTTTCATTGTCATTTGAAAGACAAGCAGTTGCACAAGCAGCAGAGCTAACAAGGCTTGGTTTCCTCTTGATGTGTCCAGTGTACTTAGAAACTCCTTCACAGCACTGTAATAACTGCTATTCCCTCCTGTAATGCCTTCAGCATTCCCGTCACCATGGCTATTCATTTCCAAATGGTGGATCTGTTCAAAATGTCTTAATGCTGTCATTGTGGTTGTCCTATAGCTGAGCTGGCTTCCTGGCAATGTGCATGGGCCTGGTAGGAGCAGTGTGCTGGGCCTCTCCTCTGCCCCACTATTATATTTCATTTTTTATTTCAGGAATCATAATGCTTTTGAGATCTTCGCTCTTCTGCCTACTCTGTTTGACATTTGCCACCAAGGGAGTGACTGACAGTCAAACAAATGGGCAGCATGATTGCATATGCCTTGTTCACTCAGGAAACCACGCCTGAAACAGAAATATCTTGGGTGCATGGGGGGAGATCTGTGGTTTCTAGGCATTCACTTCACTAAAAACCAACACACACTGGAGCTGCTCATCATGCATCAGCTTACAATAGCTTCTTTTATCTCTCAATGAAAGCTGTGTGTTCCAGCCACTGCAGCAGTTGACTATGGTGGTTACAGAGTTAGCTAACTGCAAAGCTAAGCAAGCATATCAAGTGCCATAGTTTCAGGTCCATATATTCACAGAATCATATGCATCCTATTATTTTTTTTCTTTCTCTGTGTGTACTTGAAAGAGAGAAAGACTTATTATACATGGAAATACATGTCACATATGCACTGTTTTATGCACCATAGACTTCACCATAGGAATATATATACATAATTATACACATATATATTCATGTATATGTTCATATATGTTTTATATATAAAATATATATATAATATTGTACACGTTATGTACATGCATGTATATAATATATACATACATATATTTATATACATCTACATATGTAGATATGCACAAACATACATATTTTAAAGTGTTCCAAGTCTAGAACTCAGGATTCCAAATCATATTTAGGGGTTCTTCTTGAGTTCCTAGGATGGCCTCCCTACCAAGCACCTCAATGCAAACTATTTCTTCTTTTGGAAAATATTGCCAACTTCTTGGTTAGGGTTTCTTTTCCTTGTGTCCCCATGGACCTTTTTTCCAAGTGATGGTGTTTAAAATGTAACATGCCCAGCCTTGCAGGTGTTGAGCTTCTATTTGGGTTGAGATGAATGGACAAGATGTGGCCTCTCCTGTCACATCATCTCAGCCAAAGGCAGTCACAAAGCTGAATCTTGCAAAGTGGCAATCTCTTCGGGTTCATTGCCCCCAAAGAAACCAAGAGAAGAGGCACTTTACACCTACAGTGGAACATGCAAACAGGGGACACACTGCTTTTCTGCCAGTGGAGATTTCAGGGACGCTTCATAAAAGAATTAGTAAAGAGCTTTGGTTTAAGGAATAACCCAAATCTATGGAAAATGTATGCACCAAATCCTTATACAGAAAGCTGCTCTTGAAGTTAAGAGTTTTGAAGGTTTACAGCATTTCTCATAGATTTTTACCTAGGGATGGCATTATTTTAAGCCTACTCACAAGAATCATTTATTTATCATTAGTCAGAAAGATTTATGTCTCCTGGGAACTAATCTAGCTTCCTCTACCTTATCAAGATGAAGACAGACAGCTTGCCATGTGGAACTTCAGCAAAATAAATGACTAAATTAAAACAGTAACGTCATCTGAAGTTCAGACTTCATGGGTCCAGGCTCCAGTCCATGTCACACTCAGCAGTTCTCCTGTGTCACAGTGCATGTGCAAGCAAATACTGAAGTTTCCCATGCAGAAGCACATTTCTACTGCCCAAGTGAAGCAGTGGTGAACATGCCGTGGTGCATGGGGTCTGAACCTAGAACTCCCTAGTGAAAAACTGACTTCAGCACACTTCAGTAGCAAGAAATGCATTGCCTGAAATGGTAACAACAGGGCTTTTTTGACTCTTATCTAATATTTGCGTGTGAAACCACTTCTGCAGAACATTTTGTCCTATGCAGCAGTACATTTGTGACTGATGCACCACGGGCTATGCCAGGAGCTGTCCTCTCCTTTCACATGAACTCATCCATGGAGCTGATGGGAGGCCAAACACCTGCTTTCTCATTTAGCATGTAGCTCATTTCCTCTACCATCCCGGTGTAAAACGAAGGCAAGGGGGCAGGACTGGCATGCTAGTAACACTGTGTTGAGGAAGAGGTGGTTCCCAGGCACAGACCATGCCATTTCTGTGTGAAGAAAAGGGCACGAGATATTGTCCTTCATCTCTCATCTGCCTCTCTACAGCTTCTCCTCCGGATCTGCACAACTGTCCTATGAACAACAAGTAATCCCTGGGCAAGAGAACCTATCCTGTAAATATGGGATCTGTGGTGGTCATTTTGGATTCAGAGCATTCAGGTTGAATCTTCCTGACAGAGGAGAATTTCCTAGAACTGTTCTCATTGTGACAAAGAGCTGGTCAAGTCCAGAGGGTCTCTAGCATCAAAGACCGAAGTCTAATGTGGAAAATCAATCATATATAGCAATGCTCATTTTTCATCTTTAACCATATTATTCAAGAAATGACAGTTAAGATGTCCAAAGCTCGTTTCTAAGCTACAGACAGCCATACTTTGTTTTCATAGGAGTGTAATATTCTTTCTTTTGGACAATTAAACTGCTGGTCTAATGAGTGTCAGTGCCAACAGGACTGTTTAAGTCCTGGAGTCTGTGCACAGAAGAATTTCTGGCTGCTGTTAATGGATGGAGGTCTGTTAGAGTTGAAAACCCTGCTTTTTCAAAGCCTCTCCAAAAACAGTGTGGCAAAACAAGGAAATTTAACATCCTAACTCAGGAAAAAACAAATTGTACGTTGGCATTGGATGAAAGATTCTCCTTTTATTTTAAAACCTCTGTAAAATCAGAGCAATAGGTCAATTCCAGCATTCAGCCAATTTAATTAGCAATTTCAGAGTAATCATGGTAATGAGCCAAGTCGGCAAAGATGTCATTGGGGTTCTTGCAGTTCAGGTTGCAAAAACAAGCATTGATCCACATGATTTTCCAGGAAATCTCAGTTCCGTCTGGGCACTCAAACCTCACTTCGATAGTCTTGGACTTGTAGGGTGTGCAGCACCTGTTGTCTGTGCAGACACCACAGTATTTGGGTCTATATGGAATTTTGCTCACACATCCTGAGATGGTGTAGTTCATGGGCTCGCTGGCCCTGTAGACAGCCAGGCATTTCTTCCCAGGCTAAATTAGGAAACAGAAAAAGATGGATTAATATTCATTGCTTCATACTGACACACATGGGACATGCAAACCACCTTCCTGACATCTAAGAGAGTGTGAAGCTTTTAGAAAGCATTTCACAGATCTGGTCTAGAGGTATGACAGATGCACACGCTTAAACATATGAATCCAGAAGTTGCAAGTAGGATACTTGCAAAATAAAATTTATAGCCACAACCAGCAGTGCACCATACCTTCGCTGCTAGCTGAGTTGCAGGTGTGCCTGCACCAGCAGTGAACAGAGCAGGCTCGGCTTGCTTTCCTTGTAAGGAGCTTTTGGATGGAGTTAAATCTCTCAGGGGAAGGCTTTTGTATCTGCATGTGGAAGCACAGGGAGGGGACATTTTGACCTCTCTGCAGCACAGTGAGCCCACATGTGCTTGCTAATGGTCTCCGAGTTCAGAAGCGCAGCTCTCAGAGGCCATCATACTGCCAAACAGAGACTGACCCCATGTCCAGGCAAAGCTCAAGGGACCCGGAGAGAAACGGTCCCCACCTTAATGTGCCTGGTTATATCCACCTCGCAGGGCCGCATGTTGCACAGGCGGCTCTCCTTCAGGAGCCGGCACTGGTCGTTGTCGTTGGAAATCCTGGTGGAGATGCCCAGCCCGCAGGTCTTTGAGCAGGGACTCCAGGGCGAGGTGTGCACGATGCAGTTCTTCTGCCAGGCCTCATCCTCCCCCTCGTAGGCTGCAGAGATCAGATTAACCACACATTATTCAGCCGGGCAGCTTTCCATATTAAACACCCTAGCCTCAGCTCATTACCCATTCAGGTCGCTAACCCAAATAATTAAATAATTAGTGGAGTGGCTCAGTATCCCCACGAACCTCCGCTTGCTTTGTTGCTGCCCCATCCCACTCCCTTTGCTGCTGACCTACTTGTGTCAGCCCCTCCAGCACTGCAGGCGCTCGGGGCTGAGGCTTGTTTCTATAATTCTCTTTGCAGCCTCACACAAGGAGGTCCTTGTTTTGGCCCCCCAGGAGCTACCACAAACACTTCATTACAGAAGCCTGCACCACCCGGGGTGGAGAAGCGATGAGAACTGATCGCACCATGAAGGGTTATTTCTGAGTCCATTCAGCCGATTCCCCACAGCAGAAAGTTGTCAACAGTCTTTGCTGGATGGCTGAGAGGGCTGGGAAGCAGCCACTGCCTTTCATTGGAAGGAAGAGCAGCTTGAATAGCTCACAACAGGGAGCTCGGGAACCACTTGAGAAAAGGGTGGGCTCTGGTCTGAAAGCAGCCCAACCCCAGGTCAGGTTCCTTCACAGCCCCAACAAAAGTCCCCTCTGGTCATCAGCTCACAGCACTGCCCTCAGGCACAGCTCTGACAGAAGCTCAGCTGTGCTGAGTCTGCTCGTTACAGTATTATCAATATTAAATATTGTTTTCATAATTATATTAAATATATTAAAAACAAACCTCATTTCTGTTTTTAAGAGAAAAAGTAAGGCAAGGGAATCTGTGTTGTGCCCATTTTTGTGTCACAGTCCATGGAGAGAAAAGACAAATTTCTGTAGTAGATGTTTTGAATTTGGACCTACTTTGCAACTCAGAGTTACCAGGGACAGAAGTGAAGAGTAAACACTGGTGGTTTTAACCCACAAAAAGGAGACTAAAGCTCTTTATTATACAACAAACATCCATCCCAATGACAGAGAAAAAATTATATCATCAAGGAAAAAATAACCTTGTTCCCTGGTTCACCACAACTAATATCTCCTTTAGCTCTGCTTCTGTGAGGTGTTCTATGGAAGGGAGCTGATGTGACCAATGTCACTACGTTGCATCACAATGTTATGAGGGTAAATTTATCACATAGGACAAAGCAAGCACATCTTACGGGTTAGGGACTCTGTGGGATCAAAATGGTGCCATGCCTGTTCAGAAAGCCATATGATCCTCACTGTGACTGTGTGGAAAGATGCCTTATATCAAACATAAGTTTAATAATGATGTCAGTCCAACTGAACATAATTGTTAAAATCTATACTAATACAAAGACGATTTTGCCTAGAATTGCTAGTGAAGCTGCCATCACAATAACTGTTCTTGTATTTGAGTATCTGAGTGTATCTGAGTTTGGGACTGTTAAGAAACAGGGGCTTTGAAATACAACTAATGCAGAAAAGACAGAGAGAAATTCTCAGTACCAAGTTAAAATGAGATCATTTTGCTTTCCAGAGGTCCAGACTGAGAAAAAAATGGTGAAGCAAAAAGAAGGGCTTGTGGCACCTTACAAGTGCCAGCAGTGTGTTTCAGAGGGTCTTTGTTGCACAAGCATGGATGATGAGTCTCACATTGTGGCCCAAAAGGTAAAGCATGCTGCTGGTGTGTGCCCTGTCCTTCACTACAAGCCATCTAAGAGTGTCCGTGCCTTCTTCACATAAATATTAAATGTCTACCAGGTCTGACAGTGCCAGCTGATAATTTGGTTGCAGGCACTGACTTCAATTCCCTGACTACCGAGGAGAAGTCCACCAAAGTTTCACCATACCTGCGGAAGAGATGTGGCGTGGAGAAGTCTTCCTGATTTTCTTGGAGTCATCACACACCCACTGCTCACAGCACTTCCCTGCCATCTTAATCAGCTTTGGGTTTGGGCACCAGACAAGGGGAGGGCGTGAGTTTGTGCACATGGGAATGCAGCCCACAGCCCCATTAATGCATGTGCAGTTGTATTTGCAATTGGGCTGAAATGTGTCCCCATTGTTATATCTGATTCCATTGAGGACACATCCTACTCCGACAATCTCTGAAAGGAAAGACAAAAAAGACACACAAAGCACCATTAAAACAATGCTGTCAACAGTGTTAATGTGTTTCTTTGCCAAGCTGCTCCCTGAACTAATGGAGGCAACACAGGGACATGACAGAGTCGCTGTGTTCAGCATCATGCTGAGACAAATGTGGTCACAACATCTAGGAAACTTTTTATTCTGAATCACAGCAAAAATAAATCTTCTGATGCTCCACGGAAAAGAAAAAGGCTAGAAAATAAAACATGCTCCATGCACAAACTCTCACTTAAATGATTTAACGACATGCTGATATAAGCTGTTAATTAAAGGAACAATCCAATTAATTAAAACTGACATTGAGTGAAATTTGGTGTTTTCAGAGGATATATGAGAGGACTACATGCAGCTGCAAATATAGTTCTGGATGACACCTGTACCCTTCTAAAGCAGCAGTAGGACAGTCAAGGTAACAAAGGAGCTCCTAAAATGGCACTGGGTTACTATATTTAGGCAAGTAGATCCCATCCAGTTTATCACAGAACAGTTTCCTTGGAAAATGAAGACAGATGTTGTAATGCTATGAAAATTAGTATTTGATGCATATTTGTAAATAAAAGCACGGAAGATTAAGCCCTTGAGTAGGAATCACATCGACACAGGAAGTAAGACACAAAGCAGCAACATCTTTGTTTTGAAGATATGGACAATTATTCGGAATCAGTGGAAAAAATCTAATGGAAAGTTCAAGCTTCAATTTCTTGTTTGGTCACACGGAGGCAGTGTGCACACACTGATCAGGATGCTCAAGTTCTAAGTCTGGTTTGAAATGGAGCTGCAGTGAGGTTGTACTTCAAGGCCACCACAAACTGAAACGCTGGATTAAAGTCTGCACAAGCTGCCTATTTTTATAATGAGTTGAATGAAAACATCAGACACAAATCCTTTCCTCTGCCCCCCCCCCCNAACTTGCTGGAATTTGAAGCACGGACCCCGATCTCCAGTTTGTGCTTAGCTCCAATTTTGATAATGCTTCAGCCTTCGTATTGAAGGGTCACTCATTGCTGGAGCCAAAGCAGAAGATTCAGTTATGCCTACGGTTGCACACATGGATTATGACAATTCAAGAAAATTCTATATTTCCCGATGTCTTTTTATTTGCTACAAGCACATCCCTCCAGGGCTGTGCTAACTCAGCCTCCTGAGGTCTGCATGCATCCCCAGACATAGAGATAGGCACTGCTGAATGCCTTCACACAGAGTCATGCTGAGCCTGCATCTAAGATGGGCAGCCAGAGGGCACTTCACAATTCCCATCACACAAAGCCAACCTCCCCATCTGGATGTATGTTCTGCACCCTATTGTCTCTGCTTCAGGTCAGAGAAAATCCTCAAAAACAACACAAGGAGAGATGCAGTGACTCCCAGCAGGCTCCTATCTGATGTCTGGGACATACCTCAGCATGCCAGTCCAGATACAGCCTGAATTTCCACCCCATTTATTTTCCTGACGCTGATTCCAAGGTCACTCAGGATCCACAAATTCTATTGTTCCTGTGCTCGTGCATGCCTTGGATTCTTTACAGCTAGAGTTTTTGGCATCCAGCTACAAAGCTAATTCCTCACAGCAGTTAGCCCCCAGCCCCCAACACCGGGGTCCCACCCTTGCCTTCAGTTGCTCTGCAGCCAGGGCCATAGCTGGTGTACTCAGAGAGAAGAGCTGCAGACTATACACAACCTGGTGCATGGAAAAGAACGTGTCAGCACATCCTGTCATCTGCATCCACCTACATGCTGAAAGAAAGGGGAAGACTGCAAGTTTCTGTTGTAGCCAGAGATAAGCTGCTTCACCTCCTAACCATGGAAAGACTTAAATTCTCATGTCCATCAGTTGTGCACACTGCAATGCTCCTCACCATCTAACCAAAAATGTCACATGATAGGGGATATATTTTCGTGACATTAGGGATGTGAAAGCACGTTGGATTGGGAATCCTTCTAGACCTCACTGGGCAAGCTGGAGATGTCATCCTCCTACATCACAGTGCTGTTGCCACAGGTGTAGTGAATGCCTGGGACTTATAGGAGGACTACAGATTATGAAATTCAACTAAGAAAGGAAGCATTTAGATAAGTAAACACAACGCGATGTGAAGACCTTCAAAGAAGCCTAAAAAGGTTGAAGCAGTTTTGAGACATCCTCCAGCTTGTTTTCCTCTCCAATTGCAGGGCCAGCTGTAATGACGTTGGTTTTGACAGATGTTTATCTGACCTGTTGTTACAGACCTCCCAAGAAGATTCTACATTCACACCAGACAAAAAATCGGAATGATCTTATATCCTCTTTTCTTAATCTTGGATCTTTTCTAATCTTGAACATCACTGTTTAAGCTTGCAGCTCCTAGTACGTAGTTTCTCTAGTTGTTATTTTATATATCCTACAAAAATGTGCTATTCTTCCCTGGAAACCACTATTGGGAGTAATCCAAAAGTCTTTCCTTATTGGCATGGTTTTCATTCAGATCCCCATATTACTTGTCTTTAAAGCCAGCTGTACACCTATGCTTCCTACATCACCAACACACTATTGCATCTCTTCCAGTTACAAGGAATACAGAATCATCTACTTGCAGATCTTGCCTTCAAATGCTGGTTATGTCCTGCTTTTGGCTGTGGCCTACTCAAAAAGCAATAATTCAGATGCCTTTTCTCATCCAGCCAATTGCCCTGAGACTGAAGACAGCTATAAGGAAACGGAAGAGGATGAATGGAGGAGCTGTTGAATTTATAGTCAAGTATTTAATGAGAAAAATTTCAGCTCAGACAGAGGGGAGCTGCCAGTGTATATCTAAGTCAAAAATATATGTACATCACTTACGTGCACATACTCCTATTTCGTACCTAGGTCTGTCTCCACTGTAGTCACAGTACAGGCCTCTGTGAAAATCACAGGTATCAGCCTCAGTGCAATTTTCTCCACGCTGCTTGGCACACATCTTGCAGCAATCGCAGCCGTCTGTGACCAGGCTGACTCCTACTGAGCACCGAGGTGGGGACTTCGGACACTCACATGGCCACTTACAGTACTGAGTCCGTGTGTAGGCCTCTGTCGTGGCAGGGACGGTGGGGGTCATGGTGGTGGAGATCTGGGCAATGGCCTACAAACAAAGAAACACAGCTTGGAAACTGTTCCAGAGAAAAGGGGCTGAGACCCCTGTGGGTGATTAGTCCTCAATAAAATTCCCATTGGATCGAAAGATACTACAAGGAAACCGAAGAATAAATGTCTGAGAGACACTGCTCTCCTGTAAACCCCTTCATTTACCAATCAAGGACAAATGCCCTGCAGCTTGGAATAGCTTTCAGTCTGCATAGTCCCAGTTTGCTGGTACTCAGCCTTTTCCAGACCCATCCTCTCTGAACAGAGGCATCTTTCTGTGTAGGAACATCTGATGTATGAGAAGAAAGTGTGGTAAGTCGGGTCTGTGTCACCCTGGGTGTTCAGCTATGGCAGATGATGCCACATTATAGCTGTTGATACCTGTTCACTGGGAGATGGCTCTAGGGCCTCTTGTCAACTCAGGCAGCAGAAGCTGCTCTTCAGGTCATGAAACAAGATAAAGATCATGGAGTTACAATGTGAAAAGACATGAAACAGGGCCCTATCTGGCCCCCTGTTCCTTTGGTTTATCCATATTTGTGTGGGTCTTGCATTCAAAACATTCCCTCACAAGAGGACAGGGAAAAGGTCTGTGAGTCCGCCACCATCACTAGCACCCAGTAGTGAATCTCTTTGCTGTGAGGAGGATCTAAAACCCACGGGTCTAACACTCCATCACGGACCTCCTGAGGATGGCTTGGCCATTTCTTCTCTTTTTGCAATAGCATTAGTACTACAACTGCCTTCTTACAATATCCCAGCCCTTTAACTTGAGTAGAGACAAAGTTAGATAAAAGAAAAGAAAATCTCTGAAATCTAAATCTGGCTAACTGGCTGTGAATATTTTGATACACAAGTACACTCACTTCTGTGTATTGCTCATCTACAACCCTATAACACAACACACATGTAATTCAGCTCCCTGACAGATTCCCAGTGCTAAGCAACGGCTATAACATTTAAAAAATAAAAATAAAAATAAAAAAGACATGCATTTCCTCTAAGCATCCTCATCCTTATTCTTCCTTTGTAGTGTCCAAACAAACACATTCAGCAGAGATGCTGACAGTCCTAAGGTAGTCATAAGGCTATTAGGTCTGTCCATTGCTTGTGACAGACCCTTTGAAGTCTCTCACTGTAGCTACCTTTAAGTTGCCTTGGTCCAGGGAGTCAAACAATTGGGATATTCCTACAGTGATTTTCCATCTATACCTTTTCGTACATTCTTTTGTTGTACGTGGAGTCACTGTGGGCTGTAAAAGTTAAGTGAGTGTAAATGAAGCTTCATAACATTAGAGTTTCCTCCATTAGAGGTACACAAATATTTGTCAGCATGGTGAGCAAGGAAGGAAAAGTTTTATGGGGCAGATACCACTAACTTTCCATTTCCTGATCTCCGTTTCCTCAGAAAATCAGAAAAAAAAATCACACCAATACTACAGTGTTAATCCAAAATCTGAGAACTTCTATGGCAAACTGAGGTGTAAAAGAGATTTCATGTAATGCAATGATGCTGCTCTGCTACACACATTCAAGTCACTATTATTGTAAAAATGGAGTGCTAGGATTCCTCAGATCATGGCAAAACCCCCAGAGGGCAAAAGTCCATTGCTTTCTGCACTCTTCAGTCCTTTCAGAGCAATCACTGGGTGACATTTATCAGCACCAGCCATGCTCCTGGTGGAGCTAGAGTGCAAATTAGCCCAGTGACAAAGTAAAGACATATATTTGCTGACAGCAGAGAAAGTCTGCCCTGCATACAGGGACCAGGCAGGACACTGCCCAGGTGAATGTGGTCTAGAAACCTTTTCCAATGACGAGATGTAAGGACTGCAAAGAATGAGTGTGTAACCCTACAAAGTGCAGAGAACAAGGAAGGTCAAGATCTAGAAACTATTAAACTAAGTTCACCCATTCCTGATATATATACCTCAGTGTATTGTTCTCTTCACAGTATGTCTCAAAAAAAAAAAGAAAAGGAGGGAGGGAAGACTGTCTACTAGCTCTCTGTGAAGGAACTGTCCCAACCAAAGGCTGTGTTGGGAGAAGCAGCCCCAAGAACTGCCATCCCACGGCCCATGAGACATCCATCCATGAAGATAACTCTGCACAACCTTTGACTTGCTACTGCTTTATTTGAAGATGTATTTAAGTATTTTAACAATTGGTTATCCTTTATTTAGAACACTAAACTGTTAATTCATTGCTAATCTCTGCCAAATAGGCAGTGTTTGCTCTGGGCATTATTCCCAATTCCATTAAGGCCTCCTTTACACAGAGTTGGCCTTAAAGTTGGCTTGAAATCACATTTAAACTGATATTTAAACTAAAACATGCCAATATAATTTATTCCCACCTTAAAGCTCCTTAACATTGCCAAAGTTGTTAAAAGAGGAACATTCAGATCAATGAAAAGCCCTGGCCCTTTAATAGTAGTATTTTTCATTCCACTCAGAATACTTTAAGTAAGTGCAATAATCTGTCATTTGAGAAGAGAGGCCTCTTCAAGTGCAATAAACCTATTTACCTTGTTGCTGATGAGTAAAAAAGGGCTTAATCAAATCCAGATACACAGACAAAAGTCACACAGCTATTTAAAGAGCCCATTGCCGTGGCCCAACCCTGTAAGTAAATCCCTTCACAGTCCCTTGTTTGTACTGTTAATTTGAGCAAGCAAACAGCTTCTACCCTGTGTAGATATGAAAACGTCTGTGAATCAACACACGTAGCAAGGAGGAACCAGTAAATCCTGACAGCCCCATGATTATAGTTAATATCTGAAGGCTGAGACTGCATTCTTGTAAAGTACTGGGTAGTCGAGTGCCACTTGGTGGCTTGTGATGAGCAGGAATTTGAAGTAAATTATCTAACAGCCCCTCCTTTATACCTAAAGTCTGAGGTGACCAAAGAAGCTTCATGAGCCCCTATAGCAACTGTTGAGGTTGTTGGATGTGCTTAGAAGTCCAGTGGTGTTAGCTGAGTAAGCCATAGGAAGAACACTTAGCGTGGGTTATACGAGTGTCTTCAAATAATCCGTGTGGGCAACTGTCAAAATAAGATGTCCCCCTGATGTTGAGATAGAGACAGCATGGTGAGATGGAAATGGCATTCTGTCCTAGGCTTGATCACCACCAGATCTGCTTTGAAAAGCGTTTCCATCAGGCACCAGAACAAGTGTACAATATCTGCAGCACAGGCCCTCTTTCTCTGCCCTCCTAAGTCCCTCAGAGCTTTGCTATAGGAGAAGCAATTCCACAGATCTGTAAATATCTTGGCCTTTCCTCATGGTCATCTGTCACCACTTGGATATCTAAATCCCTTTGGGAAAGTCATTCATTCCCACTACTGCAGTATCTCAGAGCCTTTTGGGATGCAAACACTTTTCTGTTAATAAGTACAATGGTTGAGTCACCAGACAAATGCTTTATAAAAACAACTCTTTCAAAGGGTGCCATCAAAACGAAACCACTCTGTGATGGTCCTCATCAGTGGCCATCCTTAACTGAAAACAAAATGGAATAAACAAACAAACAAAAAAGCAAAAACTACAAAAAAACCTCATGTAAGTTAATGTTTCAAGAATCATGTCAAGAATCAATGTAATACATAGGAGGATAACTATTTCATATCTTGATAAAACACAGGGCTGGGAGTTCACAAATTTACTTTAAAACATCAGAAAGACAGAAGTGCCTGCCAAGAACTTTTTTTTTTTACAGAGATTGGTAATTAACTTGTTTTGTACAATTACTCCTCAAACTTTGGGTCTGCAGATTTGTCATGTTGTGTGATGAGGAGAAGATATTTCACAACAAGTTATTCATGAGCTTGAATTTTGCTGCTACTGGGGATAAAAGTCCATTCTCATTAACTCAAGATGAAGCCTTTCTCACCCTGCCATGGTTGATAACTCTTTATTAAAGTCTCTTCTAATTTATGCTTGGCAAACTCCAAAATGACTGTCTTTTTGCATTTGCAGATAATAATATTTTACTAGCAATAATTTCCTGTTATTTTCTGTGTTCACATTCAAGAGAAGAGAAGGAGAAAATAAAAACTGACTGACTGCCACGACAACAAAATCAATACTTTTAATAACCACAAGTTTTATTACTCAGATCCTTAAGATGAAAAATGAATAGCAGCATCTTTGAAGCATGTTCTATCTACTGACAAGGTACATTTGTTGCTGGAAAACACAATAGATGTGAGTTTGTTTTAATTTTTAAAACTGGAAAAAACAAGTTGCAGTGTTTAAATTAGTGTACAGAGTCCAAATTGTGCGCTAGCCAGAGATACAACAGCACTTCTACATAATGTGTGAGGAAATCTCAAGCTTTCTTTTTAGAATAAAGACCTTGATACATTGCAATATATTCCTTTGCTTCCAGTTCTTACAGATGTTTAAAAATACATTTGTGTGTATTCATTTCACCATTCCAGCACTATAAGATCATACTCTTAAAATCTTTCTTTTTCAGGCAATTTTTCTCAAGATGAAGCGGGTGAAAGGAGAGGAAAGTTACCAGTGTTCTTCCCCTCTATATTATTGATGAGAAAAAGGATAGAAAGGATGGTGATTTCTAAATTCATTTCCTCTGGCTACTGCTATTGCTGAGGAAAGGGTTGTGAGAAGATGGCCTGCAGAGAGTTCTGCTCAAACCATAGTACCTTACCAAAAAGGTAAAGAACAGCAAAAGGATAAGCTGTGGTTTGCAGGACACATGCTGTTTGGTGGACTACTTCCAATTTCCAGTGGTAGAACACTTTAAAGGAATATTTTTAGGGTACATTTCTGACACTGCGTTTCTGGGTATGTTTGAGATGTCATTAGGAATGTGTCATGAGGAATGTGACGTGATCTAGATAAGCTCCTGTCCTTCACCTCTGGCACATTCTTAAAAAAAAGCTGTTGAGAAGACATTTATTAAAATGTCCTCCTTATGATAAAAAGGAGATTATGTGATCAAATCAGCTCATTTGCAGACTGCCCCAAACAGGCTTGCTGGTAAGAGTTTGTGCACCACAGCCTGCCAGCAGCAGCTTATCACTCTTTAGAAATTCCTCTACTTTTTTCAGATTGACTGTCCTGAACCAGAACACTGAAGTTAATAACAGCGCTTTAAGCAGACAGCTAGGAATGCATATCCAAGGAAGGGCTGTGAATTTGTGCTGTTCCTCTGCCAGGCAGTGCATCTGCTTTCCCCTGGTTCCACCTACTGGATAAACTATTCAGCCAGCCCAAGTAGAAACGTCTGTAGAGCCAACTCTAGGTACGGCTCTATATGTTCTCACAAACTAAAACCCCTTTAAAAAGCATCCCAGGAGACTCACATTCACATTGATGGAGTTGCAAACACCCTAATATCAACAAGATGCAGCACTGTTCCCAGTGGAATGCAGGGGTTATAGCTTAATAAAGAAGTCAAAATGAAAAACAACAAAATTAAGCATAAATAATATATTGAATGAGGCAACATACCCTTCCATCTCTCAGTATCATCCCTGGGAAAGCACAGAGACTGCATAGCGTAAACCCAGTAGAAAAAGAGTTTGACAACTCAGTGCATAATCCTGTCTTTCCTGTGCTTTAACCACATTTAACGTCTGGATTTATCTCTCAAATCTACAGTTAAAAAGGGAGAAGTATTTTGTGGGTATCTGAGGACAAATCCCCAGTGACAGCAGAGAAATGTAATCGGTCTCTCTAAAAATGTTGTGAAAATCACACACTTGCAGACACTCCAAAGCAAAGCATTTTTACCCCATCCAAAAAGCATTTTTATCCTATCCACAGAATATATGGATGTCTATCACGCATACACATGAAAAAAGGCAATTCTATGTCAACCTTAATAGAAATGTGAAAGCTCTGTTGAGGGTCCAGTTTGATAACCTTAGGAATCTTGCTGCTTTCAAACATATCAAGAGCAAAATTTTGCAGTATTTCTGCTGTTCAAATGATTTTTCCCCAGCATTTACCCAGTTTCCACACAAATAACATTGCATCTGAATGCTTTGAGGTACAAATGAGAAGGAGAAAGAACAGGATACAAATGGGATTTGTGACGGTAGGCAGCAGATGGAGGAGCAGGCATGCCAGGAAAGGAATATTTCTCTGGCTAGTGAGTTGCAGAGAACTGTAAGATATACCCCGGGAACAAAGAGATAATGTGGAATGATGAGAGTTTGGGTGTAGCTCAGTAGAAAACTATCTCACTGTACAGTGCTGGGGTGCAATTGTAGGAGCATCAGCCACAGCAGGTGAAGGGAGCAAGTGCCTTCCTTGGTCTCCAGTGGGCACAGTAGGACCCGGCTTACATCTGTGGGCTTAAACCAGGACACCAAGGTAGAAACCTTTTTTTATCTTGCTCAGTTTGAACTTCTGAGCTGAATATTGCTGAATACTTGCTTTATTATTACACGCAAGACAGATGGGTTGACAAGAAACAGTTCTTACAGCAAGATCAGCAGTAATCACAGCACTATCAGGTTTTCCTTGCTGTTATACTCTTGCTTCAAATCCCCAAATCCCTATGAATTCTCAGAAACTCTACCACAAGAAAATACTAATGACAAGTGAGCTAGCATCAGGACAGAGATATAAATCAGATTTTGCAGGACACATAGCGGCAAGAGGAAAATATGATTACTGGGGTCTCAGCTTCCCCAGAGCATCCATGAGTTTCTAGATACCTAATTAAAATTGATTCCAGACATAAAATCTCTGAAACATATTGTAAAATAATGCACTCTGAACCCAAAAAATATAAGACAGTTTTATAGATGTCACGTGCCAGTTGGATTTATTCTTGCTGTTCACTGCAGACTGAGCAGAAAGGAACGTCCAGCATGAAGCATAACATTCAAGAGCTTAAGAAAATAAAAATTCACAGTGAGTCAACCATTAATATTTCTGAGATTCGTGAGTGATGAAAAATCCACTTCCCATAACATCATTTTGGAAAACATATCTGTGGGAAGAATGTAGACAGATGTTTGGAATGGCCTTTTCTAACTCAGTTTAGACAATGGCAGAGTAAAGATTACATACATTCACTACTTTGCCAAAATATTGCTTATACTGGCAAACTCAGTGTAGCCTTGCATTTTCTTTACTTTTTTTTCATGGAGTGTTCAGAATAAAAGAACTTCCCAGTTAGAAAGCAGCCTGATGTTTCACAAGTACTCTTCCAAGAAGAGTAGCACTTGCTTAGAGTACAGCAACCTAACAATATTTGGTCAACATTTACAAGTTGATGCTGCCACCACATACTCTGCTAATTGGGGCATTAAACAACATATTTTCTGTGTTCTGAAAACATTTCAAAGTCTTGTGCTGCACGTGTTCCATCTGTGCAGCTAATGAGCTCATCTGGTAAAACTAGCTTGAACTAGAGTTTGAAAAGTAACAGGGAACATCTGGAGGAGCAACAGAGAAGACTCTCCAGAAGGGACATAGAGATAGACTTCAAATTTAGGAAAGCAGAGTGTAGAAGAAATGAGAGTTCATTTGGACCTTCCAAGGTCATAGGGTTACAAATCATTCAAAACCAGTACAGAACAAGATGCTGACATATGAGTCATGGGCTGGGTGACAAAAGCAGTATCATAGTTCCAGTTCCCAGACAAGACCAGAGTGCTTTGGCAGAGGTTTTACTTTGCAATTAGCCATGTTCTGCATTTGCTTATCTCATATTTTTCAGTCATGACCTTGAAATCAAAGGGAAGATGTTTTCTGTCCTCTTACTCTTACAATCTGTTCCAAGCTGTGCAAAAAAATCACAAAAATTAAAGTAAGACAGAAGTCCCACTTTTTTTTTCTCCCCCTTCTCCCCTCATGTCAAAAATAGTAAAAATTTGGAGGCATTTTTCTAAGTTATCTTGGTTTTCATAATTCTTCTTCTCAAAATAAAGTCTGCATTTTGAGTATAAGCAGTTTTCTACCAATATTTCCAATGAAGAACTGTTTGACTTAAAACAAGTTCTCCTTTCAAAATGTAGCCATTATTTAAATTCTCAGATCTGAAATATTTTGCTTGACCAAATATCTGCACTTCACCAGAAATGATGATGAACTGATGAAGTTATGCTTCTCTACTTCCTTTAAATAGCAATTTTCCTCCCATGTCAAGCTTCTGCTGCTGTTTCCCCTTAGCTTTGGCTTTCCAAGTCAATCACTTGTTATTTTTCAACTGTCAAATAGTTTTCCTCCTTGAAGTTCATACTAAGGACTAACAATTTGCTCGTATTTTGTCAGGGCTTAATAGTTTAGATGGAATATGGAAATAAATCTGGCCTTGGTGAGACATCAGTGGATTATTTCACTGCCAGAACTACAGTTCTGGGCCCTCACTTTAAGTGAGATGTCACAGAAAAAGGCAGTCCAGAACAGAGCAAGCAAGATGGTCAGATCATGATTCAGGAGCAAGGTGCTGAGGGAGCTGGGCTTGTGGAGTCTGGCAAAGAGGCTGGCATATCAGTCCACAGCTACATGAAGGTGAGCGATAAATGTCTGAATCAAATCCTTCTCAGCAGTAGCAGAGGGCATATATATGGACAGCAGTCACAAAATGTAGTCAGGGAGGGTTTGTCTGAACACCAGGAAGGCCATTTCTTCAGAAGGAGGCAACTGCAGCCCTGGGACAGATCATCCCAAGGGTCTGAATTCTCCACTGTTGGCTGTTGGACTTGAGACCTCCAGAGAGCACTGACAACCAATATTTATGGGACTGTGTGACTGCTTTCTTTGTCAAAACCATGCATGGGATACTGCATAAACACAACCAGCCAACCAGATCTCTTCACCAGATCAGTCCTGCTTTTAGCTAGCTGAAGTCTGGTTCTGGCACATAGAAATGAAAAACTAATAGTTTTTGTTAAGCAATGCATTTAAAGCAGACAAAAGAACTCTATTTTGTAGATTATTCTCCTCATATCATATGCACAGCCAAAAAATGCTATTTGGCAGCTAATTATTATCTTATCTGATAACAGGAAATGTACCATATGTCTGGTTTTATAGTTGGAGAATTTCAAGACAATAGAAGGAAGGAGAAGCTGCTGCTACTGCTCTAATGGCCCCTTTGGAATACATGGCATGTGCAGATTCATCCGAAAAAACATAACTGACATTTAATGTAGTGTCATATCACTATATCAAAGCCACCTCAAGACTTTCAATGAAAGATGAGCACTAAGACTACAGTGCTAAGTCCTTGTAGTTAAGTGAAAAACAGATGGAGCCAGACGACTTGTAAGTTGTCTGAATAAACAGTATGATTTCCAGGCAGAGTCCCATAGTGAAAGAATATTTTTGCTCCAGTAAAGGCAGATTTTGGCAACTGTGGCTCATAGTTTTAGATGAAACCTGTTCGACAGAGAATGCAGATAAAGAAATATAGGTCAGTAACGTTCTTAGGATAAACAAAAGACGGCAGACCTTTGTACACTCTAGAAGGACTTGAAACTATTTCAGTGTGACTGCAGAACAGAGCAGCACAGCATGAAATGTTATGCCTCATTCTACCCTTTGCCAGGCGAAATCATGGCGAAATCTTTCATAGCATCCAAAGTGAATTAGCTCTGTGTGTGTAGAGAGATCAATAAGGCATTATTAGTAGGTTTGAAGCAAAGATATCCACATTGATATCTACCATAGCCTGATCATCTGAGCTCTTTCGAGAAGAAAGCACAGAAACACACAATCCAGATGTTCATCCAGCTTCTGCCTAGTGCCTGAGGCTGTTGCTAGAAAACCAAATCAGGAATTCATTGAAACCCAGAGTGGAAAAGGAGTATCATCAGATTAGATCAGAGAGGTCAGGGTACAAAATAACGGTAATGCTGCTGTTCTAAGTACAGACAGGGCTTAGCTGTGTTCTGCTTCTTTTTCCATCCTCTCTTTAGCTTCTCATTGCATAGACAGCCTGATTTCATTGAAGACACAGGGACAGCTTCTCTGCTGTCATCCACAGTGAGGATGTGGAGCAAACAAATGCTCTTTTCCCAGCCAAGTGTCAAAGCAAAGTTGTGGTACATAGAGCTCTCAGTTGATGAGAGGGTGTTAGGGGAGATCTTTCAGTCCAAAAGAAGAGAATGTATTGCAGGGAAAGTGAGAAGAGGAATAAGCTTCAGAAGTGACCACAGGATAAAATCTCCCTCACATCTCCTGGAAACCTCTCTGACCTTTATTCAACATATATACTAATACCACTATTCTTGGAGGCCTTGCGATACTTTCACATCTGTACTGCAAAAGGTTCAACCGAGTTCACCCACAATGACAACCCTTGAGAAAGAAGTGATAATCTTCCAAAGATAAGAGACTGATGCTTATAGGAAGCACAGAACTTCCTACACCCAGCAACATCTGTGCAAGAGTCTACTAAATCATCAATTCGCATTGTTTACAGGTAGAAATGAGTATACCAGACAGAGGAAAAACAAGTTCCTGTGATCAGTACAAATGATATGGGTATAGAGGTAACATTATGCAGCAAGTATGAAGGGCTTAGTATTCTTTTGTAAGCCTGTGGCAGTATAAAGGAGCCTTAAACTGTGTAAAGCAAACAGTTTAAATGAAAATCAGATTCTTCTTTTAAAAATCTGGGATTTATTAGGTAAATTGTTTTGATTACACTAATCTGGACAGATTAGAGACAGGGAAGACTGAGGAGATGGCAAGATCTGCAGCCCTCCTCAGCAGTGACTGCACACAGTGCATAAAGACTAATAGGAGAAAACTCACAGGGATAAAGGAAGTATTTATGGTGTTAAAAATTTATTTAGCTAGTGACAGCAGCATTTAAATTAAGGAAGGCAAATGAGAGTTGAAGATAATGTGATACATCCAGACAGAAAGAGGTGGCCTTATGTTCTGAACAAGTACCAGGCATCTGGAAGTCTCTGGTAACAGAACTGTAGGTGTGCTAGGATGCATAGGAAGAGAACGAGTTGTGCTATCACGCTGAGCGTGCAGAGAGAGAAGAGACTCACACAGCTGGGAGACAAACCACAAACACTCCCTGTCAGGTAACAACATATGAAATGGTTAACGGCAGGGGAGGAGTTAAAGATGAACACAAAACAACAAGAGTGCCCATGTCCTCACAGAGAGTAAAAGGGAACTGGATACCTTCTGTGGCCTCTGCTGACAGCCCTTCAAACTATCCTGGCACCTTGCCACATCAGCAGCAGGACAGAAAAGTCCCACTGCCCATGCTACTTTCAGTGGTCAAGTTTTCTGTGTTCACCATACATCTAAGTCCTCTTTACATATTGCAAAATCCCAGAAAGCATTCCCATGATATGTGTGTGTATATAAACTGATTCACACAAACAGACACACATCCAAATAACCCAGTCCAGGTTCTGTCAGGGATCTGAAAGAAAGTATAAAACAATATACAGCACAGATGCTGTTTTAAATCAATTCCTGAAGGAAATGAAATATTGAATTCCCTGGGAACCCATTATCTTCCTAATTGTTTTCTTCGTAAAGCTGATATCAAGCCTCTAGCTATATTACAGGCTACTTATGTCAAACAACGGTCTCTTAAAATCTCTCTCAATGGATTTAATTAGGCATTTTGTCACTGTGTTATAGAATGTGCCAAGAAGGAACTCTAAAAGGAATTCTGAAGTCCTTTGCTACAGTGATGCCCGATGTTCAAAGGAGGAGCAAGCAGCAGAATGTGAAAGCACACAGACACTTCTAAGCATTTCTTCTGCTGGCTTAAAAAGCAAAAATCTACTGAAACATAGCAAAAAAAACTAAAAAACTTTTACGTAAAAACAGTAAATTCCATAGAAATGCAGCTGACAGCACAGGATAAGGTCAGATGCTCAGAACATGGCTGCAAGGGAGTCTGTGCCCATGCACACCAGGTAGGCACCAAACCAAAAATGTGACAAGTCAAAAGCTAGAAAAATGATGAACAATCTAAGCTCATATTAGAAGTTAAAGTGAGATCAGCACAAATGACCTTAACAGATTTATGGTGAGATTTTTAGCGGAAGTGCAGTGATCAGCTAAAGGTCTCCTTCTCCCAAACTTAGCTGAGCTTCTCTGTCCTAAATCCATGGAACAAGCCCAGCCTATCTGAAGGAATTCACTAGTTTCACATGTGAACCAGAGGCATTACTTGCCAAAACTTATATACAAAAACACTTTACAGAGATAATTAGATATCATGAAGGCTAATGCTACATATATAATGTGATGGAAGAAATCAGTAAACAAATCTGGAACCTGTTAACTTTTCTAGATGGTAGTCAAGACCAAAACAGAATAGAGTATGGATTTTGTAAGCAGAAAGAAAACAACTGCAAATTGAGTATACTCAATGTATTCATCATAACACTCCTGTGACGAGTTATTTTATGATCTACTACGATAGACAGGCCTGCCCAAACAGTTTATAGTCTATGAAAAAGACTGGCGGAGTAAAGCATCCTCTTTCTTTAACGTCTGGGAAAGTGAGATCTATTGATATTCTCACCCAGCTCTTCAGCCCAGTCTGGGTGCTACTCAGGCATGGAATGACATATGGCACCTGTGTCTAGGGAAGATATAAAAGGACATTGGAAGTCTGCAAACGGAACATCCTCTACTGTGAAACTAAAGCTGGCATCAGTCTGGCACAAATCTGCTCTTTGCGAGAGACTGTCCAGTCTGGGGATCTTATTAGGGATCAACTCCATCACTGTTTTCAGTCAAAATCAAACATAATGGTACAATTCAACTAAGAGGCCATCTCATGAAGGCAGAGTAGAGGGAGACAATCACCTCCCTCAGCCTGCTAGCTACACTTCTTGATACAGCCCAGGTTCCAATTGGCTTTCTGGACGGCGACCATATATTGTCAGCTCATATTCAGTTTTCTGTCCACAAATACACCCATATCATTATTAGTTTCTTAAATGCTGCTGTTAATTTCATCCAAGTTACATGCTCAAGAAACTAGCAAACAAACCAAAGTCAACATCTTTAGTAAGAAAGAAAACAATAATGTCTTCAAGACAAGTCCATCAGGAGTGCAAATCTTTGAAGTGCACAATTATTTGAGGGCCAATTCATCCCATTAAAGGCACAAAATAAACCTTTTCTTATGAGCGAATGTAGAAATTAATCAGTTTTCATATAACCAGGAGGATGAAAGAAAAATGCCCTCTCACAAGACATAGGCAGTTTTGTCACCAGCTATGAGCATGGAGAAAGTTGGAGAAAGAAGGTGAGTGGGAGAAAATCAGTTTTGATTAGGACCTAGAGGTACTAATGTAGTGAGACATAGTTACAAATAAGGTTACTAAAAGGAGCCAATATAAGCAGCTAGTTTTTATCAACAATTGCTTAAGAGAGGGGATGTTCCTTTCCAGTGCAGACCACACAGCCACTCTGTTGTTGCATATGGCTGCATCTTGTTTGGTTCTTGTGGTCATTGCAATGGATAATTGGCAGCCAAAACAGTGTGACTAAAATATGAATGCTTTAAAAGATTATCAAAGCTAATCAAAGTCAGATGATTTACACAGCCAAGTCAACTGAGAGCTAGTCAACAAATAAAAACCACTGAGAAACCATTGGGCACATGCCCAGTGGTTCCAGAATTGTTCCTGCGTATCTCACCAGCTTATTGTCCTGTGCTGTAGAGGACTGCAGATTTGGTTGTAGGCAGCTCCCACATTTGCAAGACATTTACTTTTGCACTGATTATGAGATTATGTGTAAAAGACCCCACTCTCCTTGGCTTCTCAATAAATCAGTAGCACCACTACCAGCTACTGGACATGAAATCCAGGCATTTTTTCTTAGAGCAGAGGAGATTATTGCACTGACTACATGAAAGTATAGGCAAAATACCTAACTTTAGAGCTGATAAAGGTAAAGAAAATGAACTCTAGATTGAAGGAACAGGGCAAGACTTCTCAGCAGTTTCAGCTGATGACACAGACTAATTTTGTTCTGCTCTGAAGGTCTGAAATACCCTTGGAATATAATTTATCCCAAGATGAAGTCCAGGACAAACTTTCTCAGCACATACAGGCAAAATTCTGTTTACTAGGCTTGGTATCTTGATTCTCTCCCTTTTCCAAGGAATCTTTTGCTTGAATTTTAATTACTTTGAATCACAGTTAGAAGTATTAACAGCTTTCTCCTTCATAAACGCACCACGAGAAAGTGGCAGTTGCAAGGGAGAGGAGTGTTTTCATCAAAAGCAAGAGGAAATCCTGTTCTTTCTGAATAAAGTGCTAAACTACAACAGGATGTGAAATGTGTGGGATGTGTGAAGAAAAGAAAAAGCAAGAAAAGCCTGCTCTGGACAGAGAGTAGAGGGGAAATTTGCTTTAAGGAGAGAATCCAGTGATGCTGAAGAAACACAACCCCAAGTTTTGAAGAGTTAAACTGTTCTCTGTTTACTGAACCAGTGAATAGGAAACACGCAGCTGCATCAACAGAATGTGGAACCTGGAGTCAAATCTGCATTTTTGACTTGTCCTTTTCTTCCGTAATTCCACTGTGAACATTAACAATTGAGATTTAACAACAAAAATAAAGATCTCAACTATGTAAGTTCTGCAGCAACAAAGTGCAGAGAGGGGAGAGAGCCAGCTCCAGAGTGCAGGCAGCCAGACAGTGCCTATCAGCAATAGCATCCACTTTCCAGGGCACAGCCAAGAAATAAAGCCTATTCAAGGTTTAAGAAAGCTCACACGATGGGAATTTGCTGTCTAGAGGATGGCTGCCAGGCCCTGAGGTCAATCTGAGCTGGATGCAGCCAAAGATGCATGGACCAGACCTCCCATGAATGTCCGTCTCTCAGCATACAGCCCAACATGCTGCCTAGCCTACAGGTCACTTTTCTCCTCTTTCCCCTACTCTCCTAATCTGAAAACTTCAGAATGTTAAAGTTTTGATTTCCATTTTTCAGCCAAGCTGGCAGTCCAAGTCTCATCGTTTTCAATTTGGATTCAGATGCACAGCACGGAAAAATAGAGAGATACTAAAATGCTTGTTTGGATCCAATCTCAGGTTCTTGACCCTAAATGTAGCTCTCAGTAGCTTTTCAGGAACAGAGATGACATTGTTATTTTAATTGTAACACAAAAAGGTTTTTTTTTTTTTTTTTTTTGTTGTTTAGTTTTGTTTTTTTCCCCGTTTCTTTTACAGAAACTAACCGTTGATGTCCTGCATAAGCCTGTGTTCATTGTCTGAAACCTCTCTGCATCACCATAAGGACAAAAAATAAGGGATGGAATACATTTGGCTTTATCAGAAGATGAGAAAAAAAGACATGAGCTTTGTCGCTGACATTATATTTCAGATATCTTCCCTACACAGTCTCCTTTATTGAGAAAACAAAACAAAACACACAAGCAAGCAAACATTTTACAAAGAAACTGATGCAAAATGAGAAAGAACAATATTTTTCCCCTAAATACCCTCATTTGTTTGCCTGCAAACAATAATTTCAACCCTGCTGCAAACTGTACTGTGTTCAAGGGGATTTTAGGGCTGACACTTGGGACCTGGTTCTCTCACCTATATTTACAGAGCTCAGAACCATTAACTCCCCAAAAGAGAAGGGAACAGATGCTGTCTGCTTTTTTAGTGGGTTTTCAGCACAGGATGCCTTATTTACATTCATGTATGTTTTATGTTTGTTTGCTTGTTTGTGTGTCTTTCTCCTGGATGATTACCCTATTCAGGGTAAATACTGATCCATCATTTCATCCCATAAGCCTTAAGAGCATCACACAACTGCTATAGGTAGCAGTTTGGCAAAAGATGAATGAAAACTATGGATATGTACATCACTTAAGTCTTGATAGGGCTAAAATGAATTAAGATGACCAGAATAAGTTTCAGAGATGGAAGAATTTTCAAAAGCAGTGGAGCTTTCCATAGGCAGAGGCTGAAAAGTCAGGGAAACTGCTAGGATGCAGCAGGCACATTCATAATACTGAGATCATTCAGAATTGTTGCTATTAAAAAAACCTCATATATGTTTACCCTATAGTAGTGAGAAGAGAATAAAAGAATGGTTTTGTTCCAAAACAGTGCTTCTTCTGCATGGTGTAGAGTTCCTATCCACAGATGATCTAAGATCTTCTTTGCTTCTTTTTAATTGTTTTGTTAGTTGATAGCATTCTTTAAAGAAAACTTTGAATTTAGTCTCAAAATATTCACAGCAGTGTTCTCTAACAGTCATCACAGTTCCTCTGCACTCCTACCATAGACAATTTCTTTACATCTTGTCCATATTGGCCTGGATTTCCACAGAGTTCTATATTTAAAATCCTATGGACCTGGTATGGGAATTATTCTCCTTCCTTTGGCTTCTAGCTTATGTGTAGGAGCATAATTCTTCCCCATACTGAAAATGAGCGTGGCTCAACCCAGAGTATTTGGCCTGCAAGAATTGCACAAAGCAGGCTACATCCTCATGTTTGTTTGCAGGACCGTTGCATTGCAACATGTTTTTGCAGCAGGCATTTGCCCATTTCCTGTTGTTACTTTTATCAAGAGGAAGGAGGACAGCTGAGGCTGTGGGTACACAGACAGGAAGGTCACTTGTCTTGGGTTTAGTGTCTCGGCCAGCCCCACGCTGTAGCAGTGGGAAGCAGTGCGTCCTCCATTCCTATGGGATAACAACATGGAGCCCTTTCACATGCATTTTGGGTACCTGTAACAGTGGCTGAGCAGAGCATCAAGGCTGGGGAGCCAGAAGAATCACAGGAAGAGCTAGCAAAAGCAGGTTTGGGATAAGACCGTTCATGTACGTCTACTATGAGAGGCTTGGTGGCCAAGCCAGGTGACCCAAAGAAAATAATAATTATTAAGGGGTACTTGTTTTTTTTAACAAGAACCACTGCAGGACAGCAGTCAGCAGCAGAGTACTGGCTGAAAACAGTATCTTGTCCCATGTGCTATTAAACAGGAGGAGGAGGGAGAAGGACGGTGAGCGGGGGAACAGGCTGTTCCTGAAGAGCTAGCCCAGAGACAGCAAAAGGAGCAAACTCAGGCAGGGAGGAGGAGGGAGGTTCAGGAGTGAATGGAGCCAGCTCTCAAGTCAGCATGGGTTTTGCATGACAAACACTATTCCAGACACATTTGAAGCTCAGATTCTGTTTTAATATGCAACAGAAGGCCCCAGAAAGCATCTGCACCTTCCCACCTATCCTCAACAAAGGAAAGCTGCCACATTGCAAATGAGGAATCAAAAAAAAAAAAAAAAAAAAAAAAAAAAACGCCCCAAATGCAAAAAAAAAAAAAAAAAAAAAAAAAAAAAAAAAAAAAAAAAGGCCAGTAGATTTGCCCTTGGCTTGTACAGGGCTTTAGGGACAAAACTGTTGCTTCCAAATTAAATACAATGGAAACTACAAGTGGGGAAACGAGAACAGCTCTTGGCATCGATTCATGAAGAGGAAAAAAAGAGTGAAGTTATTAGTATAGGAAGATTATGTATTGTGCTGGAGAATGAATTTTCCTGCCCCTGAAGTCAGTGGAAACAGAACTGAAATATAAGGCTTTGGTAAAACAGATGCCAGAGAATGAATGTGAAATAACAGGTGTATGCAGTAAACGTGCACGCTGGTACTCAGAGGAGTCAGCTCTGTGGATGGGAATGCACGCACTTCACTTTCAGGGGTGAGCAGAGAGCGACACATTCTGCTTCTAGGAGGGAATGTTCATGGAGAAAAGCAGCACCTTTTGCAAGGAGGAAAGCATCAAATAACCCTGTTAAATTTGGGGCCCAAGAGATGAAGTGACTGTCCCAAAGGCAGACAGGATGTCTGTGGCAGAGCCAAAAATAGCAGCTAGATTTCTTGTTCCTACACTGTAACCATACCACGATCCCTCCTCCTACACACAGATAATAAACCAAGTTGTTTAGTTCTTGCTGGATGCAAAAAAAAAAGAAATTGTTCCACTAAGCCAGCTCATATGCTGTCTATTCAGCAGTCACTTTCTTTGTGTTTTATCTTTCAGCCATCACATGCACCTGATGCCTGCAAAAGGGCAAGAGTCTTTCACCTCTCCAGGACCTCCAAATGCCACAGATCAGTGGTGATCGGCAGTTTACAACTTGCTGTGCTGGCACAATGCGATGTAGGGGGTCCTTCACACGTGACTCACTATCACTTTTGGAGGTATCCACCGTGGCTCAGATCTAAAACAATCAGGTGGCAAAATTCTCCAAAATTCTAGAAACCTCCTGATGCCATGAATGACATGCAATGGAATTTAAAAAAAAAAAAAAAAAGGAAATCCCCTCTCGTTCAGTCCAGGGTACTGCTGCAGCTCTGCTGCAACCCACTACCATGGGGGACGCTGCACGTCAGCAATGAAGTGTCTTGGCAGATCACAAGGAGAACTTTTTCTGGACTTTGTCATGCCCATCAGCACCCTCACATCTCCCAAAAATCACTCCATGCAAATGCTGCCATTTCCCCATCCTAAACAACCACAAACAGGTAAAAGCATTTCAGATCTTAAACAGTTAAAGCTGCTGCTTTCCCACAGCGGAGAGGACACCAGCTATGTGCTTTGTCTCCCGGAAAAAGATGAATTTCTAATTATATGGGTACTGACATTTTTGCTTGTCTCTGGAAAACTGACCTTGGTGTTGGCTGCGTGCAGCCCCCAGCGAGCCAAGGGGAGCCGTGAGCAGCGCAGGCACGGGACTGCCTCCCAGCTCCCTGACACGTGAGGGCAGTGTTGGTGCACAGATAGAATCACAGAATTATAGAACAGCTTAGGTTGGAAGGGACCTTAAGGATATCCGGTTCCATTCCCCTGCTGTGGGCAGGGTTGCTACCCACCAGCTCAGGCTGCCCAGGGCCCATCCAGCCTGGCCTTGAGCACCTCCAGGGATGGGGCATCCACAGCTCTCTGGGCAGCTGTGCCAGTGCCTCACCACTCTCTGAGTAAAGAATTTCTGCCTAACATCTAACCTAAATCTCCCCTCTTTCAGTTTAAAGCCATTCCCCATTGTCCTATCACTATAATGTGGTCTCCCCAGAGCCATCTCTTCTCAAGGCTCAGCCCCTTCAAGTATTGGTAGGCTGCAATGTGGTCTCCCCAGAGCCATCTCTTCTCAAGGCTGAACAAGCCCACCTCCTTCAACCTTTCCTCCTACAAGAGATGCTCCAGCCCTCTGATCATCTTCATGGGTGTCCTCTTGGCCCCCTCCAACAGCTCCTCAACCTTCCTGTGCTGGTGGCCCTAGGCCTGGACACAGTACTCCAGATGAGGTCTCACGAGGGCAGAGTAGAGGGAGACAATCCCCTCCCTCTCCCTGCTGCCATCCCTCTTCAGATGCAGCCCAAGATACTGTTGGCCTTCTGAGCTGCAAATGATGACGCAGCTCAGCTCTCCCAGCAGCACCCTGCTTCTTCCGAGCATCCTCCTCGGCCAGGGCTGCTCCCTGTGCATGCTTCATGCCAAAAAAAACAAGTTTGGGAGGTGTATGGGGAGAGAGGTGTTAAGCCAAAATATTTATGTCTGCACAGCTCCCGGCAGTTTTTCTAAGAAAGCCTCCCCTCTGTGTTACAGGATCAACAATAAAACCACGATCAACACCTTTACAGGTAGATAATCACATGGGAAATGGGACAGATACAAGTCTTTGATTTTTCCTCCTTAAAATTGTGCAGTCATCAAGGATGGAGAAGTTTAAAGAGATCTTAACTGTGTCGCTGTAATATCTATTTATTCCTCTAATCAAATACCTCAGCCTCCTAGATGATATTCTGGAAAACATTTTCATATAGCTGAGGGAGAAAAAAATAAGTTAAAATATGGCGAACACATCTCCTCAACCTAAAACAGACAGCCTCTAAGATACATATGGAATAATTGACACGACACATAGAAAAACAGGTGTGTAGGGGGAATATACATGTGCATTTTTTATATATACATAAATGTAAAACACAGAATTCAGCATATCATCTAAAAGAAGCAGAAGCTTCTTATCTGAGCGTGAAAGCAGGCATGTTCCACTGCGAGCTCAGAAGCCCACCCACACCCAGGCAACTTTGACGAGCGAGGAATTCACCTGCCTGTGCAAACACAGTCACACCAGCTCTTGGGGAAACTCCGTTGCACCAAAGAAACTAATTACAGGTTTTGATGCAAACCTGGAAAAACAAGTCAAGTGACCCGCAGAAATCCACCAACACACAGACATCAACTTGTAGCTTCTCAGACCCCTTCCTGATGCTCATGGGGAGCTGTGCATCACAGAAATATTTGGTTAAATGGAAATTTTTGAATATATACAACTGGCACTCTAATGAAACAGTGAGAATTAATTGTGAATGATCTCCATAGATGAACTTTGGAGTTATATAGTAGGTATGTCAATATATGTGTAGCTGTAGGAACTGCAATACCTAACGTGAAATGTGAAAGAAAACTCACAGAAAGAAGCCAACTGAATTAGCACCCATACTCATATATCAACGTTTATCAGCCCACACACCAATGCTGTGGGTATGGCTTAGTCCTCCAAGACCAAGATCCAGCAGGAAATATTGCCGGCAGTGCTTAGAAATAAATCACCTGCTGAGTGGCCAAACCAGTTAATGGAACATGTATACTATCCTAATTTATTTTCCACTTTTTGTTCCCCTTAAAAGTGTAACCAAAGAGTTTTATAGCGTAATCCACTTGAAGATTCTCAGTGCTGGCTGCAGTTTTTGTGGTTTGGTCCTGCCTTGCTAAAACAGATACAGTGACCCAGCTGTTACTCCAAAACCGAGGACTCGGTTGCCTGCAGGCAGCCAAGTACATGTGCCAGCCATTGAAAAGAGTGCTTAATTTCCTCCATATGGATTTTGATGTCTCTGCCTTCTTATCAGCCCAAATACAGAAGGTTCCCTTTGTCACAGCAAATATAAACTGGTGATCATAAATATGAGATACAGCCTCCTTAGTTATCATACATAGAAATGTTTTGGTGGACTTCTAAACCCAGAAAGCAAGATCCACAAGTACAAAAAACGCAAAGTAACCTCTTGCACCACAAATATGAGATTGGGAAGGACACCATTCAGCAGGCACGGCAGTGACAGTGAGTCAAGTGCTTCCAGCACAATCAGGAGATGCTTTAAGATACTGATGGCATTATTGGGGGAAGTTACTAGTCTCTCTGCAGAGTCCTGATACAAGGTGATCCTGATGGTCTTTTCCAAACCTAGATGATTTTATGATTCTATGAAAGTCTGCCCAGTGCAAGAAAACCGGTCCCTTCATGAGTAAGAACAAGTTTAGTAAAGTCACTGTTTTACGTGTTTAATGTTATCTCCAAAAGGCATCAAATTGCTTTTAAGCAAAATCATGCTTCCTTCTTTTCTCTATGATCACCCTGTCACTGGCCATGCATAAGTTTATGGGGATGAGGAAAATTCAGAAAAAGAAAGAAGCAAGCGGGCACTCTTACTGTCTGTTGTTACTGAAAAAGCTTCAATAAGAAAATGCTGCAAACAAAACAGGATGGTACTCTGGAAAGCTGGTACAGCCCAGAAAGGGATCAAACTTTTAAACCCCTCAGAAATTCATGTTGCATTTATAAATTCTGGAAAAGAGAAAGTGCTATAATTTACATGCAGTTCAAAAAATTACAGATGTCTAACACAGAAAAAAAATCCCTATGTTGTCCAGAGAAAATTTTGGTCAAAGTTGCTAAGTCTATGTAGGTCGCACTACTCTTGGTGGCAGGAACAAGTTTGTGTCAGGTGTTGTACAGAAGCTGCTTACTACTCTTTATTATGTTCTTTCCATTGTATACACATGGTAGGTGCAGTAGTTCCATGTTTCTATATCTAATGCTACCAGCTCAGTCAAGTTAGTGTTGCATGCTAAGACACACTAACCAAACCTATGCTTCATATCCACTTAGAAGTACTGCATTGGAGATGTATACAGCATGCTAAGAAGGGAAAGAACCCCAAATGTCAGTGATGATAAACTGAACAGAAAGCGTTTGATTCAGCTCTAAGAAAAAGGTACAAAAGCAACGAAAGCAGTACAGGTATTGAGAGTTCTGTTAATCCAAACATCATTGACATGCTGGACCAAGCTACCTTGCTATGCTGCTCCATCACTAAGCGTAAGTTGTTTTTTCCTTCCAAATCTGCAAGAAGGCCAGGTCTTAGGAGAAGGCCCTTTGTGGGGCTAGAATTGCTCCATGACAGTGAAGTCCTAACTGCACACATGACCATCCACACATGGATCCAGGTACGCTCAGCTGGCTCACAACCCTCCATGGATGATGCATGGGCCCACAATTATTTCTGCAAATGCTTCTCAGGTTTCCCTTCGGGCTCATTACAAGCCATCCTGGAGTTCATGAAACTTGGCCTTCCAACTTGCTCATCTCTCATTTGCTTTCTAGGTTAAGTAAAATGACAGATCCGAACTAATAAAACAGAACAACGTGGGAGCTATTGAGAAAGAGAAGAGGAACACAGAGATGACCGCACAGTCCTGGAATGCATTACCAACCCAAGCATTGGAATTTCATTATTCAAGTTGCGCTGCAAAGTTTAGCTTAAATGTTATCTTCTTCCACAGCTGTTTCAGTCTAAAGGCTCTCCTCTCCCTCCCCATTTGCAAGAAGAATTACTCATACAGCAGGGCCAGCTGTTGGCACCCAGAGGTAAAATGCCTTTTTTCCCTTCTACTTTCCCACACCTAGCCCAGAGCAAGGATTACAAGTCAAAGCCCAAAGTCTATTAGAAGTCACAAAGAATTAAGAGAACTCCAGAAGATTCACCCAGGATGCCAGAATAAGGAACGGCCAAGAGGGAAAAGCATTTTCAGTACGGACACACTGAAAAACAGAGGCACCAGTGGAGCTACCTCCTGGAGTTGGGAGACCTCCAGGCTGCAGTGAAATCGGTGATCCTTAACCACAGCTAGCAATCCCAGAGTAGCACCGGAGAACATCTGCACAGGGTTGCTAAAGCAGCAGACTCAGAGACCCTCAACCCAGGAACGCATCTGCGAAAAACAAACCCTGTGATCTCCCTGCCAACATTGAGCAGCGAAAGGCTGAAGGTTGCTCATATCGGGGTGCAGCAGCTTCTGGGTAGGACAAAGCTTAGAAGAGGGACTGATGGGAAAACTCGGGTGCTGTGAGCCCAAGCCAAGGGCCGGGACTGATCTCTTGGTAAGCAGGGAAAAATAAATGAGTAGGATTTGCTTGGGACAATTGCTGCCACAATGACATGTGTCAGTCAAAGTTTCTATTTGATAGAAACAGAAAATTTTGCATTTAACATACATATCTTAAGATTGACAATGGCCAAGCTGTATTATAAGAAAGCAAAGGGAAAAAGTCGGGGGACATCTCAATAGGGACAGGGGGACATCACCTCCTACCGACAAACTCCAATTTGAAAAGAAAAAGGAAACCTTATCCTGCTTTTTGGTTCCCAGCCTGAGACAATGACAGGTTTGATACTCAAAAGGATCTTCAGCTGAAGCTGAGGGCATTCAGGTTTGCCAGGCCACAGCCGCCAACGTCCACATGCACGATACTACTACTCTTTTTTTATTATTTATTTAAAACAGCTTCATTTCCACTCACAGACAAGTGCCAAGGCTGTCCAGACAGGAATGCTTAAGACCCCGCTGGGACACTGAGGCCATCCAAAAAAGAGCAGTTCTCAGAAAGATGTGCACTGACACGATGCTAAAGCAACTCCTAATGCCTCAGTGTGCTCCTAATGCCCCAATGTTCTCCTAACGCCCCAATGTGGGAGCCCAGGGCTTCTGAATAAAGAAGTCAAATGTCTCATATGGATGTGGAGGACTTCCGAAATTTTGACCTTCTCCTAGCACCTTGGGAAGACAGAAGAACATAAACAGGCACAACTTTTTCAAAGGACAGACACCCAGCAGAGCCATGGGAATCTCACACTTCTGCTAAACCCCCAAGCTGTTATATTTAAGTAACACCTTTCCCCAGAGAAACCCTGCTATAGGATACTCACATGGCAGGCAGAATTGCTGCAGCATGAAACAGGTTCAGGTTTGGGTCTGGGCCTCTGATCCATCTGAAGCACCATTCAGTACAGCCTTCAACATGTTGCCTCAGCAGAGCAAAGATTTTATTGTGTGGGGGGACTTCTGAGGGATACTGCTGGATAAAGTAAGTTTGGAAGAACCTACGTATTGTGCAGCCACGCTCATAGGGATGACATCTACTAGTGCTGAGCCACAAGACACTCACAGCTGGCCCTGTTTGCTACTCTAATCAGAGTAATTTTAATTGACATCCATAACTTGCAGTCCTGGAGGATGGAGACCCTTCTAAAACAAAGCACAGTCTCACTCTCTTTGGTAAGCAGACACAAGAGGGAGTGGTGGGGAGGTTAGAGGGACAAGTAATATGAACCTTGAACCTCTGCTGCCTAAGATTATCCATGTGACATTATCCATGTTGCAAGCCTGCAGCCTTCCATTAAAAGCACTCAGTAAACAAGCCTCAGCTCACCTCTCCTGGAGAGCCACAGGATTGTGCAGGCAAGGATAGAGGTTGCAGCCTTCAGTCCTAAACTGTATGTAACTGTATGTGAGCTGCTAGCAAAGCAAATAGAGAAATTAACAAATTAATCTCTAGATTTTATTTTTTATTGTTTTTTTTGTTTTGTTTTGTTTTGTTTTCTTGTTTTTTTTTTCCTTTTTTTTCTTTTCTTTCTTTTTCTTTCTTTTTTTTTTTTTTTTTTGGTTCAAGCTTGGTCAGAATGTGGTTTCTTCTGGAAGAGCTCAGAGAAATGTAATCATTTTTTCCTGCCACCATCTCCAAATATTTTGCAAATGAAATTCTTGGCCTCACGTTTGTGCCAACAAATCTTATAAAAAGGAGTAGGAAAAACCACACATTACAGTTCTCAAACCACCTTCTACACAGCCTGAGGCAGCTCTGAACGCAGGTCACGATCAGTGACTATAATGAAATCAGTGCTCACAATGAGGCTGTGCATCTGCAAAACCACATGCGAACACCTCTCTCCTCCTTCCCACCCACTAAGCCAAAAGCATGGTGTTTATGTGCCACATCTGCCATCACATCAAATAAGTGTCAAAACCTGCCTACTGGCTGATATGATGACGAGCAGTACCACTCTTTGCCGTCTGACTGCTGTTACCAGCACCATCAAAGAAGTCTGCAGGACTGCACTCGCCCCTTTCCTTCACACTACACATTCCCCCTCTTCATATGGGGGAAATCCCAGTGCTGTCTTTCTTCCTGTATAATTTCTCAGTTTTCTACAAAGGGCAAAATTGCTTTCCTCATCATCACCCTGGTCTGGGAAATTTTTTCCCATCCAAACAAGGAGTCTCATATCTGCTGGGTCAGGAGGACTCGAGGCAGATCCCAGCTCTGACTCCTCAATACACAGCACTGAGAGGGAGCACCCAGACTTAAAGCTCTTGCTGCAGAAATGACTCAGGCACTGAGGAATCTCAGCAAAGCTGATGGGACTCAGGATCCCATGGTCTCTGCCCTTTTATCTATGAAAAATATTTTAAGACATTTGAAAATTTATGCCTGAAATTCCAGCTACACTGCTATTTTTCTCTTCCCTGCAGCCTGTGCAGTTAGGTCCCAGTACAAAACCTCATCAATAAAACTCATTAAGAGCTCTGTGGCTGAACACAGCACTGAGGGTGAGGGTGTCTCCTGCAAGACCTGAAAGCTGCCTACTGAAATGAGCTTTAAGATATACCTTCTCATACTAACTCCTCTCTCCCTTTCTCCTTGGAACAAACATATACATATATATTCTAGATATATTCCAGATTGTCACCCCTGCTCTTTCCCAGTGTAACGCATTTTTTTCTCCATCTTTTTTCATATATGTGTCACTGTAGGGAAGTCACAGGTCCCTGGGGGGACCACAGTGCTTTGCATATGCACAGTGGCCTGCCCGGTGCCTGCATACCATGGACACTTGCACCATGGTGGGAAGATCTTTATTACTGTTGGGATGATGGTACCAAAGACACAGTACATGCAGTGAAGTGGGGCTCTGTCAGGGCTTTGTCAGCGTCCATCTGCTAGGACCTGTGTGACTCAGCTGAGATACCTCTCATGAAGAGAGTGGCCATGCAAGACTAGTATTTATAATATATGATTTGTAATATCCATTTTACCATCAAATATCCTTCTCTTAAGCAGACCAGATTAAGCTTGATCTTCTCTCATAAGTCCTTTAAATATTGCACAGACTAATTCTCCCTCTCAGTTGCTCTCCCCTTCCCATGTCATCCCCTCCATATCCCTCCACGTCCTCTACTACTCACTCCCATTCCCTCATTCCCTTTTGCACAACAGCCAGAAATCTGCCCTTCATCAGCTTACCACCCCTATCCCTCCCCAGTTCACGTGTGTGGAAGTCCCACAGAAAGCCATCTCCACCGCTGGAGAGAGCTCCTCTCTACTGCAGATGGCACAGACTCTCAGGGCCCAACTCCATGGCTTGGTTCAGGAGGTGACAATGCCCCTGGGATAATTCACAGAGACAGAGCTCCACCTGCACTGTTAGATGTGTTTAGATGGAAACAGTCCAAAACCTGGACTCTTTGAGGCTATTTTTGCTACTCTTTCAAACTCTTTTTTAGGTGCTATTTAGACCAAACACACTGCCAGCAATATTTGGATTGCACTCACTCACCCCCACGGCAGGCGCACGTCTGCATGCACTCACATGTACTCGCATGCTACAGCTGCTTTTCTGACAAACACCTTTGACATGAGGGAACCCAAGATAACCACTGAAATCTCCAGGGCTCACACACACCTCCTGGGATAGCACTGTTGGAGGGCTGGAGGCAGGAGCTGGGGTCCCCCACTCTATTTGTCTGACTTTTTTCCTTGCTCAACAAAAATCAAAGCTGATTATTACCTTAGGCATGCATTCCCTTACGTTATCTTAGAGAGCAGCATTTTGTTTGTTGCTAGTTTTCTGCGCTTGTTGGTTTGTTGCTTTTTGTGTTTGTTTTTAGTTTTTATTTCTAGAAGAGGCATCGTATCAGCCCATCTCCCCACTCAGGCAGGACTTATCACTGTGCCATCACACAGGTGCACCGCACCGGGCGTGCTGCCTTCTTGCTGCAAAGCCCCACTTCATCTCTCTGCACGCAGCCCAGCCCCTGCTGCCAGCAGCCCTGCAATGCAAAGTCCCCCCTGCGCAAAGCAGTTGATTTCACCCCGCTGCGAGCACAAGAGATGCTCAGACGCAGCCTCACACGTGTCTGGCTCAGGGAATGCCTCAAGCCGGGCAGCCCGAGCGCGTTTCTGGCATCCACTCTGCACCTCTCTTTCAGGGTCCCAACAGTTCCTCCTCCAGGGATGAGGATGAGGAGGGGGTGGGGACACCGCGAGTCCCGACAGGACTGCTCTGCGCTCTCCCGCTGGGGACAGGCACTCCCCGCACCTCCACGCCTTGATATTGTCACCTTCCGAAACTCAACTGCTCCTACCCGGCAGGGAGAAACAGATCCATCCTCCTCCGCCGGCCCCGAGGCAGCGCCGGCAGCGACACCGCACCTGCGGGGTGCTCCTGCTCCCGGTGCGCCTGCTCCCGGCCCCGGTCCCTGCTACAGCACAGCACGGACCGGCACAGCACGGACCGGCACGGCGCGGCTCCAGCCCCGTCCCGGCCACACCGGGCACTGTCGCCCGCCGGGGACCGACCATATCCCCTCCAACCTGCCCCCCGACAGCCTGACTCGCTGCTCCGGGCAGCAGTGGGTGATCTTGTCCTCCTTGATTTGCTCCCCAAGAAGAACAGTAGCAATAAAAGAAAAACAAACAAACAAACAAAACAGTTTTCTGTGCACGTCCACCTGGATGCTGAAAAGAGATTGACTCAACTCAGAGACACTTCTGCACCCNTGCTCAGCTCCCACCTCCCCACTGTACCCATCCCAGCAGTGTGTGCAGAGGACATATCTCCTGCTGTTTCCAAACTCACCTGCCAAACGCTGCTTGTTGCTAGAATCCAGGGCAAAAGCCACCTCATCCCTGGAAGCCGGGATTAAATACATTGATTGAACCCAGATTTGGAGCCGTTTTGAACAAAATCACCACTTTGGGGAACGCAGAGCGATCCTGAGCTGGTAACCTATCCTAGGCACTCTGCCTTTTTCCCTTGGCTCTTTGGGGATTTTATTAAAGACAGATCTGACGTCAGGATGAAGGACAAGCCCTGCATTTTTCCTCTGGAGAAACTTTTCCTGCCTTCACTTCTTCATTTTTGTGTGTGGTGTTGTCCCACCTCCTGCATTTCAGTGCATCGCCGTTAGCCAAAGGGCTCTTAAAGGGAAAGCTGCAGCGCAGTGGTCCAAGGCTGCAATTTTAGCTCTGCACTGAAAGGCTCAGAGCACAGCTCATGGCATTCAGGCTCTTGCAACTTACCTATGACAGCAAGAAACATTTAATCTGGCTTTACTAGTTATGATTAATGGGCTTTTATGCATGCAATATCCCCAGATGTCTGATGTACATGATCTTTGTAAAAGAGAGGCTTCCCTTGCAGGGCAGCTCAGCCCTGTGAGAGCACCCTGTGGGGCTTCCCTCTTTACAGAGAAACCTGAATCTACTTCAGATTAAGGAAGAAAGATTTAAAATTCTTTCAAATGCAGATTTAGAAAGGTGAGAGAAAATAGCGTGCCTGTGCCTAGGTAAGGTGAAAAAAATTTCAGAGATGGCACAGCTAAAATCCTTCTAACCACAGCAGGCTATGCACTGATGTGGATAAAAGTGATCAGAGGGGTTAGGTCTGTTCACGGTGGAGTCTGCACTGCTGTCTACCTGGGCAACATTCCTTATGCCCACTGCCGGTGCAGGTTAGAAATATGATGGACCGGGAGCTGGCAAAATACATATCACGAAAATCACAGAGGCACAGCAGTATGCCCTTCCTGTCCTTTTTGATTCGGATTTCTCTGTAAAGAGAGGAAAGGAAAAGGAAAGAAAAATCATATTAAATACATTTACATATCTTAAACCCAAGGAAGAGCCAGGATCTAGAGTAAAAGAGGTATCAAAGTAAGCATAAAAGTAGTTAAACTCTTCTGCTTGGTCTGGCAGGCTGGGCAGTGATGGATGAATGAATGCTTTAATGGTCAAACTGGAAATAAAACAGTTCTCCAACATCTGCCCACCCTGAGGTACCACCTGCAATTGGGGGTTTGGTGTCACCCGCACCCGTGCCAGCCCTCCAGGACAGCTGGCTCTGCGATGGGGTCTGCTCCCTGGCAGAATGCTCAGGGTATGGCTGGTGGCAGGTGGAGAGGGGAACGTGAGCAAGTTGAGCTCCAAGAACATGTGTTCTTGTAGCATCATTCACACTTCCCTGCTGTGTGACGTGAGCAGTTTAATGGTGTTACACCATCTGGACCAGGGAGCTCTAAGACGAGCAGATTTTCCTTGTGATTGCCTGGGCATCTGTCTGCTCAGGGAAATGATCCAGTCAAGGGTTGGAGCAAACCAGAAGAAGACTCACCTCCTCTCATTCTCCCACAACACCTTCACGTCCACCACAGCTGCCTCCAGAAGTCCATACCACCCCGGGACCGGGTTGCGGTTGTATTTCCTGTCAGGTTCCTCCAGGGCTATTTCTACTCTCCGTCCTCTGCATCCTTCCCTCTCTTTCTTCACTTGCCCCTCTGTTCATTCATTCCACAGCTCTCTATTTTAGTATTTATCTCTGTCCCCTGCACACATCCTCCTTTGTATGCCAGCAATACATGGCCATGGGCACTCTCTTCTGCTGAGGAGCCTAGAAGGAAGCCTGCTACCTTCATCCCACACAGAGGGTGGGATTCATCTGCACATGGCTACCACTCGGTACACAACTTTTGAATCCAAATCCCCCAAGACTTTATTGAAGTGAGAGGACTACTTGAAAAGCAATTATTCTGACATAGGTGAGATGTTTTCTTAAAAACCAGAGGTGAAAGGAGATGCACTAGCCAGCACAACAGGCTCAGATGCAAAGTGGGTGACTTACACTTCTTACAAATGATGCCTGCAGGCTTGAAGAAGCCATGAAGTCTTAGCAAATGCAAGAGGAAGAATTCAAAGACCCTAGGTTATCTTCAAAGTCAAGGGAAAGAACACTTTATAAATGCCACCAGAAATGGAAGTGCGTTGGAGATTTTTGTGTATGTGGTGTTCTGTTTTGTTTGTTTGTTTGTTTTTGTGATTTTTGTTTTGCATTCGAGCCTTTCCCCTGCATATTTCATTCCCCTCAGTGAATTCCTTAGCTATTGTTGTGGTCAAGTGTGTCAGCAAGGACAGATTCTTTGAGATATGGACATCTGGCTGCTTGCAACTCCACAGCGCATCTCATGTTAGTCATGACAGCCTGTCATGTGGTGACCATAAGCCAGACATTCTGCTTTAGCTTGGATGAGACAGGTATTAAGGAGTGGTCCTGGTGCTCCAGGGTGGGGTGCTGAGACATCTGGCCACTCAGCAGCCTTTCTGCTAGTGATTTCTGCATGTAGATGGCAAATCAGTGCACTTACAGGTGTGCCTGTGCGTACAATTGTGTAATTGTCTGAAATGACAGGGACATTAAGGCTTTTGTTTAACTCAAGAATGGCAGCAGTCTATGTCTTGACTTCTTGTTCCTGGGATTTTGCTCCCCTCAAGGTTGACAATGCTAAAAGAGATCTTTGCAATTTCTCATTCTTGTTTAATCCTGCGGAGTTCTGCACCAACCCCAGTAAATGTAGGTTCTATAGACACTTCTCTGTCTAATTCAAAAATAAAATTGAGTTTAAGATCTTCAAACGACAGAAGATCCACTTCATGTTTTGGTGACTTCAGCTACACTTACTGTTAAAAGTTTGTCCCGTATTTTCAGTCTGAGTTTTCCAGTTTCATCTTTCTGCCAATGTCTTGTTAGCTGATGAGAATTCAGTACCTTCTTCCAGAAAATAAATTTTCCAGGGATCAGTAAATCACTGCTTACTCTTCAATAAAACAAGGAAGCCATGTTGCTTTTTGGTTACAGTGTCTAATTGGTTTTCTGGATCTTAAAGCAGTATTAAAGATTTAATGACTTCTATCTCTTTACCTTTCACCTTCCATGGACATTGTGCCTGTGACGGCAGCTATCCATCACTCTGCAGTCATGACATTCACAGTGAACTGGAAACAGGTAGCAAGCCCCAGCGCAAAACAGCTCTAATTCTGTAAGGCCAATACTTTAATACCACTCCTTCCTCAATAGGAACTCCTTCCTTCACCTGTTGGCCACATAAACGTGCTTTTCAGTTTGACTACATTTTGCAGGTTTTTTAGACTGAATAAACTGGGAAATGGATTGATTTATTTTATGCTATTTGATGTGCATGACACTTTTACTGAGGGCTGTAGCTAGCCAAAGAACACAGGATCTGCTAAAAGCAGGAGAGTTCAGGGAGGATGGATGCTGCTCCTCTAAATGTGTGGCTTAAACAGCTCCTTCCATGTAGTGGATTTACCCTGTAATGAGTGAGATCAGAGTCTGTCTGCAAGTCCAAGGGAAAAAAAGAGCACCTTGGAATTTCCTAACTCATAAAAGGTGAAGGCTGAGTCATGAATCTGGCTTTTAAATAAGTCAAATAGCCGCGTTAGTCTTCTATCAGGGTACCCTTGCTTCAGTCAGGTGATGGAGGAAGCTTCTCTCCCACACAGACACCAATTTACCAGCTGGATAGCAGGGACTCAGCTGGGCAAGGCTGGGAGCATCACTCACTTCAAGATGCATGGTTTGAAATTGGAAGCAAGATGTTGGAGTCAAACTGCACCTCCTATTATTGATGATGCTATTATTACTTAGGTAATAGGAAGGAGAGTTACATCATGTTATATTCAAAGCACGACCCTTTGAAATATCAAAGGAGCTTGAGAAATAGGAGGGTGGAAACATCTGGTTTAGCTGACTCTTGATAGCATCTGAGCACTCAGCCAGTCCCACTTAACACAGCTATCTCATTTTCACAGAGTTGTTGGCCTTTGCAGATGCAACTTGACACGATTGCAAGAAGCTATAAAGCAGCAGTAATATTCACTCTTTTGCTTTTTAAACAGTTTGTCCAGAGAAGGTGGACAGGAATCACAATACAGGCAGAGAGCCAAGAGCTCTTTTGCTCCTGTTCAGCCTTGTGTCCCTGGTACCATGATGCAGAAGGTATCAGCTGGCACTTTGTGTCTAGAGGTGCACTACTGTGGTAAATCCACTACTGGATTCCATCAGTCCCTTAAGAAATGCCAAGCAAAGTGAAATGTTATTCTACCCAGCTTCCCACTCCTGAGTAAGCATTGTCAGTTCTATGACTTGCACTCCCTGACAAGTCTAAGTCTTGTTATACACCCAACAGCTAAAAAATCATCTGATTCAGGTAAACTAGCCTGAGAGTCAGCACTCCAGGACTGAAGAACTATTTCTTTGAAGAACTGGTATAAATCAGATCCACTGATATGAGTGAAGCTACAGCTAAGTCTGAAGAATGGAACCTTCAATATTTAATTCATTCATGCAGCCAAAACCATTTGTATTCAAGTGAGAATAATGCCTTTGGGGAGACATGACTGTGGTTTCAGCCCCCATAAATAGACTCAGATTTATTAGGACAGCTCTTCAGCTGATGTCAATCTGTGTGACTGTTGATTTCAGCAGTATTAATCTGGTTGACAGCAGCTGAGCTGTTCCACTGTGAGTGAAAACATCTAGAGTTTGAATGGCAGTTGTGAAAAAAAAAAGCCATTAAAATACTAGATTCTGTACGTTCCTATTTAAATAAAATGTAGCACTTTATATTAATTTATTAATATATGTCATATTAGATCTTCATCGATTTATGCCAGCAAACTCAAATACTCTATTTTCCTCTATATATTTTTTTTCTCTTAGATTTTTCCCTTAAGATTAATGGCCTGACTATTGTGTTCATCTATTTTTAAATTTTCATAATTTCTTGTTGGACATTTATGTGGCCAATATGTGGGCAAAAATTGTATTTTGATGTTTTTGAATCAGTACCAGCCATTCATGACAATGGCAACATTACTCAAGGGAACTCAGTGTTTTTCATGAGTGACTGCCTGTCTCAACATCCACTCTGACAAAATATCAGTTTCTTTATTAAAGCTTTCAAAAAATTAGAATAAAAACAAACATCAGACAATTAAGAGGCCAATATTCAAGAATAATTAATAACCAAAATGAACAAGCCACAGAGAATCAGGAACATGTAAGAAATATGAACAAGCTCTGAGAAATCCTTGCTGTAGAAAAGTTGTCTTCTGAAAATAAAGATTTACGTAATATTCATTAATCAATAAAAGAAGCTGGATTAATAACACATACTGAGTCTGAGCCTCAGCTGGTGTAAAAATGAAGTCCTTAGAGTTGATTTATGGTATTCATTGGCGCAATGAATTATTCATAAATATTAGTTCAACTATTTGAACAAATGTGGGAAGTGCAAGGGAGGAATTAACCTTTGGGTTTGCCACCTGCAGATGTTTTCCTTGATGCACATGAAAAGAGAGGAAAATACATTAACTAGTAAACTAGGAAAGAATTAAAGCACGAAGAATCCCAGCAGAAAGAGCACATATTTCTGAAGTGGCACAGTCTGCTCCACTCCATAGGTTGACCTACTTCATATCATGGTCTCTTTGACAAGCAATTCTATGGCTTGCTCCAAAAAATGACTTCACCCACTGTGAATAATATGCACACTCTGGTATTTCTATTCTCTAGATCAGTGGCCACAAAATTACACAACTATTCATTCATTTGGGCTTTTTTTCCTTCTGCTAGTGCAGAAGGAAAAAAATTCTCCAGCCTCTGGGAAAAAATTGGCCACATGAGGAGGGAGAGCTCTTAAAGTCTACTGGAAATTCACTGTGGTCAGTGTCCATTGCTCTTAGTCGGATCTAGGTATTGGATTTGGATTTGGTCTCTTTAATCACACACACTGAGGCTCCCCAGCACTGTAAATATGTCATCACATTTCTGAGTTTGGGCTAGATTGTATATATCTTTGTTTGGAAAAATAAAAACAAAAGAATAAAAGAAACCAATGTAATGGCATAAAGGTTATAAAGCATAACCATCTCCTATCTCAGATGGGCTTGTTTTTCCTTTTGGAAAGTAGCTCTGTCCTTCTAGCCCATGTGTTATTTCTTAAAATTTGTATGATTTGTCTGCATTTATTAGCATTTCTTTTTTTTTCACAGTGAAGAAAATAAGAAAGTAACCTTATGAGACATTTATGAAAGTTATGATTAAACCCCCAAGACATCAAACCCATTTTAAACATGAAATATTCAAGTATCAGTTTTCTTTCTATGGCCTGAGTATCCAAATTCGGCACTCTAACTCTGGCAACATTTTATTCAAAGTTTCCTTTGGTGTTTGGTTAGTAAATGTTTCTCTTTCAACAGAGTGTCTTTCATTCCCCATTTCCTGGGGAAATCGAGCTTACGCAATCATATTGTACATGTTCATGTCTGTCTGTGTCCTTTCAGAGTAATTTGGGTTACTCTGAAGAGGGAGGCTGTAGGTAGGAGTACCCCACTTTTGGGAAAAGTGGAGTCTTTACTCATGCACTATTAAAAGCCAGAGAACCCACATAGCTGAGATCTCTCAGATAAACAACTGCAGGAAAACAACTTCAGCTTAAGTTTGCAGTCAGACTCCAGACACAGATCTGCAGGGAAAGTGGCTTTATTGATGTAGTACTCACAAAAATAACGCTACTTTAGCCACAGAGAGTCCACATGTTTTCAAGTTCTCATCTTTTTATTATTTTTTTTCTTGCAAACAGTACTTTAAGTCTCCTGCCTCCCAACCTACATCAATATTTTTCCTGATTTCGGTCTTGGTCATAAAAGCATAATAGGTGAAAATAAAAGTGTCCACTTTTACACTATCACTTTAGGAATTAAAATAGTAAATCCCTCACAAATTCTTACCCAAACTCTTTCAAAGTGTCAAGACTGAGCCACCTTTTGGTGTGTATATAGTGGTTCTAGCCTCAGGAAGGTGAATAAAAGTGAAGGTCTGATATGAGTGGTTTTAAAGGAAACCTCAGCAGAAGACCTATGGAGAGCATTCAGGAAATACGTGTTCTTATTACTGCTGTTAATTGCTTCTGACGCATTTTCATAAGGTCATAATGAAAATAATAAGCTGCATTTCATGTCCCGAAGAGTGTTGGACATGATTTCCATTTGTGTTTGTTATCAGATTTACAAAACTGAGAGCACTGTGTTTATGTTCTCTGATTTCATTTGGAGCACCATTATTTGGCAAACCAAAAGACACAGTCCTGAGGTGAAGAAAGGCAATGGGGCATGGGAAGTAATGTGTCAGAGCAGGTCACTTCTCTCAGCTCTGCTGTTTGTGGTCAGTGTCCACCTTGCTCCATTCTTGTCTCTGTGACAAAACATTTCACCCTCTCCTGGACTGAGGGGACCACACAGTTTCCTTCTGGGCTTATTTGTTCCTCCTGTCAGCATTTTGGAGCAGATGGGATGACAAAGACTTGCACTTGACCTGAAGGAAAGGAGCAGAATGAGCTGCTCTGGAAGAAGGCCCTGAGCCCACGCGCCCAGAAGAAAGGTTGGTCAAGGTCCAAGAGCTGAGGCCTACCTTGATCCAAGAGCAGGAAGTAGGCAGTTCCCCTGTGGCTGCAGGCAGCTCCCTTGCAGGCCTGGGAACACTCAACCGAAGTTAAGGAAACAGCAAATGTTTTTCTTCTTACATCAAGCAATAAAATGGGTTCACAGGGTCTGGCAGTACTTCTTTCTCTTTAACGTGGCTTTAGTCCATCTCCCTTTAATCATGCTTAAAATTGTTGAGTTCATGAGCAACTGCTGGGCTGCATACATTCAGCCAGGAAAGGCTTCCTGAAGGGAATCCGGATGAAGAGGACTTGTTTCAGGACAGTGGAGAGACAGGCACAGCATGGGAATGAGGAAGGAATGGGGACAAGATCCCCACTTGGGATCCACAGCACTGTGCTCCTAACGTTGCGTTGCTTATTCCTGTCTTTGAGCAACAAAAAATACACAGAATGTAAACCCCGTATCCCCCACAACTGACAAAAATTGTAGCTAGCATTTTTTTTTTTAAAAAAAAAAGGAAAGTTGAAATTATGACTTGTACTTCCATCAGTGCTGAGAAGCATCCAGTTTTACTGTGACAGTTGCACTTATTATTCACAAGTTGGAATTCAATTTGACATTAATAGCACTGTGAGATACCAAAAAAGAAAACTCTTCGCCATGTTCCACGAAGTCATTTTCCACCCTAATCCTGTCATGATACTTACTCCTTGGCAAGGGAAACATTTATTGTCTCAAACTCCAGAGCAATACAACTTGTCTTTGGATATTGCAGGCTGAGGAATTTGATGATTGACTATAGTGAATCAAAGGGCCTCTCTCAGTCTGTCCCTGTTCCAGCTCCTTTTTGAGAGAGTTATTCCTTTCAACTAGGTCACAAGCTGTACTCTATAAGATTGCAGAGCTAAGGACTGCTGTTCAGGGCCTACCACAATACAGTTTCAATCCCTAAATAGTGCCTTCAGGCTACAATACAGTAGAAACTATTTTAGCTGTAGTGAAGCTGTCCTCCCTCTTCCCATAGGGTTCTTCAGCTCCACGTGGGCTGATTTCCATTACTCCCACTCACTCTGACTCCCTGACTTCCATTCAGTTCATCACAACATGGCCCACACATTTTGTCCTTCATACTTGTCCTTTGGTCCCCCCATAGGAACACCTCTCAGAACAATGTGAGTGATGTTTTAAAGGAGGAAACTAGAATTTCAAGTAGAAATGGTTTTTTTTGACCATTAAGTTCTAGCTTAATTTGGCAAGATTTTTTTCTGCTGCTTTTGGCAATCTGATCTGTTTATCTTTTTAGTTTCACATGCATCTCTCTGGCATGAAATCCTTAGGTCCTAGTGGCAGCCCCTGACAGACTGGTTGGCTGCACTCCCAGCACCGCACAGAGCAGGACTCAGCATGGAGTCAGGAAAACACACAGCTCACCCCAGTGCCTGAGTGCCCTTAGGGGTAGCTAATTTCCTTTACTTTCAGATACTTCAAGTTGTTGCTGTCCATGGAGGCAAGTGGTCTCTCAGGGTAACCACCTTTGTTTTTGCAGAGTAGGCACTGTTGTTCCCATCTTGTTTCACTTTCCAGAGGCACCTCAAGAAGAAAAATCTGATCCATTTCATGCCTCAAGGTGGCTGCTGAAACCATAAGTAAGGTGGTCAGTGTAGGAAAACTTTCATGTGTTAAAACCCTCTTGGTTTTATTTATTCACCATGTGCTGGATCAGAGTCCTTGAGATGTAGCTGGGGAATGTGTCCAGTCGGGTAACGAAGAGGGCCTGCATCCATAGGGATGCAGTACAGCCATGGAGTATAGCCTCTGGCAAGGGACTCAGTGTCCTTATAGTTAAAATGTTAAGCCTAATGTCTACCTTAACTGTCCTTTGCTGCACTGTAAGTTTACTATTTGTTGAGCACATTGAAATAATTATTTATTTCCTTTTCAGTGTAGCATTTAACACAGGTAAAAACAATAATCATTATCTCTGCTGCAGCCTTCTCTTCTTCCTTCATTCTCCCACTCTTTGCTCAAACATCAAGATTTCTTGCTTTCTGATCATCTCTCCTACCCTCCTCTAATCTCTGAGATGCTCAAAACCAGGACTAGGACCAAGACCAGAAAGAGATCTCCTGTTTGCACACATGCAGGGCTTCACTTCTCCACTGTTATTTCCTGTGTTAGTTTTCCCATGGCAAGATCAGGTCAATCCTGTTTCTTCATCTCTGGAAGAAAAATTAAAGAAGTCAGTGTTGTCGATACAACTGAGCCAACCCTATGCCAACTGTTGCCCTGAACTCCCCTATAAAATGGCTCTCCCATAGGATCTCTCCAGTTTGATTTCGTATTGAAAGCTGGACTCATATCATTAGCAGATGTATCTCATACATGCTACCATCCAAGAAAAGAAGATTTTGAAAAACACCAGGTCAGATCCCAGAATCCCACTCCAGATATTACAGAATCACAGAATTGCAGGGGGTGGAAGGGACCTCTAGAGATCATGGAGTCCAACCCCCATGCTAAAGCAGGTTCCCTACAGGAGGCATTCCTCCAGGAACAGTATACATTCCTCCAAGGCAAGAGAGCAGCAAGCCCCATTGAGGACAGCTCTCCTACCAGACAGCCATCCACAGTACGGGATTTAATCTGGGCTAAATTACCATCTCAGTTGAGAAAACTTCATGTGAGAGAATGCCAAAAGTCTTAGAAGAATCAAATCACATCACAGCAACTTCATCATCTTCCATGATATATCCTCTGTCTCTCATTCCCTCAAGATCTATCACAGATCTAGGGCTCTTTTAACCATGATTTATTTTTAACCAACAGATGCTTGGCGTTGCTAAACTGCTTCTGATCTTCAAAGTGTTCAGAAGTGGTCTGTTCCACTTTTTGTATCAATATGTTTTTAGGTGTTGAAAATAGGCTGATTGGGTGGCTCTTACTTTTCCTCTGCATCAATAGACCCTACCCTTCTTTCTCTCTTACTCTCTACATACTCTTCAAGACAGTGGCTAACTGATTCTGCTCAGCCCTGATCTGAACAAAAATTCTGTCTTTTCAAAGAACTCCCTTAATTTACCTTTTGCTTATTGTAGGATGAATTTTTCACACCCATGGGTGTTAGCGCGTTAGTCATTGGCTCACAGGAGTTTTAGTGAAGGCTGATATGTGAAAGGCATTAACCTTTTCAGCCCTCTAGGTATTATTAGCTTTTCTTTCTCACTAAGTGGAGGACCAGCTTCTTCCTTGGTCTTCCTCTGTTGAAATATTAATAGAATACTCTTTGCCACCTCCCAAGTCCCTTGCTAGATGTATTAACTCTTATGCTTTAGGCTTTATGATTTTGTCCCTACATGCTCCAGCAAATCTTTTATCTACATCCTTAGTAAACTGACCTAGTTTCCACCTCTTGCATGTCCTCATGGACCATCTGTCTGATATTTGCAATTGCGAGCAGTTACCAGCACAAACTGCGTTTCACCCCTAGTCTGGATATCAGCGAACCAGGATCGTCTTATAGAAAAATTTTCACCAGGATGAAGCTACAAAGAAGAAGAAGTTGTAGGATCATTGTTTCTGTGAGCAAACTGAAGAGTAACCTCAGCACTGCATGAGGTTGGAGAAGCAGATGCCTAAGAAAGAATTGTGCCATCAAATGGCAAAAGCTATCATCCCTCTTGCCCTGGTTTCTTGTGGGATAGGGTTAATTTTCTTCACAGTGGCTGGTATGATGCCATGTTTTGGATTTAGGAGAAAAACAATGTTGATAGTACACTGACGTTTTAGTCATTGCAGAGCAGTGCTTACACTAAGTGACGTGCCCTTCAACTTCTCCCTGCCAGTGTGGAGGCCAATGGTGCCCAACAAGATGGAAGTGGACAGAACAGCCCATGAGTTCTATATTTTTCTGATTCGCTCCTTCAACCCACTTACAGGAGAATGAGCAAATGGCTTTGTGAGATTGGGTTAAACTGTGAGGGCTGCTCCAAAAGTAATGCCTCCTATGTTATTATGTTGGCCCATAACATCAGAGATGGATGTTGGTATTATGGCAGTGCAGGTTGAACCCTCCCATCAATATTCTGTTATATTTTGTTGCCATGCAACAATAGTGTGTATGAAGCAAAAGTGTGGAATTGAATTCCTCCATGTGGAAAAAATGGCACCCATTGACATTCATTGATGTTTGCTGAACGTTTATGGAGACCAAACAGTGGATGTGAGCACAATGAGGGGTGGATGGTGTGTTTCAGCAGTGGCAGCAGTGATGTGAAAGATAAGCCATGTTCCAGACAGCTATGCACAGCTGTCACATCTACTGACACAGATTTTTATGACCATGGCATACAGACTATTCTTCCTTGCTGGCGAAATACACAGATAATTGCAGTGATTATTTTGAAAAACAGCATTTTGTAGCTGAGAATTTGCTCTGTCAAATAGTGTTATTGTGTTCTTTGTTGTGGTTTCCATGGAAATAAATAGGAGGCATTACTTTGAGAGCAATCTAATACAACACCTTTGTATTCAGTTATCAATGTCCCTTAATTACACACTCTCCCTGAAAACCATGGCATGGGAATTCTGAAGATGAATAAGATTAAATGGTTGTAGACACATATGTGAATCCTCTCCCAGCTTTTCTTTAAAATTCTGCTCCAGGAAAAGCCAAAATGGCAGCACACATGCACCAACAAGCCCAAAGCCTGTGTTTCCTTTGTCCTCTCCTCTAAAGCATTCCTGAGAGCTGCATGTGCCTATGGAGAGATAGCTGTTTCCACTGTACTTTCCTGTGGAGAAGCATGGTGAAGAGAACGCTGTAGTATCTGCTGTTTGACTTATTGTCATGAGTCATAAAACAGATGTTTCATATGAATGAACTTTTCATGATCTTGGGCTGCAGACTGACCAGATAATGTGAAATCCTATTACAGCATGGAACAGTGGGCATATAAGTCCCAAATCTATCTCCAATGGAACAGTTTTTTCCACAGCTTATCCCTTCAATGACACATGTGGTACTCCTCACACATCCAGCAGCAGTAGCATTTATGTACTCACTCTTAGCTGAAGTGAGACATTTGGAAAATTATTTGGAAAATTCCATAAAGACATATTCCCCTTTCTCCAGCTGATAGTATTCCCACTGACCCTCAGAGCACTGGGGGTCTCTAGAAGCTTTCTGGGCATGATTGTCTCTATTGCCTTCTCCCAGGTGAGAATATTTACTCTTATACCTACCATTAGCATGCCTTAGGCTTTGCAAGAGAAAATGCATCAAATGCTGTGCACTGCCCCAGAGACATGAAGAAGCCATAAAGCAAGCTAAAGCAATTTATAATTGCTCTGCTTCCCCAGAGCAACATAAAAGAGTTGGAGTGCCCTGGAGAATCTGGCATTTACAGAGTGGTTTCTATTGCATGAAAGACATAACCCTTAAAATCACAGACAGGATACTCAAAGAGATTTTATGAGATCACCTAGTCTATACACTGAGGTAGGCTCAAGGTCAGAGGTAGGTTACAAATGTTGGTGTTTGCTTCTGCCTTTTTTAAGACTCAGTGTATCTCTGGAGACTGATCTGCACCTGCACATGCAAGTAGGCTAAGCTCTCAGAAGAGACTTACACACCAAATCCTCAGTCTATTCGTTCTGTTTGCTGTACAATTTTCATACCTGCTATGGAGTGGCTGACAGGAACCAGCACTGGAAATGGCAGCAAAATATCCTTCTCCAAGCAGTCTCTTGGACTTGAACCAGGACTCACAAACTTTTGGGCTTGCTCCCCATATAGGATTGAGACCTCACACTTAGGAACCAGGCAAAGTCTTTCTCCAACTGTGCCACTTAGAAAGAACAATTCCTGAGCACATGTAGCAGAGTTGAGTATCTAAGATCAACCACAGATTATGTGACTTCTATATTCTCTCTTTGTAAACATGAACAAAATGTGATGATATAAACAACTCTGATTGTAATTCCTTGCAGTACTCCCTCACATTCACCCTACTAATCATGAGGTTAGAGAAATACTGCTTGAGAGATGTGGTAATGTCTTGGACCCTGACACAAGCAGTAAAACATTACTTTGTTTTAGGAAATATTGTCGTTATCCCATAAATATGGCTTATCTGCATAGTCTCTGCCTTAGTGCATATGGAGAGGAAATCATATTATATCATCACATGGTCATGTGCAGTTGGCAGGAATACTGAGTGCCATTCCTTAACTCCATGGTCAGATAAGAGGAGAAAGGGGAAAGAAACAAGTGACAGGTAGAATTGTATGAAGGTAGGTTTTATTTCTTTAATAACATCATCTAAGACAGATGGTGCAATGATGGAAACACAAGCCCTTCCTTCCCCAACATGGACAAAGTATCTAATGTGATGAAGTCCTTTGAATGTGGTGAAATGATTTATTTGGCTGTGTCTTAAAAAAAGAAATATTAAGTTATCTTTACTATATGAAGTCAAAGTCATAGCAACAAAGGCCAGAGCCCTGTGTTCAGTTTGACTCTGTACACGACTTAGAGCAGAGCCCTCAGCAATAGCTTTAAGGGAAGATCTGTAAGACCACAAAAGGTAGAACTCATCACAAATGCCATCGTAGGAGTTAGACCTGAGCTGGCTGTCTGGGCTACCATGATATCCAGTTGAGTCAGTGGAGCTTATGGTTCAGTTTATCCACCCACATATAGATGTGTACCTCAGGAGATGAACCACCCCCTCAACTCCTATGCTACAGACTGGCTCTTCACTGACCACGAAAGGAGCCTGGGTTTGTTTAGTCACATATAGACTCCCGACAGAGAAGTACACTACATGATGACAAACCCACCCACTGACTTCTGCAGGAATCTGCAGTACTAACTCCTCCATGGAAGTGCAGGGTGATTTGCTTGACATGCTGTATTGCACTACTAAGCTAAGAGAAAGGGGGTTAAAAGGAGCAGAGGAAAAAAAAAAGAGTTCTCGTATCTTGCTTCATAACTCGCTAGTAAAAAGTGAGATATGGCTACACACAGTGATGCAATGGGCTCTGAAATCTCTGTACAATAACACATATATCTTGTGCATCACTAGTGGCAAAAAGTAGGGACATTTTAGTAGGATTTAAGACGACATTTCTTGTTTCCTCTGAATTACAAGTCACAATATCACCCAGTTGCCTGTAATCAGCTCATGCTGAAGGATCATCTTGAAAGGAAACAACCATGGTTGGAGGTAGGAAGAGACTGAGCTGCCAGCACTCCTTTTGCTGATTTGTTCCAGTGATTTAATCAGACTCTCTTTGGAGAGAATGGTAGTTCTTGCCTCTGCCTTCAGTTCATTTGCTAGCCATGGTTTCCCGTGCTACTTCTCTTAGAATTTTCTCCATGCATTCGAGAGGCACCTTGTTCTTTCTTTCTAAAAACTTAAAAAAGTCAGATTTTCTAATAACTCAATAGAAGCCGAATCTCTGATTGTGAGATACTTCTTTTCAGGTCTTTAATTTTTTTCTGTGACTTTTCTTTGCTGCCTGTATGGATTTTCAACATTCCTTTAAAAACATGATTGTCAGATCAAGATGCAGTACTCTAGTACACACTGATGCAACAAGTACAGGTAGAAATCATATCTATTTTATTCTTGTCTTTCCTCATCTGTGTATTTCTGATGATAGCATCTGTGATGTCATTTCTGCCAGCACCATTCCAAAGGTTCGGATTCACCTGTTTATCCCATATCATTAGGTCTGCTACGGTCTGTGCTTCTACGATGTCACTTCTATTCAACTGCATTTAGTCTGAGTGGGACCAGTTTACGAAATGTTTCATCAGCCTTCTATTATTGCCTTGTCACAGGATAATATGTTGGTTTGCCAATCTGCGTGTCCTTTGGGAACTTAAAATTCAGTCTCAAAAATACCGATTAAAAAAAAAAGGAAGATTTTGAACAAATCCCTGTGAAAGACCTATTGCTTGATAAAACCTACTCACTAATAAATAAATGAAGAAATAGCTGTGGGGTAAGTGGCTCTTTAATCCACTCAAAAATGTACGTTGATGTTGTACAGAGCATATTTTATTTTATTTCATTTTATTGAGAATACTATGTGGTACTAAAAGCCTTTGAAAAAATATCTAGAGTATGTTCAAGCTGTACAGTTGCTTTAATCAGCCAGTTTAGTGGCATATGCAAACATCAGTTTTGCTAGATAAGAGTTATTTCCATATTAACATGTCATTAATGGTCATTAATTGTAGTTGTAGTGTTTAACCTCTTTGTTGATTTATGGATATGTCCCTTTTTCATACAAACAGCTGGTTGGCTTTCAGCCTATCTTTGCATTGTCTTGTTTTTCCTCATCAAATACTGGCACAGAATTAACATTTTTCCAGTCATCCGTAATTTCCCCACTATTGTAAGATTAAAAGAAAACATCAGGGAACCAGAGCCTCACTTTAAGGTATCTGAGTCAAAGTTATCCAGGCCTGCTGATTTCAAAAAGAGCTTTTTCATGTCCCCCTGAACCACAAAACACTCAGAAAGTATTTTATCACTCACATGTGATCATGTATCATCCTGCCTACTCCCAAACACAGACTAGAACCATGCTACTTCTACTGCTACCAGCATTTAATTTGTTTCTGATGCACTTAAAAAGAATCCTCTCTTTCTTCCTGTCTTTGGTCTTGCCAGCTCTGGATAGTGTCTGATGTCTTCAGCTTCTCTTATCAGTTGCTTAATTACAGAGGAATCATAAACCATATTTCCATCCCTCTTATTTGTTACTCTTATTTTTAAATTGTTTCCTCTTGTTGCCTTTAGTTGTCAAATTGACTTTTAACTAAAACTGTCCTTTTTTTTTCCAATGATCTGTTACATTCAGCATAAATAAAACACAATTGCTACTCCTGATGACATTTAATGTTCTTTCTTTAGTGCATTTTATTTCATTTTTGACTGTAAAACACAAGTTTACAGGCAAACCTCATTGCTTCTATTTCTCGGCAATGCTGAACAAGTGATAAGAAGAGTTTGAAACTTTAGCAGGGGAGTCCTAATGTACAGATAGGCTTACTTGTGAGCATCAAATGAAGAAGTAAATAGTGAAATTAAAAAAAAATAAAAATCAGTGCCACTAACTTATCGACAATTTTGTTGAGGCACCTTCCTGATGGCAACAGAGCAGCACACACAGCACAAGGCTGATTACTGGAAAAATGAGGCTGACCTCTGCAACTGTGTGGCTGTGTGGCCATTGCCAACCTTTTCCTCTCTATTTGTCCTTCGAATAGGTAACAATCAGAAAATTGTATGAGAAATACAAGAAGCCCAAGAAGACTTTGATGAAGGTTGCAGATGCAGTCATAAATCTGGTGTTACTAACTCCTTAATGACTTGATTTTCAACAATTTACTTCTCTGTATTGCCTCTTCATGTTTGTTGTTGTTATTTTTTAAATATGTTATTTCCCCATGTATTAGTTTTGTGGGTCTTTTTACTGATGGGAGAAATTTGCTTTTTTTTCTTACATGTTGTTTGTTTGCTTGCTTTTTCAATCTGCTACTCCCACAGATTCCTCCTTTTTTGTGGGAAGCAAAAAATCCCACAACATATTGCATCAGTCCCTGTACTATGTACCAGCACCACAGCTTCAACCACGTCTTCAGCAGAGAGCAGAGCTGGAGCTAATATTAACCGCTGGCAGGAAGTGTCTGTCGGCCGCAGCCAGCCAGGTGTTGAGAAACGCTCTGCTGCTGAGGCTGATGTGGTGGGCACAGGTGAGCTTACAGAGAGATCTTGTCTTTCCCTTTTTATGCCCTCTTTCATGTCTCTGAACTACTGCCAGTGCGCTTTTACTGGCGGGGGCCCTGCTCTGTAAAGCACAAATACATACACAGATTCATACCCCAACGTTGTAGCAGGCTCACAGAATGTTCTTGAGAAACAACCATGAAGGAAAAATGTTGATTTTTTATGAATAGATGCAATTCATGTGAATACGGCTGGATTCTATACAATGAAAGAAAAAAGTCAAATCTCAAGATGCTAGGCTTCCTTGCAGTGAAATTTCTAAAGCCAGCAGACTGCAGAGCTCTTCTTTCATTTCTCTAAAAGATAAGAATTATTCAGGAAGTCTGACATGTCTTTATATCTCTCCCTGTGTTTTGACAAGGTCAACACATATATTTGTGTTGCTCAATCCTTCAGCTGTGTCATCATTATGGCTGTTTCTGAGCACGTTGTGAGCTACCAGCTCTGGAGGCAATGCAGAAGACACACGGACTAGAGGAGGGAAAAATAATTAATCCTCTGGGAAGCTACTGAAATCTGTGGAGGATTCCTTTAGAGATTATGAGATTGTTCCTGGCAGGGCACATTCTTCTCCACAGAGCAATCACTAGCTGATCTTTTGAGGGCTGAGTGACACCAGCTGTGCTGGAAACTCAGAGATTGTGATTTCTGTAGTCATTCAAATTAATTGCAGATTGAGCATTTGTATAGGAAACATGAACTCATAGCTATATTTCCTTACTATCTTCAACATTTTATAAATGGATCTTGTCCTGAAAATGTAGGAAAATATGTTTTTACTGGAAATTCATTTGAAAAGTTGCAAACAACATGTCATCAACTCAAAGTCCTCTTTCTGTGGCTTAATTATTTTTGCTGAGGCCACTTATTAATTACAGATTTATTACCTTGTGTTGATGACTTCACCTGGCAAGATGCAAAATACAAATGGCACTAGCACAGGTCAGCATGATCTATTGATTGACCCCAATCTGTGTTTACACTCTTCCTTAGCAAATCTTTGGTGATACACTCACGGTGTCATATACCATCATCCAAAATCTACTTTGAAGTGTACTCACTTATCATTCACGTTGCCTAAATATTAATTCTCACTCATGATTTGGAGTGAACTAGCTGTTCACCCAACACAAAACCTGTGCTAAGGGATAGTTCAGTTCAAGAATCCTTCCCAAATAAGCAGGATGGGTAAGACTACAGTGTATGTGCCTCCCCCACCCTCCTCTCCTCCAGCACAGTCCTTCAAGGCACGCAGTTTATATCTCCTGGTTCAAAACACCCCTGGGATTGTTATAGAGTAGTCCATAAATTGTTTTGGATAAAATGACACACATAAATAGGTACTGATATCTTTGAGGCACTTGGCACCTGATGCCTGGAGGAGACCACTGCCAAGTGCTGTGCAGTGTGACACCCAGAAAGCATCAGACTGAATGATGTGGATACACACTCTCTGTACCATTTTACTTTTGGCCCTTGAACAGCTATAATAGATACATTTAACAACACAAATGTTGCCTGAAGTATCTTTGCCTTTGTTGTGAAGCTTATAGTCTTCATGCTTGACTTCTCTGTGTTCAGTCTTTTAGGCCTAAGAAAGATTTTATGATTCTACTTCCCCTAAAATATTGAGTAAACATTTCTAAGTTGAAATATCCAAACAACATGCCTCTATCCATCTTTAACACACATAAATAACCCGCCTGACTCTTTGGTAAGCATCCCCTTAGTGCTACAGAATATATCATAGAATCATAGAAACACAAGGTTGGAAAGGACCTACAAGATCATCTAGTCCAACCGTCCTCCTATAACCATCCCTACCCACTAAGCTACTAAATCATATCCCTTAGCACCTCCTCCAGATGCTTCTTGAACACCACCAGGGATGGTGACTCCACCACCTCCCTAGGCAGGCCATTCCACTGCCTGACCACTCTTTCAGAGAAAAAGCTTTTCTTATATCTAATCTAAATTTTCCCTGGCGCAACTTGTGGCCATTCCCTCTCGTCCTGTCAGTAGTTATCTGGGAGAAGAGGCCGACCCCCTCCTCACCACAACCTCCCTTCAGGAAGTTGTAGAGTGTGATGAGGTCTCCCCCGAGCCTCCTNCAGTATCCATAAATGGTAAAAGAACCTTGGAATTCCCAGTAATTCTCCAAAAATAAAGAAATGACTGTTATTATCATAATGTGTAATGGAAATGCTATTTGAGATACATCATACTCTTTATAGATTTCAAGAAGCATTCTCTGGTGTTTAAATCCCATTACTTCTCTCGAAAAAAGGTCATGGAATGAAACCCACAAACCTTGTATTTAAATAACATTACAGGCCTGTCTGCAACCCATGACAAATAATGAGAATGCTCAATTAGGGTTTCCAGTTTAACTCTAATTCACTCCACATTGCTTAACTGTTACAGCATATGTCTCATGTTGTACTTACAGTAAGATCTCTCAGGGACTGACGAGCCACTCTACACCCAAGCATTCTGGATGAATTGAAAATGTTTTTACCTTAGTTTTTAAACTTTATTACTTCTGTGGGTTTCTGAGTTATCCTTAATGCAATCTTAGTAGCAGTATGGTTTTGTTATAGTATTGAAATTCAAATAATTCAAGGACAGCCTAAATAAGGTAACCTCTCTAGTAAAAGTACGACTACTGCTTTCTTTTTCCTTTTTTTTTTTCCAACAAGATGAATGTATTAAAAAATAAGGCATTAAACAAAGGTCTTAGGAATGAAACTTTCTTAAAAGGTTACTGAACAACTTAGGTTGATTTAGCCCATCTTAACTTTGATTCTAGGCTTCCTATATTGTCGAAGGAGACGAGAAAGATAGTGAAAGTAAAATGGAGAAAGCAGAGACTTTCTGAGAGAGTCCATCCCACTTTGAAGAGGATGTGCTTGCTAACAAGTACACTACTGCAAGACCCAAGCTTATTATACCTCAACTTTGACAACTTTCTCAGTGAGTAGAAGAGTTTGAAGATTTCTGTAAGATGTGTCTACAGACACAAAGAATATAGTTAACCACATATGTCTCAAAATGTCTGGGATTAGAATCAACAGCCCAGAGCTTTAATGTGGATTTGTTTCCTCAGGGAAAAAACAAAAACAAAGCAAACAAAAAAAACAGGCCACCCTATGCCATGGACAAGCTGATTCTAAAATCTGATGGGGAGTGATCATGGGCATAGACCAAAACTGTATCACCATTTGTGCTAGCAATCAAACTGTATGCATGACCATAGCATGTCTAAGACCATTCCCTTATTTCAGTACTACAGTTGTAAATGTACAAACAAGTCTGAAATCTAGCTTGATGTTCCTAACTCTGATGAATGCCTGTAAGTTAGCACAGACACTAAGACTGTGTCTAAGACAGACACTGAGTACCAGAGGGTCTTTATTAAGACCCCATGTTTTTTCATCAGGCTGTATAATTTCACAGCAGTGGAGGCTCACATTTTTACAAGGCATAAGACAAAAGGAATCTATTTTGCAAAGAATGGATGTATTCATTACCACTCCATATATGTATCACAGATGTTTCACAAGACGAAAAGCTGTGGCTGCTCTGCAGAGGCACTGAAAATTTATCTTTGCCTTCCACAGCTAACTGTCCTTCCATAATTAAAAAATATTTCCCTCTCTTGTTAGAAAAAAAAGGACTGGTGGTTGGGATGCTTGGTGGGATGATGGAATGTCTGTTATGCTGAAATAGGGGACTATGTTGGCTAAATCTTGATGTGTGGAGTGTAACTTTTATGTAACTTGTCATCTTAAAATATTTAACAGCTGCTCCTCACATAGGATGCCCTCTTTCCTGCAGAGTGAGCACACAATAAAGACTGTGGTGCTGAAATATTTTGCATTCTGGGATTTAGAGCATCTTTTCTCTTAGGGCAGGATACAATAAAAAATTTAACCCATTGAGCATTAAGAAGCGTTCAGCAAGGATATACTCAGCAGCACTCCAGTTACATGGAGGCTGACATGCTTTCAGCCTGAGATGAAATCCAGACTCAAGGTTCAAAACTAGAACCACTGTTGCCAGCATTAATTTCTGAGATTTACTGAGGCTAAATTAGACGATATCTTCCAAAAAAAAGGACACTGTAATATAGCAAAAGTACAAGCCTTGTATTTTAGCATTTTTTCTCATGATAAGGGCAAATCTTTTATGCTCCTTTTTTATTCTTGGTTCTGTGTCATTGTTTATGGGGAATAGGATGGGGAAACTTTATTGTTCTTGGGTTTGAATTTATTTAGGCAAGTTATTCATCTGTAAATAATTATATTTGCTATAATGCCATGGACACGCTGTTCTAGAAGATCTTTTCTGTATTTTTTTCTTTCCTGTGCGCAGAATATGAACTTTCTCTACAAAATCCTGGCTGGAATCTCATTTTCTGAGTAATTATTAATCACAGTAACTTGCTCAGGAACCAGAGATAAAATTATGTCAGCTAAATATCATACATACCCAGAGAAGAAAAAGATATGACTCCAAGACCGGAACTGTTGTCTATGCTCCAAGTGCTGCTCTTTCATAACCGTATCCCCAGGAAAGTATGAAGGATAAGCATGCTACAGTAAACAGTCTTTCTCTGACAGTTCTTTACCAGCAATCCCAGTTCCACCAATCATTAAAAAGTAAAAAATAAAAGAACAGAACAAGGCTGACATGAAAACTGCTCAGTTCTCTGTTTTCATTTGTCTTCCGTATATTTTACACAAATAGATTTCGCCTTTTCAACCAAACCATGAGGGTTAGAAATGTAGTTTTATTTAAAAAGAACAGGCAAACCTTTGCAAAAGGTTTGAGTTTTGAAGAAAAACAAAAGTCATGGGCGTTTTAATGAAGTCATGCTCCTTTCATTTTAATTCTTACCAATTGCCTTACATCTCTTGCAAAATACTGACACGAGAGAGAACAAGACAGACAGAATGAATCAGTTTGACCATAAAAATGTTAAGATGTCTAGGGTAAGCTAACGACAGGCACATTCCAGAGTCAGTGGAAAAAAAGATAGGCATAGGGGATTGAGCTAATTTATTTTAAATACCTATCCTAGTATGAGAAAAATTTCCTGCTGTGATTGACTAAATGGGGAGCCTAGCTCACTTCTTGGAATGCGTGCATAACACGTTATCTAATTGTTTTAGATGACCCTAACTGCGCCCTATATGCTTTCAACAAAGTCACAGAAGTCATGGATCACCCTCCAGTATAAAAGTGTTCTGCAAAAACCCCAGCCTTTGCAAAAGGCCAGAGCAGAAGCCACGCATGAAAGAGTGCTTTAAAATTAAACATGAAGTAGCCATAAGCAATACACTTCCTTCATGCTAAGACAAATTCTGCTGTTGTATCATTATCCTGCTCCCGAACTTTGGATATTGCAGCCCTCTGCAATCTGATAATGGAGGTAACATATTTCAGTTATGAAGCTAATTCCTATACCACCTACGGTGATCTTAAAAAAAGCCAAAATCCTATGAAACACTACTGGAGGGCTATTATGTATGGCATAGAAATGTGTCCAAGGTAGTGTATTGATTTTCTGCCCCATGCAAGTAATTCCCAATTGTAGTACACATACTTACAGATATCTTTGGAAAACTGAAATGTACCAAAACTCCACATAGCATCTTCAACTTTGCCACAAGCTCCCCCTGGTCTGATGCTGAGGTATAATTAGAAGATATGCTTTCTTTTGTTACACAGGCCAAGCCACAACAATGTACAGTAATGAGTACTTCCGTTGTTATTATTGTGGGGCAGACAGGGTCTAGCACAGAAGCACCATGGTGAAAGAGTACAACCCTAATTGCCTTCAAATTGGGTCTAAAGGGAGCAGTTTCCTGTCTAAACCTGCTGTGCTAATTATAGTCCTTCAAAATGACCATGAACTTTGACCCAAGTTTGCAGACATAGCTTGAAGACCGCCTTTGGCCCAGATCCAGGAACATCCTCCAGACGGGTGGGTCCCAGCCCTCATGAATCATCACAAAAGCACTTCTTCCATGTGTACATTGAAAGAGATGAGAAAAAAAAAAAGCTTGTTGAACAAAGAGATTATAAACAAAATCTCTAATGTAAACAAGGTGGATGAAAATGCACAGAAAGATGGCAGATGGGACTTGTGACAGTATATTTGTCTAGCACAGCCTGGAATGTAAAGATTGTTTTATAACGAAGACACTAAATTGAAGGGAATCCAAGTTCAAACTACTTCTCTTCTAGACGCCTGTTTTATATTTTTCAGCAAGTCACAGATTAGATCCTGCAGAGCTAACAAAGACCTTGGCCCCAGATCTCCTCTGCAAGATGGAGAATGTGTATTTCCTCTCACTGTATCTTGTTTTTTGGAGAATCCTCTTCTCCCCAGTCTTGTAATTGCTATAAGATTAGCTTAACTACCCACATGAAACTACCCGTGAGCTACCCATAAAATACTTAGACATAACTATGCATATACTTTGCATTCGTAACTTGTAAATAAAGATTACCTGAACATTCAATTCTCCAAATTAAAAATGCACAAATAATACTTTTGAAAAACCATTTAAATGTGTTGCAGCTTTGATTTCCTAAAGATATTGCAGTACTAACGTAATGAGCTGAGCCTTCTTGGATCCTTGGTGATTAACAGGCATTCTGTAACAGCAGTTCAGTCAATGTTTTAGATCCACAAGCATTTACGGAGATTTTATATTTGAAGGATAAATATGAATTGCATTATTCAAAACATTTGAATGTAAAGATAATAAATGAGAGAGAATGAAGAAATGAGTGAAGTGTACATTTTTTGGCTGGTAGTGAATATGAAAAGTGATTGTCATTTATATCAGCAGTGATGTGCGAAGTCACTGGAAGTTTCCCATAAATGAGTGGACAGATAAGCTAACATACATATAAATACTAAGTGGGGGTGAACTGATCTTCTGGTTCTTCTTCTAATGTACTCATAGTTTACATCGCCTCCTGTCACATCAGTCCTGCCTCTGTGATTCAATGTGTTGAAGTGATTTGTGGCAGTGCTGTATTCCCACAGTGTTAAAGGCAGCCAGTCTGCCTATGTGCTCCTGTGTTTATCCAAACACCTGAAATGAAACACAGCTCAGCAGGAGAATGCTGCCATGGTGCACTGAAACACAGTCAAAGAAATCTTGCCACCCCGTGTTGGTAGCTAACATCAGATTGGTTTTTCTGAGCTTCTCATTTTCAATTCTGACAATATACCTCAGCCTTTAAAACACTACAGTTAGTTCTTCTTTTAACTAGATTTTGCTACTACAGTTGCATTTCCCTTTTTATTTCAGTTATTCTCCTAGCAGCACGATATTCTTTATTTTTGTCTGTTTTGTTTTACTAATTTATTAATGTAATAAGAGCTAATAGCTGGCAATCACCAGTGCTCATCCCTTTTCTATTGACTCATCTCTCTGAAAGGAGCTGTATTCCTTGGGGTCATGTCATGTGCTGTCCCAGAATAATTTTTGCCTTTACTTATGCTTATAAAATCTAGCAACTTAAAGTACCATACACCTCTCCCTGCTTGTAAGGTTATCCCAGGTAACTGAAATTTCATGGACATTTTCTGAGTTGAGACAAGGTTAGGACACCAAGTAAACTGAAGATCCAGGTGCTTTAGTGGCCATATAGAACAGAGACTTTGATGGAATATCTTCATTTTTATGGCTTAAAAATTCAGTATCTAAGGCTGACCTGTTTTAGGCATCAAATCATGATACTTGAATCTAGCAAGATATACAGTTATTGTCTCTCAGAGTGATTTCTCGCTATCCTGAAACTCAGACAACGCTTTCAGAAATCAGCAGTACCACTGTAGGGAGATAAGACATGTAAACTATGGGGAAAATGGGGCAGATTAGAAAAACTATCCTCAGACAGGATATTATTCCCCAGCGAAAAAACAAACAAAACAACAAACAAGCAAACAAACAAAAAACCAAACAAACAACAAACAAACAAACAAAACCCAAACAGTGCAACAGGGAAATGATCACTGGAATTGTTCATGAGGATCTTGAGGAATGGAAGGGTTTTTATAAAAGAGCATTTGTAAACACATCTATTCATGCCTGCAATCACTCTAAAATACCATTCAGTCTTCCTTCTAAGGCTGCAACTTGCAGGGCAGCACTGTCACCAAGGCTGTTTCATCAGGCAGGGAGGTCGACAGACAGAAGGCTTTTCATTAAGTAGGGCTTTAAAAAAGATCCAATTCCAAATGTGTTCATGAGACCCTTAGGTACATCTAAAATGCTTCCAACTTGTGAAGGATCATGTATTATCAGTTGATTCCAGCCAGAAGTAACAATATGAATGTGCTAGGCTGGCATGAGAGACTGCCCTATGAGTCTTCAGCCTTCATTAGGGGGTCTGATCTTTTGTCAGCAGAGTAAAATGATATTATTAAAATGACAAAAGAGTAAATGATATTCAGTTCCAAAACTGAAAGTATCTACAAAGTCTGAGTACTATTTGTCAATGTGTTATATTAAATCAGTCTGTCAGTGACACGAGATTTTGAGAAATACTGCAACCGGAGCAGGATTACTGTTGTGTGTTACTACAGGTAACAGGGTAGACTAATCAACACTAGCAATGTGACGACAAGGGGAAATGTCTGGAACTAGATCTCATTTTTAAAAAAAGGTTTTCTGAACTTGGCTATGTAAAAACTGGAGTAAAGGGAATGCTTGGCTTCCAGGTTTCCAGGTTATGTTAGTCACATTGGAATGAATAACACTTAAAAAATACAAATTTAACTTAGGTAAAAATGAGAATTTTTTCATTGATGCAAGCACTGAACATAATCCAGAATAAATCTGTGTTTCTCAAATAAGAAGCACACAAAGCACAGTAGTCTCCAGTACCTGCACTTCTGGAGTGAGGGAACAAAAGGAACATACTGCTATAGGCATGGTGGAATTTTCATCACAGCAGAAATCCATGTTTTCTCATCTCAATGTGGAAGAAAAAATGATCACATGCCTTGGAATTATGAAACTGTGGTTGAATTTCCAAGAAAGCTTAGCAGTTGCAGTTGAGCCAAATGCTTCAAGCCAGGAATCCTGGTCTGTGCACATTAGAGGAGAAGGAGAGAGTTTGGGATGCTTCTTGCAAGGAACATCTTCAGGCTCTGAGGTCAGAGGGCTGCTCAGAGGGTGAGACAGGCTACTGTGCAATGTGGAGGGACTGCAGAGAGAACTGCTCAGAGATGGATGTTTCACCAAACAAAACAAAGCCTCCTTGACATTTCGCAGATACAGAACTGAGTGATGTTAGTGAGCTGTACAGTAGTTAGACACATCAGGAATGCCGAGAAAGAGGATTCTGAAGAAAAGGACCCAAAATTGAAAGCTGGCTGTGAAATGGAAACTGACCTTCAAGAGAAAGATCAGGTTGGATGTATAGCTTTCAGTCACCCTTTCTTTAGTGCCTCTTTTCTCTCTTCTCATACACAGACAGAGTAAACATTTCTCAAACAGAAAACTAATGTTTTTTTCTCTTCATATTTACTTTTTTTAAAATCCTGAGTTCGAAATAACCTGATGTTTTCTTGCATTGATAAAGTGTCAAGCCAAATGTCACACTGTTGTTAAACTATGTAGAATTTAGGAGCTGCAAGTGGAGGAAAGGAACTCTCCTCCTCTTCTCACACATCATCCTCTCCTGACTGTTTCCTAGGGGACCATCAGCAGATCCTGTTGGACCTGCAATAGCACAAAGTGATGCTGAGGATGCTGGATCTCCCCTTGTCTCTCCTTACCCCACTGGAATACCAGACTTTCTACCATCCTACCTTCCTGTTGCACCTTCTGTGCAACACGCTTCTCTAGTTGCAGCTCACAGGTTACAGCTGTACCAATAAATTTAACAAAGTGAGGAACAGTCCACGGCAGTTTATCTTGACTGCCTATAATATTAAATTATTAGTAAAGTCTTGGGCATCTTTCTGTCCCAAGATGACTAGAATTTTCTCAAACTACTCACAGCAATTAATGCAGGCAAGGAACAAAGGTTTCCAGAAGGTTTGCTGTGTACAACCTCTTCTTTGGAACGCAAATAGGTTTCAAAGTACGGCCATGGGCCATTCTATAACAACTGGCCTAGCATTGGGTCTAGCGTTAAGTTATAATTCATACTGATATAAATCAAGAAGAACGTGTCCAAGCCATACCTACAGCACCAGTCTAGTGAATGTATACACTCATTATTGCACGCATTTATTTGTTGCACATCTATGACAATGCACCATAGCAGTGCATCAGTCGTCATTGATCTGCTTTGAGGGTTCTTGTGGCAAAACAGACAATTGTTCCTGTGTTTCCAGGCCTTGGATTGTCACCATCCCTTCACATCATTCTCGCTTTCAGAATGATTTTTTTGAAGGACTGTAAATAATGTAAGGGAACACAGGAAGAGGCAACAGAAATATTTTTGTGAGGCTAAGACACCTCAAAACACTCTGTAGATGGAGATTAGAAAGGATTGAAGTCCTCCAGAAGTCCTTCAGACATTTGGAGTAATAGTGTAATGAAACACCTGGTCCCAGATTATCTCTGACTTTCTGCGGGATGAAAAATGAAGACCCATGAGCAGCTTGAAAAGCATTCAATAAAGGAAAAATTCAAAACTTGCATTTTGTATTGTTTGCTGTTCTTTGGAAACAAATAGATAAAGTATTTATTTCGAAGTAAAGCTTTGCAGATTGAAAAATTCTGCCACATTCTTAATGGTGCAGGCATGTCTGGAGCCTCCACAACAAATTGTCCTCAAATAGCCAAGGATTAATGTAAGAAGTACATTGCCATATCCTGCCTCTCTCTCTCTCTCTCTCTTTTTTTTTTTTCCCTTTCTCTGCCTTTTTGCAGCAGTTGGTTCTACTAACACTTTATTTGTCTTCATGAAGAAGTAACATTTAATCCCGAAGGACCCCGGAATGGTAGCTTTTCTGACCTTTAAATGTTTGGATTTCTTAAACAGAGAAGAGAAATGAAAGAAATCTTCAGCTCTTCATCTGACTGACTCATCAGCTACTGGATGACAGTCTGGAAAGTTTTAAGCCCTCCTACCAGTTTTGGCCATTAATAACTGAGGTGATATACACTTCTCTGAGACTACCAACAGCCTCCTTTGTCACAAGCTGTAGTCAGGACTTCATAGACGACTTTGTGTCGCTTAATGCTTTTTCTGCAGAGAGCATTTTGCTTAATAAAATTAGTCACAAGAGGACCCTGCAAGATCGTGGTGAAAACTGGGCAGGTGCCTGTGAGAGATGCCTGACTCCACAGGCCATATCTGTGTTTTGGGATTTTAAAATAAGAACTTCTGTTGCAGCTCTCAATGTCTGCAAGTTATTTCCATCCTCATTCTATCTGCCTTCTTTCTGCAGGGATTTTCCCAAAGCTGTAATAAAAAAATGACATCCCTACAGTGCCAACTCCACAGGTTCAGATTACAGCTACAGAAATTGTACCTAGTGAAGACTGCAGCCACTGGGGCAAAACAGATATAGGAGTAAAACTGATGGCTTCATGTTGTGAAAGATACACAGATGATGATGCACAATAGAGCCCACAGAGCTACACTGTTAACTATGCATCTAAAAGTGATGTGAAGACTTCATCAGTCATGCAGACAAATTTACGCTGGATGTATCCTAGTGTGACAAGATGCAGTGTGTGTCTGTGTACATGTAAAACGTACTTTCTTCTGTCATAAACCAGCACACTGTTTCTGTTCAGGATTTACTGGAAATACTCGGTTTTCGGTTTTAATTGACATGAGCGAGTGGCAAGAAAAGTGCACTGCAGTCTAGCATCGTTCTTGAAGGGAGACTTGGCAAATAGCTAATTATTTCTATTTTCTGGTGCGATTGTAGCAATACGGTCACATGCATACCCTCAGTGGGAGGGAGGCTCGTGCTGTCAGAGGGAGTCTCCATGCTGCTGGGCATGGCTGCACTCAGCTGAGCACCCCCTGTTATCCTGGCCCTGCTCCTCCCCTGCACAGACGGCTGATGCTGTGAAGAGTCATAGAGTCACAGAATCACAGAACCATGGAATCATAGAATCATAGAACCATAGAATGGCTTGGGCTGGAATGGACCTTAAAGCCCACCCAGTTCCAGCCCCCCTACTGCTCACGGCCCCATCCAACGTGGCCTTGAACGCCTCCAGGGATGGGGCATCTGCAGCCTCTCTGGGCAACCAATTTTTAAAATTCATTCTTTCTTTCTTTATTTTTTTAATTCAGTCCCCTACTCATTCCCTGCATGTGGCAGTCTCTCCCCCCTCATTGCCTCCTAGGATCTGTAGTTCCTCCTTTTTTAAGAAGCTGCCACCTGAGTTAGGTATCAAATATCATGCTCTTTTATTCATGCTTTTATCTCTTGTACTGGTTCATTCTGCAGTGCAGCCAGAAGGGTTTTGGGGGGCTCTGGAATTACACCTCAGCCATTTCTCATGTTTAGTCATGCTCCGCCCTACCTCACACTCCTCTTTAAAGACAGGGCTCTCTAGCTTGCAGAGCCAGCACATTTATTTTGTTCCCTGTCCACTCCTCTCATAAGGGAAGCCTTTGACTTGAAGTTCCTTTGCTATTGATTTCAGTGAGAAGAGGCCTCAGATCTGTCTGACCCTCTACTTTCTTTCAAAGTACCCAGAACAGAAGTTCAGACTGCTTCCAGGGCCAGACGCTTTGCTGGCCAGTCACAAGAAGCCTTCCTGATCTGGCTGCGATACAAGCGGTCAGAATTTCACTCGAATGAATTGTTCTCAAACAACATCTCCAATGTATTACGCAAAAAAAGCTTTTCTTTTGATGTCAGCTGTGATGCAGGTTTTTTGTTGTGGTTTTATCTCAGCACACTTTCTTCCGCAGACCCATTTACTCTGTTGGATGGGTGAAAATGCTGAGTGGGAATTAACCGTGTTGTGTCTCACGCATCTTTGCAGTGCAGTTGAGATTTATTTTCTTGCCATACAATTACCACTAGATTTTATCTAGTGCCCCTAAATGTTGCCTGCTGTGGCTGTGATTAGCCCCTTTCTGCAGAACTCCATTTTTTTAATTAGCACTAAGCTGAATCTCCACGCATCTTTTAAAAATATAAACAATACATTCTTTTTTTTTGTCTGTTTTTTTTCCTGTTCAAAATCATTACAAACTATGAACTAAATTTCGTGAAAAATAAAAGTGAAATAGCTCTAAATTCCCCACTACCCCATCAGAGTGACAAGCAACAGTGCCATTATAAAGTGTAGTGGGTAAAACATTTCTGTTAGGGTTGGATGCAGTAAAAGACAGCATCCCCACACAGGTCAAAATAACCAGGACTCCTCACAAATTGCCAGTTGTCTGGAGAGGAGAAGAGTTCCTCCTTCCTGGGACTTTGCAATGCTTTCCAGCTTTGGCTTTGCACCTCATGCTCGGATTGAAGATAGGGCAGAAGACTTGCATGAAGAGAATGTGGGCAGTGAGAAGAAACAAACAGGATAGAGTAAAGATGAGTAATTAGGGGTTAAAGAAAAGTGAAGAAGCAGCTACAGAGGACAGGAGGAAGTGAGGGCAGGAAAGATGCTGTGTGCTGGAAAGCTGAGCCTCAGCAGGCCAAGGGAAGGCTGCAGACACAAAGCAGGACTCTTCCAGGAGAGCATTTCCTGTTGACTCAGGGGCTGTGACTAAACCAGTATCAGTTGGGAAATGTGGATCTGCTGAAAAATTTAGGCACTGGCAAAAACACCACTGTTACAGATGAAAAGAGCCTTTTCTGGAGTCTCACAAGCAGTAACAGTGCTTCTTCACTAGTACAAGCTGATTTGTGTAGAGAGATCTAGATGGACCAACTATCCCAGTTCAAGCAGCCTGGCAAACCTTTTCTAGCTTAGACCCAACCTAAGGCAGCACCAAGAGCAGGTGGGAGTTTGCCCTCCTCTAATTTGTCTTTGCTTGGTATTATTTCATGCAGTGCAATACCTTAAAATCTTACTGGCTTTCCACTCCAACCTGCTACTCCAGCCCTCCCTAGATGGTAGGAGCAGAAAAAGAGTGGTCAAGCGACTGATGGAAGAAACCCAGGCAGACACACGTGATGGCCTGCAGGTGTCTCAGCCAGGCCTGCATTTAATCCGGTGCTGCAGAGCTGTAGGCATGACCCTGCTGGCAAAATGAAACACAGGAGCCCATGGAGAGGTGGAAGAGGTTCTCATCTTCTGTGACTTGGGCTCATAATGCCAGGACTTTGTTTTGTTTGTCTATCTTTAAAATGGGGATAATAAAAACTTCCATGTTTGCAAGCAGGAAAAATAAGTAAATAACCCATATTATAAAATTTAATAAAAAGAGAGTGATTTTTTTTTTTTTTTTTTGTGAAAAGTAGAGAAATGTCCTCAAGGACGTAAGTTCTGGAGTTACAGTCACCTTCCCTCAAGGTTTGCTGTTGGGCAGCAGCTGCTCTTGAGCATCCCATTGCACAGACTCTGGTGGTTACACCATGTGTGTCCCTGCTTACAGACCATGTCATATGTAAGCACCATGTTGCCTGAATGCAAAGTGAAGATTATCAGGCAAGAAGGCCCTTGAAACTGAGCAGGAAGTGAGGGCAGCTGACAGCCACTGGGCTATCACAAAGGGGACTGTGTGATCCTTGACAAGACCCATCCTGTTCAGCCATCAGGAATGGCATGCACAGTTAGTAGAGCAATAAGATTAGTAAAAGAGAAGGCAAATTTCACCCAAAATAAAAGGTTGTGGATTAGGGTTAGGGTTAGATTTTTCTGGGCAGAATTTAAGCACCTGATCCATAGGCATCAGCCTCAAAATTCAGTTTTCTAATATTCCACAAGTCTTCGTTGAATTGTGACATAACAGCCTTATTGAGAGCTAAGTATAGGTCAAGAGGTCTACTTTTAGCATGCTTAAAATGAAAAAAGGGTGTTAATCTGGAACTGAATTCCAGGGTGGAGGACTGTTTTTTTTTTTTTTTTTAAACTTAGAGCAACTGCTGCTACAGGAGGAAGGGAGTTTATAGTTTATGGCATCTTGGCAAAGCAATAATTTGTTCCCTCATAAACACAGTCACTGCTCTGAGTGCAACTGGTATAAATCAGTGTAGCTTACAGCCTCTGGCTCTGCTGGCATTTCGTACTTCTGATGCAAGGCAAGCCCACAGCTTTTGATAGAAAGATCATTGCCAAATTTAAGAGCTTCAGACCTTTTTCAGTCATTTATTACCAGGACGAAGGGAGTGCAAAGTGATGTGCAAGTGATGTGAAGCAAATACATCTGTCAAGGGTTTAACATCTCTCTCTCTCTGCCTGTCAGCCCTCTGTTGCCTTTGACAGCAGTCGGACTCATGCCTGTATGTTTGGCTGTGTCAGAAGCAATTTGTCAGGCTGAGCCTTTAAAGAGCTCCACAGGAGAGCGTTCATCTCCCAAGACCCCCTCAAAGCACAAGTCCCCATGGCCCAGGAGGCTGTAATGAGAACTGTGAAGAAACAGCATTGGAGTAAAAGAAACTGAGCAGTCATCCACAACTCTGGGCAACCTTGGAGATCTTATTTGGTGCCTGTATCTTAAGTGAGCATTTAACAAACTATTTATGAAATATTTCCCTACAAGAAGTAAGTACATGACGATGGGTGTGGTAACATGCAGCTCCTATTTATTTCACTCAGCCACCACTCCAGGCTGGTTTGCACCCTATGTGGTAGGATCTAGTTTGTGTAACTGTGATAGACCTCACCTTCTGCTATGACTTAGAGTGTCTTTTGAACCAAAAATACCTAGCTGGAGTTTTTCTGCAGTTTAGATTGTGCTGAGATGCTGAACATAGTGATGCTGCTTTGACCTATTCCTGTTCCTTTGACAAACCAATAGAAGAATCCATTTTGCTTCATTTCAGATTTCTCAAGCTCGGTGTTTGCCCAAAGGAAAGCTTGTCATCACAGCCAGGATAGTAAAGTTCTAGGCTAGATGCAAGCCAGAAGTCTGCTTGAGGCATGGCCTGACAGTCTTACATGCTTGAGCCATGCCGGTTTTCGTAGTTGTGGAGCAAGGTATTCAGCATCCAGCCAGCCACCAGTCACTCCAAAGGTCAGCCATTAATGCAAACCTGTATTTGCTCTAAGTGTCTTATGAGACTGCCTTATCTAGAGATCATGTTCCTAAGGTACGCAGCAAAATCTTTCAAGTGACAGACTTTTTCAGCAAAAAATCATCTATTTTTTGAATATTAAAGTATTGAAGTATTTGATTAAAAAAAATGAGTGATCTGTTGCTCATCATTAAAGGCTTGTTGAATTCTTTGATTTTGCTGATTTCAAAATTGAAGTACTTGATTTTAAAATTAAAGTATTTGGGCAAATATTGTCTAAATGTAATTCTTTTTAAGGGAGGCTTGAAATCAAAACCATAGGCTTCGTGGTTTGGGTATTTTATTTATTAGTTGTCTTTTTCTTTTTTATTGTTTTCTTTTTCCCAAACTTTCAAAATATTCCATACCAGTTCATCTAAACCCTGCCAGATGACAGCAGTCTTTAAGTTTTTTGCAAAACTATTTTTTACCATGTTCTTTTTTTCATACTGAATTTTCGACAAGATTTGACTTTTAGCCTTTCAGCCCAGGGGACTCCATTTGCTTTGCTGTGGAAAGGCAATACTAGTTTATGCACATGATGTGTTAATCTATGAGAGATGAACTGAGAAGCAACAGAAAGTCTCTTTGCTCTTCGGCTGAGGCTCTCATTTCTCTCACACTGCCTGACATGCAGAGCAGATCATTGCCTTCAGCAGCACGTATAAAATGCTGCTGTAAGCTGACTGCAACTTCCCTGTCTTCTTCTATATTGTGGTTGCAAAAAAAGGATACGTAGGTTTGCATTATTTCCGTGTGTGAGAGAGAGCGTGTGTTAACTGTCATGAAAACAGGCCAGCTAGGCCCAAGAAATAAAAATAATATGCAAACTCATTTATGTCTGTCTTGCTAAACATCTCAGTCTTCATCAGAGAAGCTAAGCAAAATACTAAGTTCTCCTTTTCCAAGCCAGCAGGGATTCTAACAGCTGCCAATTGCAGTGGTGCTTTTTGACGTGGACATCCGCTCATTGTGAAAGGGCCAAGACTCCTAAATAAGCACTGACCATAGCACAGATGTAGGGTGGGGTTTCCAAAGCCATAATGGGAACAGGGCATTCAAATTCCCTACAGGTTAGTGGGATCTGACTTACAGAATTCCTTAGTCAGCTTTGAAAACAATGTAATGTTTAAAAATATCTACTCCCAGCTGATACAGTGGCCTACAAGACACCATCAGCTTCACTGACTTTTCCTCAAAGGCTTCTCCATAGAGATCATCTAGGAAGCAGCAGAGATAAGATACTGAGATGTTGCCTTTGTTAGCATGATAGCACAATACATGAGGAATAACAGCTGCAAAGAAAAAAAGATGTCTTCAACCAACAATATAAAAGCTTTTGTAATGACTCAGAGTCAGTGCTATGAAATGTGGTATTTTCCACATCATCAATACAGCTGGTCTCCTAAAATCTGAGTAAACTGGGCAGGAATCCAGATAGAAAACTATCTCACTTCTCCTTGATGGCACATCATCTCTCAGATGAAGTTTGCTGAGTTTTAGTTGCTGCTGGAATCTAAGTGTCTATTGGGCAGCTGGAAAACTGGGAGAAGGAGCTCACATCATCATGGCACACTGGAGGATTCCCTTCTGCAGAGGCAGGAACTTGTGACCTCTCAGCTTTGGGCCAGATTAACATCATGGAAATAGAAAAAGCTGACAGCATTGACTAACACACTTCCTATTAAACAAATTCTCTCACCACCTGAAACTTATATAAATATCTGCTAAGCGGGTATCTATGTTTTAAAGACCAAATGGGAACCATGTGGAAGAGGATCTTTGGTTTTGTGATTGTATTTATTTTTTTAGCTTCATATGGGGAGGAGCAATGGTCCGTAAATCTATAATTACTACTATATAAGTTGCCAGTGTGACTGGAGCAAGATAGAGAAAATATGAGCCTTCCATATGAAACACAGCATTGGCTGTAATGTTGCTGTGGTGAAAGACTGAATTGTTAAATTTAGCTAAGTGAATTATATGATATGGATGCCTGCAACTTCGGGAAAACAACCATGATGTCCCAGATGCATGTGTCAAATCTTACAAAAACAATTGATGTTCCAGCATTGCCATTTAGTTAGCTGTTTATTTCCAGCTATAAATGGCAAAATATTTCCAATACAATATATTTTTTTTCCTGTTGCCTGATATCTCTTGTGTAAAAGAATCATGCAAAATGCTGTAGGTTGGATAGCAAAGCCTTAAAATGCAATGTTACTCAGCTCCATGCAGTGAAAAGTTCCAATGGCTTCTATTTGAAAAAAGTTGAGATTAAATGACTTAATTGTCATCAACTTGGTTTGCTGTGTGTGTGTTCACAAGGAAGCTTCAAGAGATCCTTCACTTTTAATAAATAAAAGCTATTTCCAGCTGGAAAGAGGAAAGCGTGACTCTAGCGAGTGTGCTTCTGTGCACTGTTTTACCACCAGATCACTGAGGACTTTGGCATTTCGTCTTTAAGCACAATGACATAGTCTGAGAATGTAGTTTTCTTACTAAGAATTATATGTGGGATCAGACTTGGCCTCTCAAAGTCTCCTGACATCTCTGTCAGTCAGCCCATCCTTACACTTACTAAGTCTCCCTATTGGATTTGTCTGGGCTGTTTCCATTGGTGTGGTTCCTCGTGAGAAACACTAATAAAGGCAGGAAAGTGACCAGATTTACAACCAAAGACTGGATAACTTGTGCTGCTGCAAAAGTCACTTCAGATTTCAAAAGTGTTTGAGCTTAAGGACCTAGGTTGGAAGATGGGTGAAATAGAGGATTAGATGAATGCAGGAGATCGTAATACTGCATTTTTCTGTATAAAAGACCATGCGGCAGAGGGGAGCTAGAAGAGGTATGGAGAATGTACAGGACTAGCGTAAGGGAAGGAGAGGTTGCAGAGAACTGTAAAATAATAATGCCTTTCTAAAGGAGGAAACAAATAGTGGACCATAGAAAGCAATGTGAGTGCATCTAGGAAACTGAGAGAGAGATAGAGAACAGGCCAAAGAGCTGCATTCCATGGAACCGGGTGGATTTGGAGCAGTCAGCCACTAATGAAATAAAGATGTTTTGGAAAAATTCTGTACTTAAAAAGGTTCTTTCACCAAACTGACAATCAAGCTGAATACCTCAGGAGAAATAATCTAAAAAATGGCCATACATGCCTACCTACCAAGTTTACCAGATGGGTAAGACTGCAATTAGGAGGATATCAGGGCAAATTACTGAGCTGCTAGCTCAAGATTAAAACCTTTTCTCAAATTCCAGAGGCATGGTCATGCTCAAGATGGAGCTGAATAGTGAATAAGGAAAGATTATATATTTGTTTTTCACAAACATGAGTCAATACTGAAGCCTTTTAAATCTGTCCTCTACCTACCAGCTCCACGGCCATTGATTAATACTGAGGTTACTAAGTAAAATACTTATTTTCAATTGTATTAAATTTTGTGTACATGATGCTTTAAGATATTGTGATGCAGAAGACAGTGAGATCACAGTATTAAGGAACCCCAATGTTCAGTTGAGCATTTCCTATTGGAGTTACTGAATTTTAGGAGGTTGTTTGTTTGAGGTTTTTTTGTTTGTTTTTTTTTTCTGTCATAGAATTTGATGGTTTAGAAGCCAACTAAGATTAATTACTTTTGGGAAACTGTCTTGTTTGGAATGACACTACGAAAGTTGACATACACAGCAGGAAAAAATTTCTTCATTTATATTTCTAAATATTCACACACACATATATATATATGGTTACAATTTAATGTAATTTAAATGATTTTGATATCTATTATACATAGTACTCCAAAGTTTATATAGTAATCTTTTGAAGTCTCTTCAACAGGAGCTAAGGGATATTGTGTTGATTCATCAAAACTGTTAGTCTTATGGCCTGTTATTCCCCAAACAAATTATCTGACTTAGAGTAACAATACAGCCAGTAATACAGCAATACCAAGCCCATTTTTCAGAAGCAATAGCCCATTTAATTTCTCTGTTTCACAGAGATTTGGCTGGTGTTCTGGGGAATTTGATTTTTGGGAGGATGGTACAGTGCAAGAACATGTATGAGATGGGATATGAGGCCTCAGCATCTGGAATGAAAGACAGAGAGCTAAAAGTGACCTAAAATACTTTTAGAGGGGTTGTAATGCATCTGCTTAATGGAAGAGGAAGACATGTTCAGATTTATTGAAAATTAATATTTATATCAGTAAATATTCACAGGACTGTTGGGGTTAAGCTAAGGGGGAACAGTGTGCTGACATTGCGCAAATTAGCTAATGGTGTTGGAGAGACCCACAGTTCTTTAACCCATATTACAGTTAAAGGAATATGAAAAGCTCTAACTCAGCTCTAAGGCTTCTCAGGGCCAGAGGTATGTGCACGACTGTGTATGTGAACACATGCAAAATCATACCTGTTATTAATATAAGAGGTTTTGGCAAAGTACACTAAGTTTTAAATAGAATCTGTCAGGCATTGATTTCTAGGAGCAGTCTCAAAAGAGGAAAAAGTAGACCCTGCCTTGGCCAAAGAATCACAACTACTGCATCTACAGTTACTGCAAAGAAAGCATGCTCTATTGAGCTACACAATTAAGATCTGGGCTTTTTAAAAAGGTTTAAATCTTTCATTTTTTCATTACCAGTTAGCTATCACATAAAAAAGATAGTAGAAAACATAGTTTAATTTCTCCATCTTTTTAAGCTTTAACAAGTTAACAAGCTTCTTGATTCTTCTGTTCTTTTTATTGTCTATCAAACAGGATGTAAGTATAAGTTATATAGTTTTCCTTCAAGCTAGGTAAAATCCTTGGAAATCAAGATACATGGCAGACAGCAGTAACTGTTCGTGCACTGGCAAAGGTCCCAAGCAGCAAACAAAACGTTATGAGTTGTTTTATTAAATCCTTTCAACACTGGAAAAGAAATTTAGGCCCTAGTGAAATTGATGGGAATTTTGCTACTACCTTCAGGGCAGCCTTGATTTCTCTTCTTCTCAAGTATCTTGAACAAGTGTGTGATATACTGCCAATTAAGTACTATCTGTTGCCAAATGAGCCCAGCAATGGATTAACAGCTAATTCAAACTACCTGTAGAGCCTTTAGAGATACACCACAATGCACTTTATCTTATGCTTCCAAAACTATTCTGTATCTCACATCCTCTTGCAACAGATAAATGTTCCAAGGGCAGGATATTCTAAGCTTTAATTATGTTTTGCGTTATCTCTGTTGTGTGCTGTGCTTTACCCAAATGGTCCTATACATATTTTTACAAGTAAGGGATTTCTCAGAGTTTCAAAGCTCATCCATTTCTGGCTGGTAGAACTATAATGTGTAGCCATTTGGGTGCTGGAAAGAAATAAAGTCCAAGTACTTTTGTTTCATTTTTGCAGTTTTTATTGATATTTCATTTTTCAAATTACAGTTTCTTATTACCTAAAATCATAGTTGTTGTGCTTATTTTGTGCCAAATTCAAAAGTTTTCTTGAAAGGCTACTTTCCTGAAAGGTCTACTTCAGTTGCTCAGAAGGTTAGCTAAAGGAAGCAGTTGGTTTATCTGGTGTGACCCAGTTGCATGGGTGCACAATTATGTGGCAAACCCATCCAACAGCACTCTGACTTTCTATCTGCTGTAAGCCACCTTGTCTCCCACTGGCTGGCTCTCCCTGGAGGCAAGTCCTTCGCTAGGGGCCTCAGTAGGGTTGTTTTCTGCAGATTGCTCTCCATTATTTGCACTTCCTGCAAAGACAAAATAATTAAGATTAAAATATATGTAGTGTCTTTGATGCAACGACCTGGAAGGTATATACTTTGCTAATGACACCTTAATAAGAGCCTTTTTATGCAGCTGCAAATGTTCAGGAAGCTATTTTTCTCAGTTGCAGTCCATTTGCAAAGTGCTGTAGGGTAATGACAGATCACCTAATGGTAATTAATTATCATGCTTCCAGCATTCTTTGAATAACTGTCACTGAAAAGCATAATAGTTTGCATTACACCTGTGCAAAACTTGTTTTCATTTTTGTTAGATATCCTAATACTCACCTACCAGGCAGGAAGTGTTGGGAACATAATTTTTTGTCTGTCTGGAATACCTAACACACCAAGAACTCACCTTTATTGGATCTCTTCTTCCGCATCTTTACCTTCTATGATTTTAGTCTTCCACTCTATTTCAGAAGTGCAGTTGCCTCTATAAGACCAAACTGTGCCAAGAATGTGTACTGATGGTATTTATTTAATGTATCCTAGCCAGAGTGCTCTCAGTGCTGCACAGATGTCCCTCATGCTGAAGGAATCTGTTTTCTAGAGGAGATTTCCAAAAAGAAGGTGTGAATAAAATGAGTAAAAGATGAGTGCTAACCACAACATTCCTGATTCTGTCTTGACTGAAGTCAGAACTACAAATACTGTTGCTTTGTTTGGATTCTTGCACGGCTACACATAGCATCCCAGAGCAGATGGGGAAGTCTTCAGCTTTGTTAGCCTTTGACTTTTCTAAGCCTACAGTTGGGGTCAAGTTTGGCTAATTTAGACAGGAAAAGTATGTCTAAATGACTACATTTAGGCACATGCATTAGGAAGACAAGATTCTTCTTTAGAGGCAGTATCTGCTCCTCCCCATTGCTTACACAGGCACTTATTCAAGGAAGACTCATTCTGTGTAGATGGTAGTCAGATGAGTAAGGGATATGGACTAAATCCCAGTCAACCTGTTTGGGATGCAGTGAAAGGCCCCTTATGAAGTGACTCACTGTTATATAGTGCAGTCCACCACACTATGCAAGGGGAATTTTTTCATTTAGGCATACTTTCTGAGTATCCATAAACACTCTGGAGTTCTTGTGTTTAGCTGAATTTCAAGTTGTTAACACATTCCCTGGAAAAAGCCATCCACAGCTATTTTTCCATAATGTCCACTCTTCTTGTTTCTGGTTTTGATTATTCCCATGGAAACCATCATGATTTAGAGTATAAACCACTTTGGATCCACACTGAAATGCAATCATGGGAACTCCATTTACTGAATCCAAACCTTTACAAGCATCATCACTTTCAAAATTCCCCAGGTGAACTGCCCCCCAGAATGCCAACTTTGCAAACTGGCTTCAGATAGAATTTCAACATCTGCAATGAAAGAGATTCAGCTATTCTCTATTACTTGTACAGTCACTGCCAGTAAAAACCATAAAGAATCATTGCATTTATAGAATTACTTTTGGTAAACAATTTTCAATTACACCGAAATCCAATTTCAATTATAAGCCAGGAACAAATGACACATTCCATCATTAAATATTACGGTCTGATCACATAATGAAACACCTACTTAATTTTGGACAATATTTTTACATAATGAAAAGAAAATTACAGATAACAGTTAAGTTGTGTATTTATCCACAACAATCAATTGCAATTAGATTTTATGGTCACTGGCTCATCCAGTTCATCTCCATTTTACTGAAATATCTTAAATTTTTTTCTGCTTTTGAATTTCAGGTGATATATGAAGCAAGAAAGGTATTGATTTGAAGAAAGTGGTGAAATGGAAAAAATATGATTCATCACAGTTGGTTGAGATTGCATCAGAAGAGATCCTCCACAGCTTTGCACTTGCACATGAAAACTGGATTTTATTAGCAATGCTTCTTGCTGCCACGCTTGTGAACTCCATCAACTTTTCATGAAGCCACAACAACTGGAACTCGACAGTCAGAATGGACCATGCATTATGCAGTCCAAAACACTATCAGAAAGAATTATAATTACTCAAGAACAGGAAGCTGCTCTTTTTTCCACTAAGTATGTGTTGGATTGGATCTCACAGTAGCTGACTGCCGAATACTCCCACCTCAGGACAGAGTGCCAGGTGCATCAGCCAAAAGTAGTTTGCAGCTTTGTTGTCTCAAATCTATCATCCAACATATAGAAAAGATCCCATATGATATCCTGGAAGCATTCCAGGAACAGAAAGTCTGGAACAGGCAGGTAATGACAGAGCTGCAGTGCTTCAGCTCTGAAGGGAGGTACAGCAAGATACTGCTGGTGCAGGGAAATGATGGATAGTGATGTAAAAAATATCAGTAATGTAAATCTGAAGATTGTAGTTCTCTTTATTCAACTAACTTGGACACATTTTACAGTCTCACCAGTCCGTTCCTGCTAAGTGTGATCTATGGGATCAATGCAAGTGACAGACTTGTACTGATGGGCTGACACAGCTTTGGCATGAATTTCAGCACAACCTTCTCTAAAAAAGATGTTCATCATCATACAATTCTGCTAGCTGAATTGATGGGCATTAGGAATCATTTTTTTTTTCACAGGAAATTGAGCTCAGAGTGTTGCTGAGAGACCCACAGCAGGAGTCTCTGTAAGTCTCCATCCTGTGCTGAGGTCCAGAACCAAAATGGGTTTGATGCAATGTCTACTTTAAGTAGAAATTATATGAGAAGCTTCAGTATTCCAGGGTGAGAAAAGATTGAAGATGACTATAGAAGCAACATAGCAAGCCAACGTTGCTATGAGATGGAATTTAATAGAAGTGAACCATGTGGTTGCATTACCATGGTGCTGAGACCAAGCAAACACTGGCTTGAAGAGCAGGCAGGGTGTACTCACTTCTGCTTGCAAGGTAACATGTTGACATGTACTTTTTAAACCTTTCTTTAAACCTTACTCCATAAATCTCACACTGTATGACTTGTTTTCCAAAATTTGACTCATCTTGGTGAGCTTTTACAGTGTTTTTTTCTCTCCATCTCTCAATTTTTATGTTTGAAGATTCAACATTTGGCTTTGGTCGTTGATGAGGGCAGGATATTGAGGTAGACAGAATTTTGGACTGACCTGTACATGAATGCTGTTTTGTTCATTTGCCAGTCTGGACAGTTTTAAACCTTCCACATCTCAGAAACAATTTGTCCTCGTGTATATTTTCCCACTTTTGGGGGGTTTTCTATAAGGGCTGGGAGTAACCTCTGTCCGTGGTGCTCAGTCAACACGTGTTCTGCTTGAGCTGTGACTTCAGCTCAGGCTGGCATTACACAGCCAGAATGTGGCAAAATTAAGTAAGATCTACAAGTGATACCCAGGACAGTTTAAGCATCAGAATCAATGTTAGCAAACTACAAATTTCTTGTCTAGCAGAAAGACATTGGAGAGATCAAAATGTCCCCTCTGAACTTGAAAGACACTGAGGGGTACCAAGAAACCGATGAAAAGGTCTGCACCAAAATGTTTAATCCACTCCTGAAGAAAGGCTGCAAGTAACGACACAGCCTGTCTCTTGAAAAAGAACATTAATTCTTTGTGCTTGTACAGGAACCACCAATGTGATGCTCTGAGACATTATAGTTAGGGTCATTTAAACATCAGCCTCGGTCCATTTCAGGTGGTCTGTCAGGCACCAGAGATATCCTGGGTCGCTCAGCATTTTGGGGAGTACATTTGTACAGAAATGCAGCTAGATCCCAAAGCATAAAGGGTCTGGACTGTGTTCACTGTTAAGATGAGTCCTTGAGACATAAAAAAACACTTATAATCTTACAACCTCCAAGAACAGTTCAAAAATCTCAGCCAGACAAAAAGGAATGTTTTTGTTTGCTTTTCTTGAGGCTATCCAAATTTATTAACAACACACATAGACAAAAAGGGGTGTTTATTTACCAAAATAAATGTACTGAGTGTTCAGTACAGAGCAGAAGACTGAAATTGGTCTTACTGTCCTGAAAATCAAGAAAAAATAGAAAGAATCCCAAAGCTGCATGGAAATTTGTGGATACAAAGGAGAACTACAAGGGGCATAACCAGCACAGCTATAAAAAAAGCCAGAGAAACTTACCTAGTGTGAAGTCAAAACAAGCAGGATCCATATAGCTAAAGCCTCAGTTACAGTGAATAGAAGTTATAGTGCTCCTTCTCGTTACATGAATCACAACATTCTCATATTACTTGCTTTCTCTAGACAAACAAGGCCAGTCTTCCCATTTAGGCAAAATCTACAATGGTTTCTATCTTTTGTTATGTTGACCCACAACATCAGAGGGGGATGTTGGAGGTATGGCAATAGAGGTTGAACCTTCCCACCAATATTCTGTTACATTTTGTTGCTATGTGGCAGATGGCAGCAGAGGGGCAGTCTGACCAAATGGCATCTGACATGAAAGTGTGGATGAAGCAAAGGTGTGGAACTGAATTCCTCCATGTAGAAAAAAATTGCACCCATTGACATTCATTGATGCTTGCTGAACGTTTACGGAGACCAAACAGTGGGTGTCAGCACAGTGAGGTGGTGCTGATGCATTTCAGCAGTGGCAACAGCGACGTGAAAGACAACCCGTGTTTCGGATGGCCACGAAGATTTTTATGACCATAGCATCAGATTTTTGTTTACCACTGGCAAAAATGCATAGCTGATGGTGGTGACTATGTTGAAAAAGACTTTTTTGTAGCTGAGAATTTGCTCTATCAAATAGTATTATTGTGCTCTTTGTAGATTTTGTAGTTTGCATGGTAAAAAATAGGCACTGCATTTGGAGTGACCTACATAAATTATGACTGCTAATTGGGAGCAAACGGTTAGAAGATCTAGCTTCATCATCTTTGTAATACTGCAGGAAGACTTTTCTAGCTCTATCTCAAGGACAATGTGAAATTTTATTCCAGACTAACCGCTCTGAAAGAAGTCTGTACCATGTGGCATCCTTTCTGTTTTAGGATAGTCCCAAACATGTACCCTGGACAGTGCAAAGTGAATAGCGTTTTTCCACACTGATATAATTAAAACGTTAACAGTACTACAGACAATGGAAAACACTAAGCAAAGAATTTAGCTTTATTTAATGTCAAGAAACACTGCTCACCTGTGGATGCTTTCAGTCTTTGGATATAATCAGACCAAAAGGAACAATCTGCTTTTTTCAATCCTTTAAGAGTTGGCAATGAAACGGTGAACTCTTTGTAGTTATCTCCATCATCATTTGACAGAAACATTGGCCAGGGTGGCAGCAACCCTGACATTTTTCTTGAGAAACTATGAGGGTAGTTTGGATTTCTAAAGAGAATGGGAGAAATGATTATTAGGAACCAAGGACATGAAGGGTAAAATGCAGAAGATCCTTGGGTCAAGGAAATGTGTATCCAGTCTGTCTGACCAACAGGATTCAAATGCAGCCTGGATTATTGAATTGTTCATGGTGTCTCACCTGACAGCCACTTGTTGGTCTGGTTCACTTCCCAAGGAACAGCTACACAGGGCCTGTATAGACACAGGCTCGTCAGTGTCCTAACAGCCCTCAGCCACAGAACAACCCACGGTAACCTAAGGAGCATGTAAAGTTGCTGCTCCCACAGTAGCTTTCCAGAGACACTCCTCATTCTCAAATTTGGCCACAACACGGTACAGCTGAGGGTTATTCTCAGGGTAGTTGGCAAAAGCATTCACCATGTCTTCATGTGCTTTCCTCCTTCTGGTGGGAATAAAGGAACTCAGCCCAGACGCTTCAGAACCAGAGTTCCAGAACTAGGCTCAGGAAACAACACTGAGGCCTTTGTAGCTTCATATATTTAAGTAGATTTTGCAGATGCTCCATGGAAATAAATTTCCCATTACTTCTAACTACAAATCATACTACAAATCTTCTGTATCTGCTTGACAACTTGACAATGTCTTTCCAACACTATTGACCAAAGAACCCTCTGTAGGAACACAAATTGCTAGAGGAAATGGAGGCTACTTGAGTGAGGGTAGGAGTTGACTTATATTCACTCTACTCTTTGCCCCCTTCCCACCCATAGCTACTTTTGAACGCCATATATTTACCCAGAGTTCAGAAAATTGGAGATGTACTGCATAATTTGTAAGGAAAGGCTCTTTTCCTCCAGAGTATATTGTTCTTCATACTTGGGGTAGAATGGCAGTCCAAATGCATACTGAACATCCAGCAAGAGCTCCAGACCTGAACTAAAAAAATATTTATATAAAGATAGTTAAAACCATCATTTATTTATTTGCAGGAAAAAAGGAGCTAATTTAATTCAAGGAATAAAGCTAAGTTTTAAATAATTAATGGCCACTAAATAGAATGTTCTGAGCCGTGGGGGTTCTTCAAACCAGAAATAAAAGAATAATAAGTGATAACGAGGAGAATTTGCAATTAAAGGTCTTTAACATGTTACAAGAAGAAATTACGGACAGCAGGGCACATTTACTGAGTTAACTAGACATGTAAGAGAAATTCACTTTGTTATTGCTTATATGCCTATTAAGTTTTGTACAGATTTTCACTAAAATTAAATTCAGAAAGCAGAAGCAAATGGTGACATGGAATCTGGCAGCCATGATGGAAGGTTAATTATGTTTTATTTCACAAGCTTGGAATAAAATTTTGGCCTTCTAAGTGGCAATTGGAGTTTTTCCATTGACTTCACCGGGGCCAGGATTCTGCCCAAGTCTTTGGATAAGGAAAGATGTAATAGGAGATGTTTATGAAGATTTCTCTTATACACAGTTTTAATCTAATTTCTATGCTGGCTGGGTGGTTTTGGTTCATGCAGTCTGTTCTCTCCAAGTTTTACATGGCAGTGAAGTCAAAGCAGCTTGAAATAATCGCCTAGATCAGATTTAAGAAAGAACCGTTGTTTACTTTCATGTAATGATTAACACATATTACAAGTTTGAATTTTAGCAATTCAAAGACAAGACTGGCTAAGCAAGACAGCAACCCTTGCAGGATGTAGTAGCAAAGGTTACACAACTCAACATACTGAAGCCCTGCAGAAAAATAGCCAACAACTTTTATTAATAACTCTACAACTACATTATGTTCAACGTATAGCTCTGCACCACAACTCAGAACAGGATATTTCTGGTCCGGAGTTCATTTGCATTTTCTGTATCATGCAGTTAGACAAAGATCCTATTGACTTGGTCAAATGCTGCATGAAGGCAGACAGCATCAGGGGTCCTGGGAGAAGGAACAGATGTCTGTGAGGCAGAGACAAACAAATCCCAGATCCACTCAAAAGGATTTCATCTGCAGTGGCTGCAGAGTTTGTTGTTGAAAGGTGGCACAACTGAAACTATTTTATCTTTGGACATGAAATGCAACAGCACTGATATGACCTAGATAATGCCCCTCACAGAACGAGGCTTGTATTTCAAACCACCATGGGCAGGTGGACAGGGAGCAAGATGACTCTTTCACATTTTATGAGTGGTGGCACTACCCTCTCCCCAGAGCCTCTATTTTGAAAAACAAACACACAACCCTCTAAATGAAATACATCTTTGGTTGTATTTTCCTTAGTCTTATCATAATACCTCAGTAATACTTTGCATCTGGAAAGTGAATTATTCACAGATTATTCACCAAAAAAATGCAGAACTGAAACAAGATTAAAGCATATTTTTCTTCCCCAAATGTTTATAGAAGGATTAAGCAAGATCATAGTTTAATAATTTTGCTTTAAAAATAATTTGCTTGGCCCAATATATTACAGCAATATTTAGTGTCAGTGTTGCAGCAATGGTATTATATACATAAAGAAACTATTATCTTTTTGATAAAAAGTCACTTTTGAATAGAACACATGAAATTAGTTTAGATGGAACGAAGAGACAAGCTTATCCATCTAGGGAAGTTGTAGCAGGGGAGAATTTAGCTCTAAATCTACAATGAGTGAGCTGGTAGTGAGGGTTTCCCCCCAAAAGCAAATGTGTTCTCAGCCCTGGTGTTTCTAGAGGCAAAATCTGTTAAAGTCACAGCCCAGACTAAAATTCAGCAAACTCTTAACATGTAAAATATAAGGTGAAAAGAGGCACACATATGCGTGCACAGGTCAGCAGCAGAGTTAAGACTGATGTGAAAGATCTAAATGGCAACTAGATGGAAAATATAAAAGCAACTTTTCTTTCTCTTCCTTCAAACTCTGATCATCATCCATTACTGTCAGAGGTGAGGACAAAGTGGCCAGAAATACCCAAACAAGGATTTTGGAGTAGGATGTGGGATTTCTGAGCAGACATAGAGATCTCAATGCAGCACCAAGTAGTGACAATATTTTCACTAGAATGGGAGAAAGAGAAGTAACAGATAAGCATGCATAGCTTTGCTGTTGCATACTGCTAGCTCTGCGCAGAGGTGGTTCTTTGCTGTGCTGCTTCCACTCAGGCTCCCAATATCCCATGGATCCACATAGGTGACTTATCAACATCAGCTCTAATTGGGAAATGCAGAGCCCAGCAGCTGCTAAAGGACAGCTTGATAAAACAGAGGACTGCAGAGACATGGAAAAAAGGGGATTTTTAAAGTGTTTTTAAGGAAGAAAAACTAATATCAACTAAATTCCTTATAAAAGTCCCTTTTCAAACAACAGATCTCCTTATGTTGATAAGAGCGGTGAATGTAGTGACAAGGAAGGATTCAGTTATGGCTTTAGTGACTTCATGGAACTAGCAATTCATATACTGAAGATATTGCGTCAGATGGTCTATGTATACTTGTTTGTTTGTTTGTTTGTTTTTAAGGATGTCAGCATTTTTAGAAACAGATTCACAGATCTTACACGGCACGATGACAGACTGGTAAGACAAGCAGTGCAGAGGCTAAGAGCCAGACCCTGCCACTTTGTTCATTCTGAAGTGAGCTCCTCTTGAAGAATTATTACATCACTTCAGAAGTCACTATTGTAAGTCAGCTCATCAGCATACAGAAAACAGGTGGTAAAATCTGAAACTGAAATTCATAGACGACAATTTAACAGCAGACCCTAAAATACCATTGCTGGAAATTTTCATTATACGCTGTCAATCCATTCATCGGAAAGGTATTGGTTATAAGGATTTTTTCTTTATGCCTGAGACAGAATTTCCATTTAAACGTTTCCAAGTAAGAAAGAGAGAAAGGGATTTCTTAACCATCAGATACGCTCTTACCCTCTGTATGACTATTTTTGCATGCAAAGAAGAACAGCTTTGAGAGGGAAGAACAAAAGATGAGAAGGTCAGAATATAGACCAAGCACCCAAATTACAGTTGGTTTCATTCAAATTCTTGTTCCAAATCAAACAGAACATAGATGTAAACCTAGATTCCCCGCAGTTAAAGTAAATGTCTTAACCACAGGTTTTTGGAAAAGCGAAAAACAAAACAAAACAAACAACAAAAAAGCAGAGAAAAAAAAAGAAAAAAAAAAGAGAAAAAGATAAGAAGAAAGGAAAGAAATTTTTAACATTTTTGTTTGGAAAATGGATTTTTTATTAATGGCTATCAATAATCATGGCTGTCAGAATGAGAATATGATCTGGCAGACCACTATCCTATTCTACATTAGGACTGAATGCATAATTTACAGCTGGTGTGTCAGAGATCTTACTTTGAATTAGGACATAGACCTCATTTTGAACTTCGTGCTTGTTCTAGATCTGGCTAATTGTTTCATGCTGGAAACTCATTTTGATGATTGATGACTGACTGTGGATGAACGCTTCCCCCCCCCCTTTTTTAAAAAAACTTTTTCTTTCCTTTAAAAACAGTCCTTATACTTAATCTAATGATTTCATCTAATCTTGAAACCATTTGAGTCACAGCTTTTCCGATTCTTAGTTGGGTTCATGCAGTTTTTGATTCTTTTTAAAAATTTCACACACAGATAAAAGCCTCTGTAAGTTGATTCAAAATTCAAATGACATCCTATACAATACCAAAATAGCAAACTTCCCACTGCTATCAAATCATTTAAATGAAATTAATAAAATAAATGTTTTTTTTTAAAAAAGATAAACATAACTGTAGCTACAGTTCAGCTAGAATTGTGAGTGAACTAATCAGGCTAAAAAAAAAAGTCGAAGATGAATCAGTCTGCCATTAGTGTCCATAACAAAGGGATATTTACTTACTAGTATTTTTAGCTGTCTTGACCAATGAAAATAGATATTTTAGTCCTCATAAAGTACAAATAACTATTATCAGAATAGTTTTCTAATGTATATGGTTAAGAAAAAGAAATGCATGCGTTGCTGTGTATTTCCATTTGGTTTTGTGCTTTATTTATTTATTTTTCTTTGTTAATAGACAACAGAGCCCCAGAAATAGATACGGAAATGCTCTGAAGAACCTGACACTGCATCTTAGCTCACGTGTGAGAGGAATTTTGTTGATGTTTGTACTCCAAAATTAATTCTATCTGCATTCATAAAGACAATTTTGGCCAATTTTCTTCATACTCCTTTATATACAATTTTAGGTACTCAACACACTGCCTGTTTTATTATATAAGCAACACCTTTTCTACTAGGAATGCCGTTTTGGCATTCTGTTTTGTTTGTTTAAAGAAAAGATTGATAGGTCTGAAGCAAATATAGAATGGCAGCCGTATTTCTTAAATCCCATCTTGAAAAACCCTGACTCCAAAATGGTCTTCAGATTACCCTAGCTTTGATGAGAGATGTTGGCCAAAAGTCCCATTGCACCATGTAATATCAAGCCAGGCTACACGGACCAGTAAGTTAGGTGTAGCAAAAATCCAAGCAGATAATGTCAAAGGCTTTATTTTCCAGTTCCATCGTGTTGGGAACTGTGGTGTCGTGAGTCATACATGGTATACCAGACAACTGCTTACTTCTTCAATGCCTGCACAATGGTTTTAGCTCAATTACAGCATTTCAACCAAGTATCTTCAGATGAAATAGAGATAATTGTTCATTCTTTTCAGCTACAATGACTGAGTAATATGTAAGAGTGTACTGTAGAAATGTATAACACTGTACTATTAGTATACTCAGATTCATGTTAGCCATTAAATTTAGCAAATACTTCTGAACTGCAAGAGATTTGGAAAATGGGAAAACAATCCTTTAAATTTAAACTTTTATGAACACTATTGAGCTCATATAAATTCTCTTCCTATTAATACCAGCACATCCACAGATATCAAACAACCAGAGCTTTTAACAGGTACCACCTCAGAATTGTCATGCGAGAGGAGCAGTGTGATGTACTTTGCCTGAACTGAAATGTTCATTTTGATGATAAGCAAAGATATTAAATAATAAATTATAGATAACCACACATCTTAGAAAAGGAAATGGCATGTGTTTTCGAGGCAAATATGTATATATGTACATGTATAGAGATGTATGTAGATATATACATATATATATCTCAAAGGATAGTTGTGTATTTATAGAAATTGAGCCAATATAAGGCCTGCTATGACCTCTGAAGTTCTGGAGATGCATTTGGTTCACTGCGTCTCCTCACATTACAAAGTTCTGCCAAACAAATGGGAGAAAGCATGTGAAAAACAGATTAATACTTCTCTTTCTTCCCCCTTTTCAGGAAAATCAGGACATATGGAAAAAGCTTAACTCCTACCAGGATTTAACTGCCAAGTTTATCCCCCTTTGTACCAAAAAAGCCCTATAGATACATGCGATTTGCAAAAGTATTTTGGAGTTTGCTGTGCCTTTTCCACTTGGTTTGCTCCCAATACACGCAATGTTCTACTTTGCACTATAAGGCTGTGCCAATGGAGGAAAATAAAACTGAAGTAGCAGACAATAAATTCAAGAACCTGAAATCTCACACTAAATGAAAAAAAATATATAATTGATCTTAGTAAAGAAAGGAAGAACTGTTATCATCTTAGACCTCGTAAACAACTGATTACAGATTTTTGCATGGGAATTACTGTCCTAAAAAGCTAGCAATAGGCATGTTGACACTCAAGGGTATTTTGTGGGGTCAGTAAGCTGAGTGAAAGGATGAATTTCCTTAAAAAGTGGATGTATTCACCCAAAGCTCCAGAGCATCCAACAAGGTCTCTCTAGGTAGACAGACTTTGAGTTTATCTGCTAGGTTACATTTTCTGGGAACAGTCCATTCCATTGCAGCACATGTAGCTCCAAAATGGCTGTGTACTTTTCTGAGTCTTTTAGCTGAATTTTGCTTGATTTGAAGGCGATTTCTGCTGCTTCTGAGTGTGGTACTTTGCCTTTGTATATCAATGGCTAAATTCCAAGATCAGATCCAAGTTTTGAAAAATCTGCTGAATGATAAATGTCCCTAAGCCACTCTGTGGGAAGAAAAAACAAATCGTCTAGACTTCAAGCCTTCAATAGTGCAGACACTGACTAAAGACTTGAGAACGATGTGGTTGAATCAGCAAAAGAGTGTTTTCATAGCTGCAGCAAGCATAATGCAACAGATAAGGCCAGAGGGAAGAGGCAATTCTAACAAGACCAGCAAAACAATAACTTTTAGGAGATGAGAGGAAGGACAACTTCATAGAGAACAGTGACAAGCTGTTGTGGCATCAAATGTACAACCTGAGGCCGCTGCGGTACCTGCCCAGCTATGGAAGCAATGAGGATTGCATCTATTCTTGTTATCACCTCTGTGTCTAGGTGAGTTTCTTTGAAGCCCGGAGACACATCTTTCTGTCTCCTTCCATAGCACCCTGTTCAGCTGTGGCCCTCCATACTATATGATGTTGCTACTCATGGACAAATAGCTGCTGCTGCAGGGAGAGCCTCAAGAGGACAACATGTAGAGACCACATTAAAGGACTGCAAAGTATACTGCCAGGGATATGATTATTACGAAAGCAGAAGAGTAGGAAACCTCCCTTAATTGAGGTGAAATTAAGTGCAGCCTGAATTAGCACAGCATACCTACTAAATAGGCAATGAAAATACTTCACATAACTAATGGATTTAACTGTGGGTCAACATAGTTAAGCTAATGGGTTTAAGTTTAAACCCATTAACTATGTGAAATATTATCTTACAATATAATGTATATATGCACTTATAGTATAACATATATATATATATAAATCAGTCAGGAGTTTTCATCTTCAGAATTATGGGAATCATATAAAGTGTCACTGAAATCCAGCCATCCATGTTCACCTTGGCATGGAGCAGTCTTTTAACAGCTCACATTAACATACAAAAGAGTGCATAGTCAGGAGGTAGAGACAGCCCCAACTAAAATGACCCAAAATAGACAGCAGCTCATAAACCTTGGAAGAATCTCTTCAGTGCCCAAGTTAACAAAAGCTTGTGAGACAATTATTATGGTAAAGTTAATAACTATAAGATAGAGCCTCTTTAAGACTCAGTTTAGACCACTCCAATAATAATAATGATGCTTTGCCATCTTATGCATCTGATGATCTGGTCTCCTTAGTGAGCAGAGCAGTAAATTCTATGTCTTCTTTAAGATAGCATATTTAGCACCACGGTGTGTCTTGGAAACTATCCTGCCCTGGAAAACAATGCTATTTCATATATCAGTTACATGCAAAAGTCACCCAGAATCCTCTTCAAGGGTTAACAAGGCAAGCCTTTGTACAGTCAATATTATCTCTAATAAAACATACTTCTCCTATCATGTATTTCTTTACTGTAACTAATACTTCTGCCCTCCCCACTAATCCTAGGCGATGCTGAGCAGCCACATTCCTCCTGCATTGTTTAGAATAACTGTTTACTCCAAGGCCTAAATGTTTTCAAAAGGAGAGCGTCAAAATGACATCTGGATTACATATATTTTTGCCACAGATCAATTATGCGGGAATTGGATACACATCCTGCTTTATTCAAATAGGAACTGAAGACTAAAGCAGAAATAACGTCATGCCAAACTAGGGAGAATGCTACCACATGGAAGGAGGCAGTCTGCTCTCTGTGAGATCCATTTATCTATATGACAACTGTCAGTTTATGGTCTTACGTGGTTTTCCACATATGTCATCGACATCAGTGTAGAGTGTGATGTTTAGTCTCCAATGTATGTCTGTGTGTGTGTGTGTGTACATTTTAGAAACATCCAGCTGTCAAATGAATTTTTGCTAATTGATTTGTACTGCTAAAAAATTCCTCTCTTTTTAATAACTTTTGGTCTACTTCACATCATTGCAGTTGGGTCTGTCTTTACTGGCTGACTTCTTGTCCCTTTTGTTTATCTTGCCGTGAGTTATTAAGAGACTGCTCCATGTGAAACAAGAGGAAATACCAGTATTTTTTCATCTCTGCATTTTAACTCTTTTTTCTGTTACACATTTGGGGAGATGCACGTAAAGTAGAAGAGAGGTGACAGTGTACAAATTGGAGAATGTGTCACTATACTGTGCAGTAGCCTAATGATTGAATGGCCATTTCCACAGTCAGAATATTTTATCTCAGACTAAGTAGTTTTCCATTACTGCAATTACCTGAACACAATATTGATTTAATGTAACCTTTCCAATACCCCAGTGAGGTAGTTATTATAGATAATATGTATTATTATCATCTTTACAATATACAAACACAAAAAGAGAAAGGCCCACATCTTATGTAAACTGAAATCTCAGGAAGAATTTAGACACCAAAGACTGAAAAAACTTTTTTTTTTTTTAATCTCTTATGCTGCCCTGTGGACATAATGCTATAGAAATTTATATTTTTACAAACAAGTCAGGGTAACCCCAGATGTGAACCAATATCAAACAGGCTGAGAAATTATTTTTCTATCAAATGCCTATGAGTGGTCAGAATATCTAATGAGATGTTCCTCCAGCTATGTTCACTGAAGAGAGCTGTTCCAATATGTGTACTCACAGAATATCCCATATATGCCTACTACATGCAAAACAGAGCTGGTTACTGCATTCATTAACACAAACAAATGGCTGCATTGTTGTTCTCTTATTCAGAAATGTAATAGCTAAAGTGTTTGCAGGGATCAGATTCAGTTCTCACCTCTGCCAAGGTTTACTACCTTCTAGCCTAAGCTGATGTTACTCTCTGCTCTGTTCCTCCTCTTAAGGAGAATTACAGTTTTCAATGAAGAACCTGAGAACCCTCAGAGCTCACTACTCCAGTGGTTATGGATGTCCCTTGGGAATCAGTAACATGGTTGACATATTTTCCTCCAATATATTCTACTTGAGGATTGTTTCGTGTACATTGGTTTGAATCCCGTAGGGCACATCACCAATAATGTTCCCAAACATTGCATTTGGTCAGTTTCAGATTACTGATGGTTTCTCACAGCTTTTAGCCACTCTCCCACATGAAGCTCCTACAGTCTCCAAAACATTGCTTCATTGGCATGCAGTGAGGCTGCTAGACAGCATGCAATGCACGTATAATATATGGAGGGCGGAATGCCATAGGGAGAGTGAGAGAAGGAGGTCACACGATGAAAATGCAATGGAGAATAAGGAAGGATTTATCTAGGAATGAATGCCAATAATGTTTGAACATAAAACTTGGAGTATATTCAGCAATAGACCTAGTGAGGTGTCTTTGGGAATCTGTCATGTGTGAAGCAGAGGCCCTATGGAAAGTGTCACTTCATAGTTGGGTTGTACTGTCAAAAGAGGCCTGTTGGTATATGGTCAAGACGAATTCTGCAATTTATTTTTACGTGTTAGAATTTGCAACTTAGACAATTTTTAACAATATTAAGCACAAATAATGACTATGAGAGCAGAATACCAATTTGGGTCAGTTTCTTCTTGCAAGTAGCTTAGCCTACAGCGTTTGAAGTTCTGCTTGATGTTACCACAACACATTTCAGAGAGTATACTGGCTTTTCTGCTTGTCTGGGTTTTTTCTAAGAGAGTTATGAAAAAGTGAACTAACAAATTTAGTGCTAATTAAAGTAATTAGCTTAAAAGACCACTAACAATGTAAATATTACTGAAATGCATAGCAAAGTGCTACGTAAACTGTTACTTTCCTGGAGACTGTGAGGAGAGGTAACAGGAGCACAACAGAAAATTTTAATAGGACAAGATAGAACAGGAAATTCTCATCATTTAAAAATCACTGGCTCAAAACGAGTGACTTTAAGTTGTAAAAGGACTATTTCATCTCTGTTCTAATAAGATGTTATGGCAGACATCTGCATCACTATCATTCTCCAAAGCAAGAGAAAACTTGCTAGCTAATTTGCAAACACATCTTTTCTTTCTGTGTGGCTGGATTTTTGGCATACCATAGCTCAGCTCTATTTGGAGCCTTGTTAGAGCCACTTATCTGAGCCTCTCAGTAGCCAAACAGAGCACTGTGAACACTCCTGCTGGAGCTGCCAGCAAAATAATGGCTCCCTGAGGATTAAGTTCTTCTCTGCTAAAAGAAAGCAAGCCTGTGTTACCACAGCATAATGGCCTTCATCTGTAACCTGGATCTTGGCTGGCTTCTTTCAAATGCTTTTTCACTATTCTATCAGAAAAGGAAAGAAATGCATCGTTTTCTGGCAACTTCTCAGTATCAAATGGTGCCAGTAGGAACCCACTGTCCCCACCCTGAGCCCTTCCAAACAATCACGGCCCCTCTTCTCTTCAGAGGAAGCCTCAGAAAACAGAAAGGATCTCAAAAATCTTCTTCAGACAAAGAAATGGGGCAGCATAGAGTGCGGGAGGGGAATGCTGCTCCCTTGTAAGGACGCAGCAGATGCCTCGTATTAAGCATCACTGTGAACTTTGCTGCTCCGATGTGTGGATGTTGGGGACGAGAGGGGCACTCAGGCTGTGGGAGTGAGGGACCAGGACATGCCACAGTGTATCACATAGCAGCCCAGAGTGCTAACCACTGCCCGCAGACCTCAGAGTCTCATCTTCACTTCTAGGAGGTGCTGGGCTCCAATAAAAGTAGCACTCAGACCTTTTCATCTAAAATACGATGCAACTTCCGAAAAACTTTCAAGCAAGCTGCTAACATGAAGGATGACACAGAGCTTCTGTCTGCAACTGCTTCTAATCAAAAATATTTCTCCTTCTATGAGACAGTCTGCTGGCTGATTAGAAGTCACAATGCTAGAGCAGGAAAGAATAAGTGCCAGACCCTGACCACAGTGAAGGCCAGCGTCATTGTGGTGCAGCTGCACTGACTTCAAAAGGGGGCAGTGTTCAGTCCTTACAAATCAATGTTCAGTCCTTAGCAAATGTTACCCTGCTTACCTTGAGATCCCCAAACTCCAGGGGACATAGACCACAACCTGGTTCTTTATGGAGGATTTATCAGGTACAAAGAAGAAATCTAAAATGTTACCGGGAACTGGCAAAGGCAAGTAAGTTGGAAAAACAAAACCTAATTTAGACATGTAACTCAAAGTGCCTGAATTTAGAAACATTACTCTTAAACAGTCAACAGAGGAATAACCTACAAGAGCCCAATCCCACCTTTGCTAGTCCAAATTGTTTATTTGAGGTATCTACATCTGTCCAGTTACTCCACAGGGTGCCATGCTTTTGCCAACTCTAAATCTGAGAAAACCAATTAGACATATCTTCTTACCTGCTCTGTGAGGAGCTTTCAGGCACATGGTACATGAAGACGTTTCCTCTGGAGTTAGCAGCCCAGTGACTGGCCATGTTTATGATGGGACACGTGATAAACTGGTCACTGATAAAAAAGGAGGAGCAGGGAGACACAGTCACATAACAAAACAAAAGCAAACAAAAGAACCTAACAGATATCTCTCTATATTGATAGCCTCCTTTAAATCTTCCAAAGCAGCTCATTTCTCTGCCTTCAGCTGAATTGAAACAAACCACATTTGCTCTGTGAACTCCGTACAGCTTAGAATTCAATTTATCTGCAGTTGCAGTTTTATGGAGTGTTGAACAATATTGATGATACTAAAATACACAGATTCTGTCATGAAAGGAGCATCCTGGCCAAAAAACATTCCCTTTTTAGACTACTTTATGGGGGCTTAGGGTTGCAATACTAAAAAGCTCCTTCTAGCAGCAGTAGGTTGCAATCATATCTGGTAACAAGACTTAGATATTTCCTGGGCTGAGGATCAATGATATCACTTCAGCATTTGGATCTGTGTGATTTTTTGCATAACATTTCCAGAGTTGGCAGAGGTATGAGATCCCTTTTGGAGATGTCGTGCAGGGCTCAGCAACAGCTGGTGCAGCCGTGTGTCTGGGAGAGAAAGGTTAAGCAAGAGGAGTGCACCCAACTGCATGATATCTCATTGTGATTCCTCAAGGCAATATCATATACTCAGAAATACATCACCACTTCTCATTTTAAATGTACACAGAGGACACTCTTTGGGTATTTATATATCCATAACTACATGAGCACACACACATGAATCTGCTGCAGAAGTTTCAATTCTCATTCTAGTGACTCTGAAACACTGGCTGTTCCTTCAAACTCAGTAGGTAAAAAAAGAACGACTGGTGGCAAGAAACAACAGTGTCAGAGAAGCATAAAAACATGTTTCTATATTTAACTAATACAACTCTGAAAGCCACAGTTTGAGTAGCTATGTTGGTTCAGCAGTTTATTTTAAGCCCATCTCTGAGACCACAAGCTAAGGGCTGACTGACCACAATGTTCTTTGACAGTTATGCTTGACAACACCCATACGAAATGAAAATTACCATTCTTCACATACCTACCAGCACGAGTTTTTACAGGAGCAAATGGCCTTTGAAAATTTTGTAATTTGTGGAGAACATTAGCTCTCAAGAAATGCTTTGAGATACATAGGAATTACCTGCTTATTTACAATATGAAGCAAATGACATTTTAGGCTGTTCCTCATTTGGTGCCATGGAATCAAAAATAAGCCAGTTATTCTGGGCAAATTAGAAAAAAAGAAAAACAACCACAAAAATGCAATGTCTGTTTCTTACAGGCATGGAATACCAGAGTTTAAAGAAAAATAAAAGAAAAAGAAAGTGAAACTCATCTTAAGCAGTGGGGAAAAAAAAATCACAGAATTGTAGCTAAAACGATTTCAAATGTTTTAAAACCATAAAATATACACAATGTATATAATTTACAACAAAAAATTAGGTTGCTTTCTCACACTTTATAAACTTGTTAAAACTTGAACAACCTGACATAGAACTTGTCTGAGAATAATTTGTATGCTGGTGGTAAGTTTTTTTGTTAAAAACTAAAACAAACTGATTTTCTTTGCCTCTGTATGTGATACTGATGACTGTAATTCTGTAATTATTGTCTCCCCTTCTGCTGTAGATGATTTCCAAAGTGTTTAAAGAAAAAAAAAGTGTTTATCATCAGATGTCCTGGTTTCACTTCTGATTCTTCTGCTTGCTCAGAGAGTCTCTAAGCCAATCACTTCTTTTCCTCATAAAGCCATTTGCTTCATGTTGTAAATAAGCAGGTAGTTTCTATGTCTATGAGGCTGAGAGCCAGAAGAGCTCTTTGTATAGCACATCCCTGCTGAAAACAAGCGTGCTGGCTGCTATAGCTTTGCAAATGTCGGTGTTTGCACCATGCTGAGCCATGGGCTGAATGTGGATGACCAAATGTGACAGCAAGGGGTTATAATAGCTCTTTATGGAGATAATCTCTGGACACTGCAGTGATTGCTGTCCTGTTCCAGAACAGACGCGGCACAGCAGAACCCACAGCCTTCTGGCTTGTTTACTCTGTGACCTCAACTCACCGGCACACCTGGACCACCCAGAAGCCTTCCCCAAACAGATTTAGTCACTGCTGTCTTGGATCAGATGTTTCCAAGTGAATCTTGGCTCCTGTTCACCTTCCACTCCCTGAGGCTCCCCAGGAGCAACAGCCTGCCATTCTGATGGAGGACAAAGACCTACTGAAAGGAAACCTTGCCTCTGAAGTCTCATCAAGAGGCTCATGGTGTGACAGGAAGCTATAATGCTGAGAGGCCAGATACCAGGAGCTTGTAGCTATGATGTCTCATTTGAAAACAGAAGTGAAGCAGCTTGGACAGGCACACCAGATCACCACATTATAAAACATGTCACCTTAGAAATGGAAAGAGATTTCATAACCAAACTGCATGTAAAGCAGAGAACGGAACTGGGAAAGAGTTTTTTCTGAAGATCTGTTCCACTTAAAAATTCAGCCCCAGACTCTGCTCAGAGGCAGAAAAAGGAGATACGATTTTCTCTCAGTTTGTCTCCTTTCAGATAAACAAACTGAGATCCCCACAGCTCAAGATCTCCTACCAGCTAAAGCAAACTGCCCCCCTGGAGAGAGAAAATTCCAATCCTCTCTGCAGATCAAGCAGCATATCAAAGCCACCATGTGACCTGACCCAAAGATACCTACTGGTCTGTTGCTGTAGGTGTCTAATTTCGGTGCTGTAGGGAAACAGTTGATCACAGCATGAACTGATGATTGAGCACGTGGTGGAGGGGTGTGGCTGGCCTGGGGGGCACTGGTGGATCACTTGCACCTGTGACTGGAAGGGGTGGACCTGGGGCGGGGTTGCCCCTGGCTTAGATAAAGGCCAGCCAGGCAGAGAAAGGAGTAGCTTGAGAAGCTGGAGCATGAGTGAAAGAGAAGATTGGTGAGAAGCCTGAGAGTGAGAATACTAGAAAGGAGCCTGAGAAAGAAAGAGAAGATCGAATGGCGTAGTTGTAAGAGTTTTGGGACTTTTCCATTACAGGTGCTGTGACCGCTGCGGATTCTTAAAACAACAGAATAATGAAGTATTAAAACTATTTTCCAGAGGTGCTGGACCCTGAAGTCATACCCAATTATTGGATAGAAAGATAATGAGGCTGAAGCTATGCATTATTTTTTACTAGGTGGTCTAAGCATGGCCTTCACCAGAGTCTCTGTCCTACTGCTCATCTTATAGCTTCCAACGGTCCTTGCCTACAATGTTTCAGTGTATGGAGTATGCCCATGGTAAGCAGTCTGTGTCTGTGCTGTTCCATCACGTTACAGCTATTTCCGCTGAAGAGGCTGGGAGGCACTGTGAGTCTATGGTGTGTCAAATGAGTCTGAAATCGTGTTTTTGCCTTGCCTCTCAACAAAAGGCTTTGTGTTCCTACAAAACTATTGTATTCCCTGGTTCTCTCACCATGGAAAACAGTATGTAAAGCAACTAAAATGCTAGTTTTAGACATCACGCAACCACTGTGCACTGACACAGAAGGTTGCACAGGGGTGAAAGAAGCACATGAATGTGTCAAAGGGAATTCCTCCGCCATGGGTAAAATGAAGATCAGCAGTGTACAGAATTGTTGAGAGTCCTTTTTATGATCTTTCACAAACTGTTTTATATTGGATACTCAGCTGTAGAAGGCCTGTCATGGTGAAGAAATGCATTGGAGCACCTTCCCTGCGAGGACAGACTGAGGGAGCTGGGCTTGTTTGGTATGGAGAAGAGAAGGCTGTGGGGGGACCTCATAGCAGCCTTCCAGTATTTAAAAGGAGACTATAAACAGGAAGGGAACCAACTTTTCAAAAGGGTAGACAGCAATAGGACAAGGGGGAATGGTTTTAAGCTGAAGGAGGGAAGGTTTAGATTAGACATCAGGGGGAAGCTCCTTACTGAGAGAGTGGTGAGGTGCTGGCACAGGCTGCCCAGAGAGGTTGTGGATGCCCTGACCCTGGACGTGTTCAAGACCAGGTTGAATGAGGTCCTGGGTAACCTGATCTAGTACCAGATCTGGAGGTTGCTGGCCCTGCTTGTGGCAGGGGGTTTGGAACCTGATGATCCTTGGGGTCCCTTCCAACCCAGGCCACTCTATGGTTCTATGATTTTACAGTTGTCATATATAAAACTTCATATAATTGCTGAAATTGAAGTTTTTGAACTTGACACCTAAAAACCTAGCACATTCTTAAGCAACCTCTTAAAATAATAAAAAATTCTGATTTTCAACATTTATTTATTTCTGCAGTCTACAATAGCAGTTGTAATGTCTCCAAGTTTCCAATATGTAGGAATAGCTTCTGACTGTATAATTGGGTGAGTATTTTGGAATATAAGCCAATTTATTTGTTCTTCTTCTGTCACAGGGATGAGAAGACTAAAGGAATAATTGATGCAGAGTGTACAGACAACCAAGACATATTTGATATGAAAGAGAATTAGTAAGTTGAATCCAATATATAGTTCAGGAAAATCATCTCAAACTTTTCACAAGGGATAAAAGCCCCTTCCATTTGTTCTTACTATTGACATTGGAAACCTCATGGAAATTGCAATGATATACCCTATTTTCTATTCATTTGCGTAAGGATTTCTCAAGTTATTCGGAATATAATGCACACTGGAGATAAGCAAAACAAACCTTCTTTAACCCCAATCATATAATTGTCGTAGGATGAGTTTCTTACCGGGTGGCATTTTCCAAAGCCCTGGAAAAAGATGAATAATCATCAGTTGAATGTTCGAGAGAGTAATACCATGTAGCTGCATTTTCAATGAACAAGTTGGAGTCTTCTCCTCCAAGAGAATTTTGCAGAGCTTGATAAAAGGCTGTTTTGCTGTTGGTTCTTCCTTGACTTTCTTCAAATTTCTGAGAATAAAACAAATGGAATTTGCAAACAAAATCAAAATAAACATTTTTTATGGAACAATACAGGCTCAGATCTCCCTCTGCTGGAATGAGTCCTCTTTACCATGACCTTTGATTTAGAGGAGGAAGTAGGGGACAGCCCTACTTTTGCTTTCCTACCACCAGACAGCAAGATTGGCTTCCTCAAAAAATACTATAGGACAGCATTCCTAAGCTGTTAAATCCAAGGCATAGTTACAGTGTTGTTGAGGTGTAGCTCTAGTACTGCAAAACTCAGCTGGCTCTCACAGAAATAGTCCACAGAGTTGGTTCTTTAGTGTGTATGTGCCCAGCATTGTCTTTCTGATGAGCTTGTGCAGGAAAACTAAAGGGGAGAGAGGGAGATAGTGCTCCTTAGCTTTGGAAATCACAGAACATTAACACATGGCTATATTGCTCTGAGTCTTCAGTAAACACCTACAAAGAAATATGTCTGCCATAAGGCCTGTATTCAGGTCCCTTCTGGATTAATATCTGCTTCAGCCATGGAAGAGAAATCACTCTCCTCCAAAACTCAATATGAGTAGCCATGACCTTCAAAATCCATAACTCTTATGCCTTTCAGGGAGTGAAATGCCCGTTATATGAGTCTGGGAGACTGAAACCTGAAATAAAGGCATTTTCCCCAGAGCAGTATGGATGCATCACTGCAGAATTACTGATGTCAAGGGGACCGTCTCCTATGCCAAACTGTTTACCTGGTCCTGTTTTTACCAAAGCTAAAGACTGCTGGACATTTTCAGCATATCTTTCTTTGAGGATGTTTTTGTCTTATTAATTGAGATTTTTCACCTTTTTTTCCTTTATGGAAGAATTTACTTCAGGTTAAACAGAGCAACGTCCTAAAAAAAAAAAAAAAAAAAAAGTCCTTTCTAAAGAGAGCACCTTGCAGGTGCATGCTGGCTGAAATTTAGTATGAGAACTCCAGAGAAAAAGATCTAATAAACCACCTATATTATTTTGGGCAGCCAGTCTGAAGCAAAATAGACCAGTGTCTGCCCAGACCAGTTACTAGAGATGCTTTATTGAATATATTATTTTGATGGCCTACAGCTGGTTTTCATCATGCAGCTAGAAGGTCTTTCCACAACCCTACACAGAAAGTACAGAGGGAATAATTACTTTTCAACAGATCACAGAAATGAAAGATGGAAAATAAGTCCCCCTCTGCTGAGGCCGAGGCCTGTCTTTACTGACATGCTCTAATGCTTTGTGCAGTTTGATTAAATGACTTTACAAGGGATTTCAAAACACTACCAAATATCCCGTGGTCTAAAATGATCTTGGCAAATTTCCTTGTATTTGTAATAAATTCTTCTTTTGCTAGATTTTGGCCCATGCAAACTGAAAAGAGTCATGTGGTGCCAGTTTTAGTAACATGGCTGTAATCCGAAAAAGATCTGCAACTGGCAGATGACACGTCATTTCATCTCCACGAATGCTGCATATGAAAGTACGTAGCGCACTTGCCTGCAAAATCATTCACTTTGCATACAGCATGGACACGTATATGTTTCTGCAGTAAATGGAAATTATCACTGAAGACCTGACTGCAAATCCACTGAACTCAGAAGCAAGCTTTTCATTGGCTTTGGTAGAATTCAGATCAGGCCTCTACTAGCCAGCAGAAACATTGCTGCTGTCTAAATAGGAATCTCTCATTTGGAGACTGAGACTGCTGGATTTGGCTAGCAGTTACAGTAAAAAACACATGCTTTTCTGTGTCAATGCAGAGCCCAAGCTCTTAAGTGTAAAGTGAATTTCATGAACTTTCCTGCTTCCGTTTTTCCATTTTGTTGGGTTTGGGATTTTTTGTTTGTTTGTTTTAGTGGATTTTCTACCCTTTTCTACACCTGTTGTGGATACTTAAATCAGAGAGAAAGAGAAAAAACTTGAGGTGATTAATTATGTACCCTAGGAATAGATCATTCACTGCCTCATCAACCACCAAGGTGGTGGATCATCATGCAATGCATGGGTAAGCTGAGGAACTCTTTGCCACATGGTGTTGTGAATACCAGAACTTATGAAGTCTCATGAGGAAGTTTATGGAAAAAAAACAGATACAGAGAGACCAATTCAGGTTAGAATGTCCCTAAGGTACAAAGTGGTAGAGGTTCATTGAGCATTTAGCAAAAGTATCATATTTGTTTGCCCTATACTTACAAACATCCAAGTCTTAGCCACTGCTGAAATCAGCATTCTGTGCTAAACGGGCCTTCAATCTGACTCAGTGCGGTCGCTTTTAGGTTATTACTGTGCCTACGTACTAATTTCTGTGATCTTCAAAATGCCCTAGAAATTCTGGTGACTTTTCTCAGCAATCACTGAGAAATAACTGAGTTGGGTCTCTGCAATGTGATGAGTCAGCTGAAAGCGGCAGATCCAGATGAAAAACAGAACTGGCATTTGTAAGATATTTTGAGATTTTCATCCCAACCAGGACTAACATCGCATATTCTGAAATACGATGTTTTAAGTGTGTTGATTTGGCTTCAATAAAATGTAATTTAAACATCTGACTTTAACATGATAGCACCAATCAAAGCAATACAGTCAAGATAAAAGCCATGGAACATTAAAAAGACAAAAGTATTTTAAGTATTCAGAAATTGATTCAGTTTGACCAATTTTCCATGTCCAAGAAATGTTTTCTATTAGAAATTATACGACCAAGGAACAATTTGCAAATAGCAGTAGATGCAACAGCTGCTACTAGATCAGTAGAAACAGCTGCATGTTACGTAAAACAATCTATGCTCTGCCAATCTCTCTTAAGAGGTATAAACTGACCTCAGAGTTACAGTGTGGTTTTCAGTATTTTTTTATAAATAGGTAATAAAATAATTAAAGACAGCATGCATATCGCTTTCCACTGCTCCGGTGGTGCAAAGTAGTCATAAACATTGCCTAAATAATGAGCTAAATAATGTTTATTGTTCTGCAAGCTGCAGGTTGGCTTTTGGAATGTTTGAGTGAATCTGGTCCAGTGTTTCACTTAAAATGAAAGTGCAGCAGTTGGTAAACAAATATTTACATCGTCCATGGGGCAAAATGTACTTTTCTGAAAAACTGGAATAGTGATAATGCTAACAGTGTAGAGATGTTAGGTTTTAAATGTCTTTTGATAAACTTCATCACAAAAGATGCTGAAAGATCCTGCCAGCCATTCAGCAGAGTGTTTCAATTACTCCAGCTAGCTGTAAGATGAAGTAAAGAGTATCAGCCCATTTTCCTCACTGATGGCATTTATCAGAACACTGCTCACCAGGTCGTTACAGCTAATATACAAATATCTGCCATCTTTTGTATGTAGCTGAGTACCTTTACCCATAAAGAAATCAACTGACTATAGTACAGTGCAGGATGGAAGATCTGATCTGCGTAGATTTAGTTGCTTACATGAGGTGAGTAGACAATATATATATATATTATATATATCCACTTCCCCATATCCTGGTTCTGAGTTCTGCCAACTAAGTAGGAGGGAACAAGAAAGAAAGAAAACATATAAAATACATTCTCAGTCTTTCAGATAAGAAGGTCAACAATCCTTGCAATACGGACATTACACAGTAGGCACAGAACATATGGAGGACATCAACAGGGCTGTACTGATTTACATGCATATGCAGACAATCACAGATACCAATCAGCATGAGTGAATCTGTATATTTAATGCCAATAGGAACTGTTATATCCTGTCACCTGAGCATCTCATGTAGCATAAGGATACAATTTTGCTCAGATGGGAATTCAAATATATGTTTTCAGAGGTTTCTGCTCAGCTGCTCTAATCTGTGACTGTTCGCAGCTAATACCCTGAAGGTCTGTCATGGGAACTGTGGCAATGGGTTCAGACTGAACTGCTCCATATGCCACATAATAACAGATTATGGTGCCACTTGCTGTCCCTAAACAAACCCTGCTTTGTTTCTCACTTCAAATGGCTGTGCAGGGGATGAGTATGAAGTGCTCCAGGAAGTGGTAAATCTGTCTCAGTTCACATGAATTCGGGTGAATGCCTTAAAACGGTCACTTCCACGAGCAAGACATTGAGCACGAATGTCTGATACAAACATCATCAAGAGACTTCAGATTTAATGGTAAATTGAAATATCTTGCTAGCACAAAACTGGTTTCTTCTGTACTTCCTGTCATTCTCTTTCATTTTTAATAATAAATGTCATAACAGTCACAAGTACAATCTTATAGTAGAAGAACAGAAACAACCAACACAACCAAATTTCAGAAAGCCCCCACAGAACAACATGGTACCAACTGTATTTACCATCTTTAGGTCTAGTTGAAATCTAGAGGCTTTAGTCTCACTCATAAGACTTGACTGCTAAGAGTTTCTAATACTCTGGTTCTCTGAGTTGAGTTCAGTGCTCTATCTACCAGCCAATCCACCCAGCTTCCTTATCGTATATCAGCAGAAATAGCTTTGAGTTTTCCCTGAGAGATCTAAGTCAGAACAAACTCAAGAGAAATCTTCAAATTAATAAACTGGAAGAGTGGAACACAGAGTTGGGTGTCTTAAGTCCTTCTTCTAAGTCTGTTGTGGGAAGAGTAGAGGAGAGTTAGTTAGCACGGATCAAGGATCACATGTAACATTATGACAGAGGAAATGAAGCAGACTTCTCAGTAACAACCACCATATGCATTAGTTTCTTCCACTGTGGCTAAACATGCTGGTGACCCACTCAGGACTCATCTGACTTTGGTTGCAACTCTTGAGGCCCTTAAATAGCTCAATGATGGAGAGAACATAAGCATTGCATAGCAATTAATAAAGTAAGTGCGCGGATAAGGGAAAAATGAGGAAGCTTTAACCTCACAGCATGTCTTTAAGTAAGCAATCTGAGAATAGGAAAGACAGACTGCTCAAAAAAGCCATATTCCGTCAAGCCCTCAAAACCTAATGACACAGGAAGGTAGAAAGAGGAAAATGTGGATTAAAAAAAATCTTCACATCAGTAAGGGCAAGAAAACAGCTCAAAAAAATCAAAAGGAGAAATCAAAATATAACCACTTACCACGAATACTGTGAATTTTCTGGAGCTGAGATGGAATCTAACTTACAGCTGGTAGCACCAAGTGAGGTAGATATTATTATAATAACTAATAAAGAAGTTAATTATCCTCCTAAGTAACTCTTTGGTTCCTTTGAACTTCAATAGTAGGAGATTTTAAAACATCTCTCTGAGGTTAAAGTAGGCACAACTGTTTCTTAGGATGGAGTTCCACCAGCTTATTGAGTTCCTTTCCAAACTTATTTTCTGCAAGTCATTATAAAAAATACCAAAAATATTCCAGATTTTCTTGTTTGAAAGGCAGGATTTCATTGTTGAACTGTGAGTTAAAACTATTTTTACTTTTCATTTCAACCTGACAGTGTTGGCTGTTCACACTTGTGGGTTTCATTAACATCATGATTTGCCGCATCATTTTCAATATAGCATGGAAATTCATTTCTGTTTTATAGGCAACTGTTATATGTGGAAGTAGTGGTAGAAGAAAGAATTTCACTTCCTAATCTATCACATGATTGTACTTGAGTTACTGAGGTTTATTCCCGTCAGACAGGGTCCAGATCAGTTTCTGCAGCCTCCAGGATCACAGTCCATTTACTATGCCTGACTTCCACTTATAACCAACTTCAAAAGAGAAAGGCACACGGAATAATAGCAGAAAATTTCTGATGAAGACTAAACAAGCAATATCAACTTTCTTCAGATGGATCAAAAAGCCTCCATCCAAAGGGATAATTTTATCATTAATTCTGAAGTAAGCTGGTCTACGTGCTACTGACTAGCTGCAAAGAGAAGCTGGGATTGACCTTTCACTGCCTACTAAGGAGGTGAAATCCCCACAGTTATGCAAAGATTGCAACAGAACTGAAGTTCACTTAGATGTCCTTTAAAGCAATCCTTGCCATGTTACATTCTCCTGGTGATTTCTTAGCATTTCGCTGAGTATCTTGCATCATTTACTTCAATGTAGCAATGCTAAATGGAAAGTGTTATAGTTCCCATTGTAGCAATGTGTAACTGAGCTAGAAGAGGTTAATATGCTGCCTCAAGAACAGACAGTGCCAAAGGGTTCACAAGAAGTACAATCCTCCAGGAAGACCTTCATGCCTTTGAGGACTGATGTCCAGAGCAGTGCACAGACCCAATAATTTTTTATTTCACCAGTTTATGGCTTGAAACCTCATCCCATATATCAGTCAAGTGCTATTCTTAGCCATACCTAGTACTTAGTGAGAAACACCTTTACAAGAGCGCATATTTCCTATGAGCAATGGAGAAAAAAAGGACACAGTAAAAAGTTGGTACGAAAAAGATTGAACTAACCATGTTCTGCAGTGAAGTATCTATTAAATAGTTTAAGATGAGTCTGCTTTATGCTTCCTACCTTAATTGCCTTAGCTCTGCTGATCAATCCATCTTGCTGAGCACTTCCAATGAGCAGATCTACATTCTGAAGTTGAGGGCGCTGAAGGGCTTTAGCTAATGGTTCCCGAAGGTAGCCTTCATCCACCACTGGACCCCAATACTGGAATGGGCCACTTATTGCCAGGAGCTAGGTGAACAAAAAAAAGCAAGAATACTGCAGTTAAATTAGCTTACTCTTTCCATTTTACTTACGCCTCAGAGAACTGAACTGATAGCTTCAAAGTGAACAAGTCATCTGTTACTGTAAGTGCAAACTCACCACTGCAAGAAGCAATGCTTTTACTGACAGTCTCAGTAGGTGAAATGAGCTGAATAGGCCAAGAAAATTTATGGTCTTATAGCCATAGAAATACAATTTTCAGTTAGGGATTGGTCCTGACTGGGTAATGTTTTGCCAGTGAATGTTTTTATCTGTGGGTAAAGGATCCATCTAGACCTGTTTGTACTGCAGCTTTCATGAGCTTCCCACTTAAGACACAGTGCAGATACCCCTCCCTACTTCCTTTTTTCTGCAAAAATGCAATTCCTGAAGCAACAGAGGCATGATTCTGCTCTAGAATAACAACCAAGTACAGATGAGAGAAGACTGAAAGAGGGCAAAAACTATATTGGGATTAATATTGGAAGACACAGTCAAAGTAGTGTAAAAGGGTTTCAGTCTAAAGGAGAATTCATAGGCCAGAGGTGGATGCCACTTCACCAAAGCCAGTCCAGTTCCTCTCTCACAGGGATTCAGCCCAATTTATTTTTCTAAACTTCCTCACAGCTTGATTTCAATGGAAACTTCTGGTTGGTTCCTCTCATAATGGTTTACACCCTGCTGTGGTGTACCTTAGTCTGTGCATCATTGAGGACACGAGCAGGTAACTGGCGGAGGCAGCCTACAATTTCCTCACTGGTGGATGAAGGGCATCCCACATCATCAGCCAGGGCAGCTGCTTGGGTTTGAGCTCTCCTCCTTGTAATAATGGATGCTGGAGAAAAAGCAGAACCTCCCTGGAAAAGAAAGACATCAGTCAACACATCCTATCAAAATACCCAGTCCACTAGCACAGGTAAATAAGATGAGGAACAAAATCTACACAGTTGCAGAATACTGATATTTTAAAAATAAGGTGCAAGTTCTAATGATAAAAGTAAGGGGGAGAAGGAGAGGTTTGGCTGTTCCTCAGCTCTGTCATAGTCATTTCAGAGGGCCTCTGGAAAGCTTCTACATTCTCATAGAACCATAGAATCATAGAATCATTTGAGCTGGAAGGGACCTTTACAGGTCATCCAGTCCAACTTCCCTGCAATGAACAGGGACATCTACAGCTAGATCAGGGTGCCCAGAGCCCTGTCTGAGTCATAGACCATCTATGCAATAACTTTCTGAAAACTTGGCTGGAAGGAGACATTCAAACAGGAGCAGATGCAAAGAATTTGCTGTGAGGCACATCGGGTGATCAGAGATCATCTTAGAAGACTAAAGAATTTGGCTTCCTTCAGTTTTAAAAACAAGGAGATGGGGCATGATCCTTATAAATGAACCAGTGAAGAACTGCTTATACCTGAGGACAATGCTAGTACAAGACCAAGTGGCTATTGAATATTCGTATTGACTATAAATAAATTCAGACTAGAAACTCTAGGAACACTAATCCAAGGAGGAGTGAGGATATGGAAGAGCTCTAAATAGAGGTAGCAGGAACAAAAGCCTGAACAATTTTACACTGGGACTAGAAGACTTCAGTGAAGTTAGTATTTGACACAGTATCACTATTACCCAGAAATTGGACCCAGAGCCCATCTAGCTCCATAGTCTAGACTATGACCACAGCTTTCACTGACTATGAAATGTGCTGATTATTGTGATGTGCAATGCAAACTTCATATGCTTCCAGACCTTGTACATAGTTCTTAATTCCATTTAATGTTTTATATCTCTCAGCACCCCCCGAGTTAGCTATGTAGAAGGAAAGTGAGGTTGTGTTCTTTACTTACACTGCTGCTAGTGGAAGGGAAAAAAAAAAAAAAAAAAGAAAGAACGGGGTTTGATCTTCACATCTCAGGCTGAGCTTCCAGGACTAACTATTAACAGAGGAAAAATGCTGCCTGGCAATTTAAAGATATAGATCTTAAATTCAAGCTGCAGAAGATCACCCAGATCTAGAGCACATCAAAATCAAAGTATATGGCTACAGTCCAATCTCTATCCCAGACTCTTTTCCTATCTTTCCTACAGCTGTGCCAGCAAGGGAAAGAATATAGTGGTACAACGTTGTTGAGTAACAAAAACTATTTATTTAAAATGCAAATAAATTAGCATAAATCTGATAAGATTTGACCTAGAACAGAAAGGCTGGAGTAGCTCTGACATGGTTCAAGTGACTAATTTCCAGACATTTACTATAACAACTACTAAGATGAGCTTCCATCTTCTAAAAAAAAAAAACCCTAGCTGCATGATATGAAAGACCTTGATCTATTCAACAGATTAACTTGCTTTTTATTGAATATGCTCAAAGCATAATGGTAAGTCTGAAAAAGCATAAAAATGGGGACAAGTTAAAAAGAAACAGAAAACAAACAGCAAATCGTCAATTAGAAACTGTCTCAAAACTTTGAGCCCAGAGAGTGCCCAGGATGTTTTACTCTTCGAACAAGCAGACCTATTGATACTAATAAGATATAATTGCTCACAGCTGGAGTAATTAGTTTTTTAAAAAAAGAAGGTATTGTTTGGATGCAGAGACAGAGGTTTTAGTTCACAGTACGTAGCATTTCTAGTGTTATTGCAAGGCTCTTCTTCATTTTTAAGGGATCATGGAAGCAAGAACAGTTATTTATTAGCTTAATATCTGAGTTGCAGATGATTGCAGACAAGCAAAAGAAGAAGACTGTAAGTCCTAGGGCACTAAAAGCACCATGTCTGGTTTTAAGTGGGCAGAAGGACTAAAAAAGAAGAAAAAAAGCACTGCTTGGTCTGATTCCTCACTTCTGACCACAATTTATATGACAGTTTGAGTCAGCAATGGGCTTTATCTTCACATGGGACTTGTGGCCTATTTTGTGTTTGTGAGGCACAATACTAGCCAGCTGCTGACTAGGTGCACTGACTCAACTGATCATAAGAGAGTAAGAAAAATATCCTTGATGAGGGCATCTGTGTATGTGGTTGTGTCCCCAAGATGCAGAATGAGAATGTTGCTTTTTTGCCTGGCCTTCGGAAGAGCACATTCACCAGAATTTGCACGGGTGAGAGTAGAAAAGAGAATAATCTCCACATGTTGGCTTCTCCCAGAAGAGTGGGTTACTTAATTTTCATGTGGTGCAAGGAATTGCATGCCTCCTTGGAAGAGCAAAGAAATTAGATCGAGGTTTGCACAAAATTAATCCATGAACCTTGCAAACATAGGTCTTGACATCAAATCTGAAAGTGCTCTGCATATTTTCTCAAGAATCCAATACCTCTAAATAGCATTCATGAAAAAATTTAAACTACAATTAAAAAATTAGAGGGCTTCAGCTTTCCAGGTTCTGAAAGTAGAAGAAGTTGCTTATTAAAAGGCTAAATTTGAAAGGCAAATTGAGCACTGAGAGCAGATGACACAGAGTCCAAAAATTCATAGGCACTCAGCAAAGATTTCTAGTGAGTGCTTAGTTTTGAACACATCTCAAGGACTTTAAAAGCTATGCAAAATTCCCCTCCTCTCTGATCTCTACAAACCAAAAGATTGCTTTTAGGCCAAGTATTGAGTCAAACGGTGATTGACAGAAGTTTCCCAGAAGTCATAGGATCATAGAATCATAGAATAGCTTGGGTTGGAAGGGATGTTAAGGACCATCCCGTTCCAACCCCCTGCTGTGGGTAGGGTTGCCACCCCCTAGATCAGGTTGCCCAGGGCCCTGGGGCCTGTGCAGGCCCATCTTCATCTCATGGGATTGGATGCATGTAGGCTAGCACTACATATGGTCCAAGCTCTACAGTTAAGAGAACAATCTGAAATCTCTGTGAATATGTTTGCAGGCTGAGGGGAGTTCATGGGGAAGAGGACTTGTTTGGAACCTTATTCTAGCTGTGGATGTTTTCCTTTCTTTGTGTGAGTGGTTAGAACAGGCTTACAAGTTCTACTTATTTTTTTCTGTTTTCCATGGTAATGGCCACTTCCTTAGTTTGCTTTTTTTGATAACATCCATATTTAGGAAGCATGTCTTGCATTTGGGGTTTGAAAGAGATGTGGTGTCCAACTACTGTTATTCTTACTTAATTTTTATTGGGACTGGACATGAATGGTAGAGGAGCTTGGGACATCATTCAAACAGTATTTGGAATCAGTAGCATTATGTTCCCCCCACCTCAGTGCATCTGAAACACATTTCAGGCTCTGAAAACAAGGCTCCTCTTACCACAGAAGTCAGGCAAGCAAAACTGTTCAAGTTCTCTGATTTTCAAATTCATATCACAAATTAGGCTTATTGTATCCCCACCAAAAAAAATCAGAAACAAATAAGTGAGAGCAGAAGCTGGATGCTTCCTAGAATTAAATTAATTCATTTTGAGCCATTAGTTTTCACATTAAGCAGAAATATTCCCTAAACACTGTAACCACATTAGAAGCAGGCTCAGGACACATAGGATAGCAGTTGCACTCAGCATTTCTTCTGGTTTCTTTTCCTATAAAACTATAATTTCTTTGTGAGATTAGTCTTAGTAACCAGAAATAAAGACTTTGCATTCTTTCACCCGTATTACCACCAACATGACGGAATCATGAATCAGAAAAACAAAAATCATGAGATCAGCTCAAAAATAACAAACACTGTGTTCTCTTTGTAAGTCCTCTGTTTTTTAACTCTTTAGGAACTCTCCTGTACCTATAAACTCAAGAACTAAAAATTTACATTTAAACCTAACAGCTGAGATTTTCACATAAACCCACAGAGCAGTTTTTATAAAGCAAACCTCTAAACAATACAAGATATACAATAAAATCATGAAAATCAGCCATCTTGATACCATGGGGTATTTCCTATCTCAGCATCACTTACAAGAGGCTCCATGGAATTTCAGCCATGCATTGTTCTTTTTTTGGTTGTCCTTGCAGACTGACCCACTGTCATCAGAGGAAATTCTGATGACATTTTTGGTAACAACCAGACAAAAGCATTCAGTACGGAACTGCTGAAAAGAAGCAGCCGCAGCTGTGTTGGGCAATCCAAAAGAGCAGTATTACACTCTTCCTAGGAACTCACAGCACTAGGGGGAACGTTGCAGAGCACTGGGCAGTAGCGTCTAGTGTAACAAGTGACAGCGTTGCAAACGGACGGCAAATCTTTCAGTTCTGTTTAGTTCAGGGATCAGCAGCTTTGCAAACATTTCTTTATGTCTCTTTTCATAATTAGAGGTTAATCTGGACAGTAGAAATTCAGATGCTAAGAAATTTTGCAGCTCACAACAGTGAGAACTTGGTGAATCAAATCAGTATTACATGAAGATGAGCTCTTGCTTTGATGTTAGGCTGAACTGAGGCTGGTACGTCTAACAAACTGCTCTCTTGGGACATCACAGTTCATAGACCTGCACAGATGCTGTCCCATCCACCCTAAATTTCCCACCACTTGTTGAGCACATCTAATTTTTCTTGTCTGCTTCAACTATCTCACAATTCAGGAGCTCTTAGATAAATAGCGCCTCTATTTATAAATAGCACCTACTATGCCAACGATATAATAAATAGCAATAAATAGACCCTTGCTGTAAAGCTGTACCTCTGTCTCCAACATACCTGGAAAGGACAATCACCACACAAGCTGCAGGGCAGCACCTTAATTCCTCATTTATTCTGGGAACTCATGCAAAGTTTTTCAAAACTGATTCACAACAGATCAGATGATTAGAAACTTTGCTGCAGCTAGATATCATCAACACTGTAAAACCTCAAACACGTCTCCTCTCTTCACATTATTATTTCTTATTTTTCCAACCTTACTTGAAACCGCAAACCGTACTTGACCCAGGTTCGTCTCTTTGGCACACGTACATCTTTATTCCACACATACACTATTATTGCAGTTCTGACAGCTGCAGGGCTGCAGAGTCGTTTTGAAGCAGGCTTTCTGTTTGCTTAGGGACACACTGGGGGCGATCCAAACAGCAATGACAGTAACATCACCTGAAAACCGAGACTGAAATGAATCTAATTAAAACCATCAAGCCAATGAAACATCCTGATGCTTCTACTTTCCCCGAAGGGTGAGCCATACAGCAATATCGCATTTGTTAAGGCATTTGCTAGGCACTCTCCAGGCACACGGTTCACAGCCAGGCATATCTGCCACACCGTCTGCTCTGACCTCCAGGATGGCTGAGTCTCTTCCATTTCCTGACTGCCAAGCTCAAGTGCTTCCTATCATTTAAAACAAGGCTTATATTTGGCTAAAACCTGATCTTGCACAAGGCATCTAAGCTGGCTTCAGAGCCACCAAGAAATGGACACCACAATCTTCTCCTCTGCAGCTTGTGCCTGGAGATAATCACTCCATTGACAGAAAATGGCACCGTATTTCTGTTTGAGGATGTCTTCAGTTTCAGTTAATGGCTTCTGTTGCTTTCACTGCCAGATTAAAGAGACTTTTTATATCCTGTTTTTCCTCCTGCAAAAAAAAATGCAAGCTGCAACAAACTGACTTCTAATTCTTCCTTCCAATTAGCTTAATAGATCATTCTACAAAAGATTCACAGTATTTTCAGAAGTGGTTTTCAATTTGGGGTTTTCTTTTTATCTTTTTTCTTCCAGGATTGTATTTCAGGACCCTGCATTTTTCTTACACATCTAATTCTGCATGATGGCAAGAGCTCCAGAGTAATGCTTATAATGCAGTCAGGTGGCAGGGCTGCATGTGAAGACATTAATGTCATTTTTCTGAGCTTTCAGACAGTCTTCAAGAACCTGTAGAAGTAGAAAACTTTAGGACCAACTCAGAGAACCTCTATCAAAGCTAATGAACTACTTAGGAAAAAGTACTGGCAGATTTGTGGCAAATAGTGCAAAAAGTGTGGTAGAGAATCAGCAGGTCACTTCAGCAATGGAATGGGGAAATAGATATTTTTTTCCTTTTTTGAAGATTTTCTTTTTCAGACAAGATTCTTGCCAAATCCCTCTTTGCTATAACAGGAGGCAGCCCCGCAAGGGCAATGCTCTCCTCTCTCGAGTGACTCACTGAGTGCCTGCTTCAGGTTAGTGACTTGAATAACATGATATAAATACTTTTAAGATGATATGTAAAGCCTCAATGAACTCCTATCAAAACTTTATTCCATTTAGATATATTACCTTATCAATTATCGCTTAAAACAAGGAAGCTGAATGCACCAAAAGGGTAAACTGGCTCCCATCATCACACAAGGGTAAAAAGCTACCAGAAACAGGCTTAAATAACATGGAAATGGAGAATTTTATTTACCCCTCGTCACTGCAAACTCATCTGTTCCTGTATGAGCACGAATCAAACCACAGATGTGATTTCCAGTGCACATTCTATCAAGCAAATATACTTTCCACTGTTTTCTGCTGCGGCCAGCCCCGCTTCTCAGTGCATCTTGGGGTATAACCTCACCTCTGGTAAAGGCACGGAGACCATCAGAGCCAGCCCAAGGCAGTGTTCTGCCCTAACCTATTCCCATGTCTGGTAGACATTGCCCAACCTCTGCTTTATTAGTAATTCCAGAGACATTATACATCCACTTGGTGAATGCCATTAGGGAAAGTGCATGCCATGTGTCTGTGATTTGAAGACAGCAATAGAGTACTAAAGGGAGGTTAACCGGTGGGGTTAAACACTATGGTAAAGCCACGTTATGGCAAAGCCAGCTCTCTGAAGCACTGGATATGATAGTGTCTTGGCTCTAAGGGATACACTGACTTGCTTATCAAGCTCCCTAACACTTTCTTGTTCCAGGTGAGGACTGTTAGCACAGCCCATCAAAAAGAAAGGACATTCTCCTGTAATTACCACACCTCTAAATTTTTGCACAGATCTGGGAATGTAATCACTGTCTCCTGGATCCAGTAACCCCTTACACAACAGCTCCCACACTTGCCCACTTCTAGTTTTCATCATCAAACAGATGGGCATTACCGTGTGCACCTACTCAGAGCTGTTCTGGTATGAAGCAGGAACTCTGCTTGGGTGTGTTTGGTTTCTTGGGCTTTTGGTTTTAATTTACCCCACAAAATGACTTCTATGAGCTTTTCAGCACATATCTAGATCATTAAAGCAAAGGGCAAACCTTAATATATCACTCTCTTTTTCAATCACACCTGCAGTGTTATATTCCCAAGAGGCTTTAGATAGATTAATTGACAGATTAGTATCTTGGTCTCACATACTGAGATGAGAGAAGTCCTAGGTTCCTGCTTGGCTTTATGCAACATTCATGTGAAGGTAGGCTTCACAGGCAGGCTTTTAACCCATGTTCTTCCGTCACTGATGCTGAGCTTCAAGTATTTGCAGACAGAGGTGTTTCAGAATGCAGAGTAAGTAATAATGCAAACCTTGGATTCCCATTTAGGCTCAATAAGAGCAAAAGACAAACTTCCTTGCCTCTTCCTATCTGTCTGAAAAGAAAAGAAACTAGCAAAGCCATGCAAAACAAAACAATTGGGGACTGAACTTCACTGGATAAATAGATTTTGGAAAAGAAAAAAAAATAAAAAAACTGTGCAAGTAATGTAAAACAAGTTATTTTGCTGTTTTATTTTCTACATGATCAAACCAGCTTTGATGCAATATGCTGAAAACCTCACTATTTTTCTTAACCCATAGATAAAGTTTCTCGAGTAGTGACTTGCAACAGGAACCTCATCTGTTGCAAACGCTTTGAGCCTTCCTTATTTCTCAGAGAGGAAGTATGTGGCCTGTTTGGCAAACGCTGCTCTACATGACAGCGTGAACTTCACAACACACTCATTTGCCTGGCTGCTCCTCGCCCTCATCAGCTCAACCTTGCTGGCAGCGTGAGAGCGGTGTTCTGACTACGGCTTGTTTGGGAAATACTGCAACCTGGAATATCATGCCTAGCATTTAAAGGTAATCATTCATCTGACCCATTTTAGTTTATCTGCATACAGGGCCAAATCTTCCAATCTTTATTGATTTAAAAGGGAACTTTATTTCATTAACAATGGCAGCATTCAGACCATGGATTTCAAGTATCACCTAAGGTAGAAATAGAAAACCTAGCCTTGATCCTTTTCACAAGGTACTAAACATAGAAGGGACAAGAGGTATTTCTACTGAATGCTGGCATTAAGAGGGATGCCTAGGACCTTACGCTGAAACAAAACGTAGCTCATTATAACACAAAATAGGAGAAATATCACAGACATCAGTGGGCTTTTTCTTCAAAGTGTTAAAAGCTTGCATAATGTGGTATTTCTGTGTTGTTTCATAGTACTTAGATTTTGCATGTTTCTGTGAATTACTTTGATTGCAGCATTACCTTGCTCAGTGCCTACAAGTTGAAAGGATGCTTATTTTGATTGGTGAGAAATTAAGGGAATTTCACACAAAAAATACAATTTGTTAAATCAAAGCTGTTTTTTTCCCCCTGAATTAAAAAAAAATTAACATGTTGCTGGTATTTTCATTTTCAAGCTAAATAGAATGCAGATTTTACCTGTGAACCTTATTGAGAATTAAATTCTAAGATCTTGATAGTGTAGATGTTAATGTCAGGTAACAAAAATAGAGTAAGTTACAATACTCCAGGAATGATAAATTTCCCCATTTTACTAGTCTGCAGTATTACGTATAGAATAGCTTTACTCAGGTGCCTATTTTGTCTTTTTATGTCTCTAATTATTTCTGTTTCTTTAAGTTTACTGATTTTTCATCGTTTTAAATATAACTTGGAAAAAGTCCTCACAAAGCAATGGAATTTCCTCCGTGCCATGCTATCTAAGTGCTCCAGAGCCACATTTTCTCAGAGAACAGATTCTGAGAGAGGAAATTATTGCTACATGTGCTGCTTGCAGGAACGGAAGGTGTACACTGTAAATTTGGGACACACGATTTAGGTCAGTGAGATTCCAGCCTCAAATGGGTGATGGCTGCATATTTGCTGAGAGCTCTGTCCCTTACAAATAGGACACAAAGCAAGGCTGTTATGTTTCATCACCTTCCTTTTGACTACAAAAACAAAGCAGTAAAGACCACTGAGTCCCAGTAGTTCATAGAATCATCACAGAATCATAGAATGGTTCAGGTTGGAAGGGACCTTAGAGATCATCTTGTTCCAACCCCCCTGCCATGGGCAAGGACACCGCTCACTAGACCAGGTTGCCCGTTGTGGGTTTGCAAACAGTTGTGGCTGCAGTGACCCACTTTCATTAAACAGCATGTGCACAAATGGAAAGGGCCAAAGCTGGGAAGACTGCAAATGTGGTCTTAATGGTTAAAATGAAGTTTTCACACAAGCCTGAGGAGGTGGCCTGAGAGCGGGCAGAGCCAGCCTTCCACCTGCAGGTAGAGCTGGGCTTGGTTTGCAGCCCAGCAGCTGCGCTGCTCTGTGCAGGATTTGGGGTTGCTACAACAAGGTAAGCTTGGAGTCTATCACCTCACCTTAGGTCTTCCCAAACAGCTGTCAGCGGGCAATTTATTTCAGTCTGGCATAGTTATCTGCTTGTATGACAAAGGGATGCAGCCTCTACTTGTATGCCAAACCCTGCGAGCTGTCAGCAGGTGCAAGTGAGATGCAGATCCTGGAACAGATTCTTCATTTCAAAATAATATCATCTATAAAACTGTCCTTTCTCTGCTATTTACTTAAATGATAAAAAATGAGTTCAGCCACAAGATCTCTGCAGTTTCCTGTAAGTCTATTTTTGCAGAGTATCTCAAAATTTGAGAAAACCACCATGCAGTTTATCATATAAGGATACGATGAATGTAGATTGTGCTGCCAACACTCGACACAAGCACAAGCTACTTAAATCGTTAAGATCTACCATCTACTTTAAGAGTCATGTGCAGTGTTGCTTTAGAAATACTTAAGATACAAACTCATTCATAAGCTGCTACCCTAAAAACAGTGATATGCCATTGCCAGCAGGCAAATAGAACCAACCTGCCTCACTTCAAACAGAACTTCCCATTTCTTCCATTTCCATCTCATTTTCTAATGTCTGAGAGTTGAGCCATACCTTGGAACATTCACTCCACCACCTTAGGCTGAACGACAGACACCTTCACTCTGCCCAAATGCATAATGACCAGTGTCTTTGGTGGGAAAACCAGGACCAACATGTCATTTCCCTTTTTATCACTTTGGATTATCAAATCAACAGCAGCATTCAAAGCTGTCCATTTACTTGTTACTTTTATTGAACACTTTGCCTTGAATCTAGAGAACATCTTGAAGTCTCTGCCACCTTCAAGATTTTATTCTGCCACCAGTGGTAATTAGTGACTGCGAAACTTAGCATGGAAAATGTTATGAGGCACAGCAAACTATCACGCTGGTGACATCAAAGTCCAAAATGCCATTGCTCTTCACAGTTACTGAAAGTACTGTGTAACACTTTTATTTTCCGTAAGTCAGATTCTTCTAAATGAACAGCAGTAAGCTGCACGCTCCTCCATCCTGTTGACTTCAGAGGCCTTTTGATGGGAACAAGGTCACATAAAGTGGCAATTTGTATAGCAGAAGTGAGCCAGGCTACTTTGGGTTATGTTCTACAAAGATACGAAGTAGACGCATGGTGTTAATCCCATACTCGATTCTTCTACACGAAACAGCAAGCAATTCACTTCCCAGCTGCATATCAGCAAACCTTCAAGAGCGTTGAAGGTGTTTTTAAAGCAGTGTTTTGAGTTTTGACCCCTAAATGCCATCTAGGAAAATGAAGGTGCGCTGCTCAAATGTGCCATGCTTTTAGAAAGTCTGTATGTGCAGGGTAAAACTTTCAGAAATGTTTCCATAAAGTGCAAATGCTCCATCTTACTTTCCAAAGTGACTCAGGTACCCTTGAATCTTAAGAGCAGGAAAAAAGCTCTTGAAAGCAGTCTGCCACAAGTCTGCTCCCTGGTAGGATGGCTTGCTCTTCTGGCCCTCAGATGCCAAGAGATCCAGAATAAAGGGGCACACAGAGGTAGGACTATATTATTTTGTGTTTCTTTGTGGCACGAAATTCAAATACTATTCTCATCTAAACAACAGTTGCGTATGTTAAAATTCTAAATGGGCACAAGATATCTGTGCTGCCACACTTGGCACCTATCTGGAATTGCAGAAGGTTTTGGTTACTGCAGCTTAGCATCAGATTAGCTAGAGCTGAATTGCATTTTTGAAAACTACAAAAATACGGTTACCACAGTACTGGCTGCACTATTACTCTGCCTATACCTGTTATTCTTACTGGTGTTTAAATGAGAAAAAAAAAGGAAGAAATTAAAATTAAGTCTTGCAGAAAAAATATTCAAAGTTAGTTCCAGGAATTATAATCTTGTAAGTTGACAGTGCCTGGGAAAATGAATTCTGGGTTTAATTTTAGAAACACAGGTATATTTAAATGGAGAATAATTATTCTATCGAGAGAGACCTTTTGTTCAAACATAAATATCCATGTAGGTTATTTAAATTTAAGGTTCTTTTTTAGCATTATTATTCAGCTTCTAGACTCCTTGTATCAGGCGATGAAAGAAGTTCTTGTGAGAGCAGAGTCAAGTCACTTGTCAGAAGGACACTGATACAGCTGCATCCTGCAGATGTGTCACAAACTAGTTCCTCAGTGCAGACAGCAAAAAGGATAATGTGCCACTTGGCCAGCAGAATAGAGGCATCTAGCAAAAGACCTTTGGGAAAAGAACTCAGAAGCTTGAAAATCAGATGAAGTGGAGTCAATCTGCGTGCTACCATCTCTTTTAGCACTGATCTGCTTGCACTTGATTAGAAGCAAATTATTTTTATTTTGAACAGTAATTTATTCTGGAGTGTGTCCTCCTAAATTCTTTCTAAGATGTCAAATATGCATTGTATCAAATAATATATTCAATTCTGCCAATCTTATTCCAAAAGACAATTAATAATAAAGTGTCACTGACTTCAGCAGTACTGCTTCTCAAGCTAGACACCGCTTCAGCTGACATTGTCAGGCGCTTGGCTGTCATAAGTAAAGAAAAACATCCCAAAGGCAGTAATCAGCTTAGAAATATGAAAAGACTGAAAGACACAGATTGCACATGGGTTCAGTAGAAATGCACAGAATGCTGTAAGATCTCCTGTCATCATTTAAATGGAGCAAGTGACAAAAACATTTTAAAAAAGATCTGTGGTTATTAGCTAGTTGTTCATAGTTATTTTGAGTTAATGTACATTTTTGAACAAATATAGCTTATTCTCCTCTGCCTCTGAACATGTACAATAGCATATGACACCTTCCAGTCCGAAGAGTGTTTCTTTTTCCATGTTCACTGTCACAGAGGACTAGAATGGGCACAGGAGAACGGATTCTCCTCGTCGTTATTTTAGTTCCACTGTTGTCTGACACCGCGTTTCTCTTACATCAATCCAAATTTTTGAAGATAAAATTCTGAAGAATTTGTGCCGCTGCAAGAGGAATGTTTTGAGATCAAACAAGACAATGTGTTACTTTTAAGAAAAAAGAAAAAAAAAATTTAAAAGGAGGAAAAAAATATTGCCCACATTTGCTGAGCTCACAACTGCATCAGAAGAAAACCACCGAGCAACATTCTTAGTATTCAGCAATAAAGGAACACATTGCATAGAGCTGAAAAACAGATACGTCAATGTAATTAACTTCTTTGTAGCTTGAGAAGTCCAAATGTTGTAAAGAACATTTTATATATAAAATGACTGTACAGGCACGGCTTTGCTGTGACTTCCTATTGTGCTGGGTACTGGTAATGGAAACTTTTACTACACTACGTTCTTCTGAGCAACTTCCCTAGCTGTGGTTTTCTGCTATTCCCCTGATAAAAGCACCAAAGTGGTGAGAGTTTAGCAAATAAGCACAACTCTCACATGAATTTGACATGAGTTCTCAAAAGTAAAATTGTATAACATTGAAGACACCAAAACTGGGTTATTTCTTACGTGTTGGCACAGCAGGTGTTATTCTGCAGTTTAAATGCAATGTCTCCTTTGATTTAGTTCTGAAGAGCTTTGACAGAACTAGAAAGCACAATGGGAAATACTATGAAAACGCCAAGAGCCTCCGCAGAAACAAACGTGCCAAGCCAAACGGGTAAGCACTCATTTAATTTATTTCAAGAGAAAGAGATGTTCAAAATTTATGATACATTCATCCATGCATCTTCCTTCATATGTCTGACAGAAAAATCAGGCAAGTGTGTAGCTTTGCTGTGGGAGAAGGAGGGCATCCCATAGATGTAGTGTTTATTTTTAGGTATGTTCTCGATCATTTTCCAAGGGGTGCTTTAATTAAATAAATATAATACGGTGAAACTATTATATGCTGGTGCCCCTTGAAAGACGTTCCTTCTGATTTAGAAGGAACTGACATGCATTGGAAACAAGAAATATCATACTCTGACAAACTTCCATGTGATGTTTCAAATAATTTTTTCTTGAAATTTTATCTTGTTTTTTTTAAAGTTAAAAACCTTAACATCATATTTGCACTCAACCTGAAATTCACTCTTGGACAGTTGTATTAAAAATAGCATGCGGCCATCTTTCCATGTCACTAGGCTTATCAATTAAGGGTATATGAAAATAGACGTTTCACAGAACAGACTTGCAAAGGAGGAATCTAATGCACCTGCCCCATGCATGCACAAATGAGAAAATCAGGTTGCGAAATCCTCCATAGGCTGATAGAGATCATGTGTCTGAGTGGGAAAGCGAGAGAGCTTCATTGACCTCCTACTCCCAAGCTGCAAGTGAGTGGGTAGAGAGCACGCTCAGCCTCAGCTCTCATCGTGCTGCACTGTGCCAGACAAGGGGTACACATGCTGCAATAAATTGCTCCCCAGAGGTACAGAAGACAACAACAGTGTTTTCACAGTTGTTGTTTTTTTAAGGGGTGGGAGGAAGGTGTTAAACAGGATATTGGGGCTCTCCACAAAGAACAATCCACTTGTGCTGCTTGGCTTTGGAGAATCAAGCTGGTTTCATGAGTGTGTGAAGGAAATACAGCGCTGCTTTTAGCATGGCCAAGAACTGACTGACAAGTAGCTGTGTAGTCCTAGGTCCTAATTAAGCATAGACAAAACACTTAATGGCTAATTAGGAGCACATAATATGAACCACCCCTTTATTTACTTGTGAAGAGTGCCTATGCTGATCTTCCCAACAACTGCCATCACAAATACCAACCTATCAAACCTATCAGAGATACACACCCACTTGGAGCAGGACCTTGTGGATGATAAGCAGGGGCGTGAGGGATTACTGTCATGCCGTGACCTGAAGTTTATATTGTTCCTCTAATTGGCAAAAAATGATTTAGCAGGACTAAAGCCAAATGCTTTCTTTCCAATGACAAATAGAACATATCCCTAAAAGTAGCTCAGCAAATGTTGATAGGGTAGTGATCTGAGTGAGAAGTTACCCATGTAGGAACTCAGGACCCTTGCGCACTCCTACGTGTCTAGCACACACAGAGAAGTGCTCCGTCAGACCTCCCCTGACCTTCAGCTGCTGCCTGGGGAGGGAACACATCTCCCATACCTCCAGTCACACCTGCACGGCCACAGAGATGTCTCAGACATGCTCACCCAGCTGAAATTGCACTGGATACCTATGTTTAAGCACCCAAAGGCAGCTCTAAATGCCTGCATAGGTCTTTTGATCTCTCTCAGTCTGGATCAGGCCAGTATCTTTCATAATGGTTTAAATGCTGCTAAGTTAAGTCAGGCATACAAGCACCAGCACTGCTATCCAATCCAATGGAAACGCATTTTTGAAATGGAGCACAGTACTAAAAGCATGTATCGCGGTTAGTGTGAGTTCATACCTATTTATCTTCCTGAGCAGATCGAACACTAAATTATGTTGTAAAATACAAGAGATTTCCCTCAGGCTAAGAACAGCCACATTTACTTTAAGAAAGGTGAAGGATCCAATCCACAGACTTATAAGAGTCCAAGTAGTTATTGGGAAGAGTGGATTCATTTCAATGGCATGGAATAAAATGAAGAACTAAAACAGAAGGAAAAAGAGAAAAGAAAATAAAACAGAAATAAGTAGAAAAGCAGGTAACTGCATGTGCAGACTTGATCCATAATGCAAACGTACTTAGCAGACCCCTGTATGTCCCTCGTGCTGCCTGAGAGCTGCACTGAAGGCACAGCCTTGTGCTCTTCTCACCTCCAGCACACCAGCCTTAGTTCCGAAAAAGAAACAATGCTTAACAACCATTTCCCCAGGAGGTATTCGGACTCCAAATATGACTGCGCTCATCCAAAAGCACACTGTATGGGCATCCCTGACACAACTTTGGTACAGACAACAGGGTAGCAGTAAGGCATGATCAGGGGTTGTGAGCCCACCCACTCCTTTTTCCTCCCTGGGGACCCTGAAACAGGGGTTAATCCTTTCTGAGCTGCATACTGCTGCACCTGCATAACTCTCAGTTCCCGAGCTGGTGGGTTTAGATCTAATTTGAGTACACACCAATGCTGCTCTGCAGCCACACCTTGTGGCAGCAGCACAGCCAGCTTCCCAGACACACAATGGCTCTCCTTTACCATCTCTGTGATTTACTATGCCATAAATCATGGTATTCCTGCCAGACATTGAAGCTGGAACCGTGTGGGAAGCCGGATTTGGATTCACTGCTCTCCCTCCTCTCTAAAAGTGTTCGGTAGTCCATTCACAGCTGGCCTAAGAATGAGTAATTGGGGCATGCAGAGTTCAGTCACAGCTTGCAGCACATCCAGCTCGCTTCTATTTCATACTCATCTTTTGCTCCTTAAAAAAGGCCAACAACAACAAAAATTCAAAAGCACAGCACCTGATTCATTGGAAATGACAGTGCTTCGATCTTTCCACTGTGAGTTGTTCCATTTCGCCTCTCACCTACACACTTAAACTGTGGAGAAGAGGTTTCGTTAGAAAAAAAATCAGTCTATTCTATTCAAATGTATTAGAGCATTGAAATTTGGATGTGGAGAACGAGGGTAATTTGTTTAGCCCTGTTTTGAGGCTTTTGTCTTTGAAAGAAGCATGTATGGGTTTTGTGAAACGTGGTAGAGTGTGGTGGGGTATTTCACACAACCAAAAAACCCAGTGAGGTTTGATTTAAATACCAATTAAAATGAGGGCTTGTTAGTGGAGTGGGAAACTTGAAAGGCTTTGGGTTGTACTTTCACTTTAAGTACACACACTTTAAAGGTAATGTTTGTATGTATGCAGCAGCCAACACTATGATTAATTCCTTAATTTTTAGACCTACAAATTAACAAGCAAAATCGAAACAAAAACAGGTGAAAAGATGAAAGTGTAATCAAAGTAATGCAGATCTTTCTAGAGTAGAGAAAAAAATCATATACTCCCCAGTGCATAACAAAATGCAAACTACTGCATACAAAGGGAAGAAAGTCAGAAACTGACTTGTTTTCCACTCTTACAGTATGGAAAGAAAGCACTTATAAATCATTGTAGAATCATAGAATGGCCTGGGTTGGAAGGGACCCCAAGTATCATCAAGTTCCAACACCCCCCTGCTGCAGGCAGGGCCACCAACCTCCAGGCCTAGTACTAGATCAGTTTGCCCAGGGCCCCATCCAACCTGGCCTTGAACATCTCCAGGGACACGGGCATCCAAAACCTCTCTGGACAGAAATAAATAAATAAATGACATAAGTTTTTAAAAAAATGCATTGCTAAGTGCATTTTCATTAAGCAAAACAAATAATTCTGTGCAGAAGTACTCTCTAACAATCTGCAATGAGAAACTAGATGATGAAACTTCATCTTCACTCCACAGTTCTTACCACGTAGCTTCTGGCATTTGTTTCTTGTAGTTCTGGGGAAAATTTTTGCTTTCTTGAAAAACACTCTGCACCAATACTTTGCTACCATTATACTCACTTCATTACAATGCAGTTTCACAGACAGAGAAGACATTGCTTAATTTTTAGTGCATAACAGGTAAGTGATCAAAGGCATGTTTAGCACAGAATTTCCTCAGTATAGCTGAACAAATTATTTAAGATACAGTAGACCAACCATGGCAGTTAGCTGACACAAAGGTACTAGACTAGTTCTCTTCAATTCATTGACACTTAGCAACTAAGAAAACCATGTAATACTAATAATATATGCACTGACAATCTAATTTATGTCTACTCCAGACTCTGCATGTCCATATATCTATAAGAGTGCTTACTAATTGTATCATAGGAGTATTTCACTGGACAATAGCTGGCAAAACTAAACATGCTTACAGTCATTTGGAATACAAATGTAAAAGGACATTACATTGCATAAAGCTAATCTCTGTATCATAGAGCTACTCTAAGTTAACTGAGAAAATATTGCTTTCTATTTCTTTTAAAGAGTAGATATGGAATATTTTCCGTATCATGTATTTTCACTATCACTGCTGTAAGGACATCTAGAAGTGTTAAAACTCTCCTCTTGAAAATGTTTCTTCTCTGAAGCTTTCAGAGTTTGCTTCAGCCTTTCATTATCACAGAATCACAGAATCACAGTGAATTATCAGAATCACTGTGAGTTATCTGAAAGGCCCTGAAATAGAGCCAGTCTTAGAGTTAGTTCTGAATGCTCTTCCTAGATTTTGCTAAAAAAAATTGACATCCTTAAAAAACAAAAAAAAGGTTGATAAAGTATCTATATTAAATGAGCAAATTAACGAGATACAGATGTGTGTCTATCTCCATTGGAAATTTCTTCATCTGCTCGTCCTAGTTCATTCCCATTTTTCAATGCTGAGTTGCTCAGTGCACAAAGACAGAGAGCTGTCCACCTCTGCAAACATCCTGTTAAATGGTATAACTAAGGAATGAGACACCAATCCTGCTTGAGGCAGAAGGAAAGCTTAGTCTCCCCATATGCTGGTAGAGGGATGGGACCCACCTCCTGTGAGAAATGCAAGCAGTGATCCCTCATGCCAGGAGTTCTGCCAAAGAGCTCATAACACCCAGCATCATGCATTTCTGGATCTCTCACCTGCCAGCATTTCCTGGGTGCCACAGGCTCCTGCTGGATGAGGAGCTCTTGAACGCTTGATAATCCCAGTTTTGCCCAAAACACGACTCCATCCCTCAGGAACCCAAGGACTCGGCACAAGTTCTTATAGTGCTGCAAGGCCCAGAGTCATCCCAACTGATGTAAAAGGCCTTCTTATCTCTTTACTGACCTCAGTTCTGCAACTTGCAGTTACACAGTGATTTAATTATAAATGTCCATTTTGCCTCTCTTTGTTTATGGAAAATAAGGAGCATCACGCTACATCTCTAGGACAGTTTCCACATGAGGAGGAGAACAAGGGACTGGCTGTTCATTAAACTGATTTGCAGAGTGATTGGAAGTGGGCAATTATAGCCACACTCACATTGCCCTTAATCTGAACTAATTTCATGATTTCAAAAAGTGCCAGTGGTGCTAAATGCTGGAACAATTCTACACACATCTTCCTCTCCTTAAAGGAAAGTATGGCTGAAAATTGTAGCTGGAGGCATTTAGGGACAGGAGCATTAACCAAAACTAGGCTACCTCATAATATTATAAATACTTACTAATTTTGATAGTTTCAGACTGAATATGTCCCTTAAATATGGTCCTTACTAGAAAAAGTGGTCTAAAATCAATTATAATTAACCAATTGACCATTTTTTCATTTCTAATATCTTTACATTCTGCTCCAAAGTTACAGGCATCTTTATTTCTCCATGATCATCAAGCAACATTTCAGAGAATTTCTTTTCCCATATGACTTTCTATAAAACATACACAATGAAAAAACCAATTTCTGCTTCAGAACTCTATCATTTTTGTGACATTTTCTTTCTTCTTTAACAGGTCAAGAGAGTGATTTCCTTGCTGTGCTCTATGACTATCCCTCAGCAGACATAAGTCAACCTATATTTCATGTAGGAGAAAAACTACGTGTGCTCTCAGAGTAAGTTGATCCATTTTTTAAAAGTAGGTTTTGTTACAATTTATGCAAAGCTCTGTTTTATGTAGATAACTCCAAGTGGATGCAGTTCAGCAAAATGAACTGAGTTCAGAATCTACAGGAAAGAATGCTTAGCCATAGTGTGAATTTCAATAGTGTTTAAAGATTTGGGATTTCAGCTTTTTAATAGGTCCTTGGATTCCTCTGAAATGACTTCTGAAGCTGGATTCAGACTTCAATTTAAAATAGGAGTCAAAACAGAATACTGCTTTGAAAAATGATTTTCAGGAAGTATCCTTATATTAGTGGGAAACAGACTAAGCAAAAATAGTTTGAATCAGATAGAAAAGGAAAATGGTTCTGAATTTCAAGCATCTCATTCACTCCTTTTAATCGAACAACTCATTCATGGTTAGGACCTTGAATTTCATCCTACATTTAAGGCATCTGTAAGAGAAATAAACTGATTTCTTCTAATTTCTTCTCTTTGTTTTTTAAATTCAGTCTGTATTAAATTCAGTCTTCATTTTTTAATGAAAAAAAAAAGTCAAAGATTTCCCGACTATTTCTACTCAAAAATTCTATGACCTTCACCAGAAAATAGGCTCAAGAACACTACTTGTACTAGTTTAGACTGATCTTAAATATAGTGCAAATGTTGCCACACAGAAGAATAAGCACACTTCTGGAAAAATGGAAGACAACAGCCCTGTTATTCCTTTATGCACAACTTGTATCAGCAAACAGTGACCTCCTAGGAGTTACTCAGCTCCACAGCCCCTGTTTTCACAGCTTGAACAGAAATGAGAGATTTCATTTTTGCAACTGGAGGAGCAGATGGATTTAAGGGGAGACAAAAGACATTCATAGCAGAGAAATCTTCTAAATTCATGACAAACTTCTCTAATAGGAGAAGCCAGAACATCAAATTGTTGGAGGACAGAAGTACTCAAGAGAAGTATCATAGATGCTTCATCAATTGTCAGAGTCTTCTCCAAGCCACCAAGACCTACTGTGACCTTTGTCTGCAAGAAGATACAGGGCCATATGCAGACCTTTGATATGACCCAGAATGGCTGCAGTCATGTTCTGCTGTCATATTGCTTTCCCTGAACCTAGAGAACAAAAGGATCAGACAATGCCACAAGATAAATATTTTGCTGATAGACAGCTTCCCTAAATTAGAGGAACTCACCTCTGCTAACCTCTGTTTAAGCTCCACAACAGTTTATGCAGCGTTGGAGATGTATTACAACTGCCTTAGCCTGGAATTCCCAGCCTAAAGACCCGCTCCTAACTTCCATCACCACAGAACTACATATACCCATAACCCCCATATACCCATCGTATGTCATACACATGCATGTGTTGTATAGTATGATCTGCTGGACATAAGACTTCAAAAAGGACTAGGCTTTTGCAGCAGCTTTTATCATGTTTGTCTGTTGTGCAGCCATCAGAACTTCTCCTGGTAGTAAAGAAGAGCCAAAGTAAGCCTTGATGAGAACTTTTCCTGATTTTGATCATCTTGTGCACAGAAAAGCAATGCTCTAGGCAACACACAGCGTCCTAATGAAGGGCCTGTTCTTCCAACTGGGAAGATGTTAATAGGAACTATTTGCATATAAATTCTTATTGTTCTATACATAAACTGTAGGTAGAATCTTTCTCTCAAGTCATTCAAAGAAGAAAAATACAGTGGAAGAGCAGCATGGCAGGCATGATCAGAACACTACTGAGAAGGAATGGAGAAGCATTAGAAGGCAGCACATATTTGCTCCTGTAATTTTTGCTTTTCAGCCTTCTACCTAAGCAATTAAGTGTGTTGGCAATCAGCTCCATGCATCATACCAGCACACAATGTATGGAACCCACATGGAAACTACAACACCTCAAGATATTGATGACTGCTCTAGATTGGCAGAATTAGACGAAGATCACTGGCCCAGTTTTTCACTCTCCACACTCATCAAGGAACAGTTCACTATCAGATGTACAAGTAGATTTAGGTTGTGCTAGTTGGACCAGCCATCCTCCAGGGATATACTCCAATCTATATAATTGCTGTGGCTTCTGTCCTGGGAGGGACATGCTGCTCTGGGACTTTTAATCACTGAAGGGATTTTACGACATTAGTAATATTACAATTTGTAGGGAGGGGGATGCTGAGGGTCTCAGACTTTTTGTTCTCGCAGTAATGGGTTCTAGCTGGGAGAGCTGTGGGGGGGAAAGAAAAAAAAGAAACCCTAAACTTTTAGATTGTTTCACAACACAACCACAAACAAAACTTGCAGGGCCCTGAAATTTCCAACTCTGAACAGCAGACTTCTCTTTTTCCTTCAGTGTATAGTTTCTGGACCATGGTGGCAGTCACTATAAGCTAGGAGGTTTAACTTAAGTGTTTGCAACTCAGCTGTTCTTACCTAGACTGAGTATTGGATCTGCTGTCTGGGAATTATTTGGAAGCATTTATATGAACTGCCACAAAAAGAGTATTCAAACGCTATTATTTGGATTCCAACTCTTAAAGGAAAAGGTGGAGAAGAAAGCATAAATCATCATAACTCAGCATTGGCATAATTCCTTTCATTAGTCACTAAAGCTCTGCAGCATCCCTGCGATTTTTTCTTGCCCTCCAAAGGGACTCAAAAGCTGAAGTCAGTATTCAATTCATCAAGAACCTAATACAGAACAATGAAAAAACATGCTTGGTCACTCATGGAAGAAAAGGGAAAGAGCAAACCATGAAGCAGTTCTATCAGATTGAAAACTTGTTTCCAGGCAGACAGAGTTCATTTGCTGAGTTTCTCTTCACTGATGTTGCAGGAGGAACTACAGGGCTGTCTAGACACAGCACACGCAGCCGTAGCTGAGTGTCTTGGATACCAAAAGGAGTCTAGCTGTGGGAAGACAGAGCACAGCATGGTTTAACCACTGAGTATTTACCCTTCTTGTTCTAACTACAGAAAAAATATTTTATTACTTACGCAACTGAGATGGAAAAAATGCAGCCTATTGCTGTGTCCAAATTTAATCTTAGTTTAAAGAAACTACTCTAAATGAAACTAACTTGGGTCCATTTATGAATATGTAGGTTCAAGAACACAGACAGAAGGTTACAGCCTAGCCTGTATGTCTTAACTCATTTAACTCACCATGAGGACAAGCTCTGAAAATACATCTGAAAAATCCCTTCTCTTGCTTTCACACAGTGAAGGAGGTTGGTGGAGAGTCCATTCCCTTACAACAGGCCGAGAAAACTATATTCCAGGAAAATACGTAGCAAAAGTTTATCATGGGTAAGTAAGTGCATTTCCCTTAACATTTCAATACTACTTTTGTACATTTACTACACTGATTAAAGTCATTCAGTGTCATAATAAAAACAATGCCAAGAGTAACATTTCATTTATTGATAGCCTAATATAAATACCTACGTCTCAGTTCCCTTGAAATATGACATCAAATTGACATCTAAGTTTAGAATATATGAAAATGAAAAACATAATTTTAAATAACTGGAAGTGTCAAAAAACTCCTAATTTCACTTAAGATACTTAAAATACTTCTATTCTTTGGACTGATTTTCAATTGTAAGACCCTGACAAAAAGATCTTGTTTAGAAAGAGCTTTTTACAAAGAGTAAAATGTAACACCTAGTTGATTGTGTTAAAACCAAAAAAAAATCCCACAGACAAACAGAAAGATCAATAAGTCATTCAAGAATGTAAACTCTCTTGCTGAAAGGGCTTAGATCCAGAGGTTTCTTGTTGCCCTAGACACCAGTCAGGAAAAAAAACATTAAAGCATACACTTAAGGCTTTTCTAGAAAAGGGTTTTAACACCTATTTAATCTTAAGCATATGAATTGTGAACTTCACTGGGATTTATGCAAGTGCTGAAATTTTAATATGTACTATATCCTCTTGAAATAGAGATGCTTTCCAAAATGTGGGGCACAGACAGGAGCTTTCCATTACCATGTCTGAAGTATTCCCAAGACTGGATCAAACACACAAGAGCATTATGTTAAAGTACCAGTGACACCTACACCAGCATGGCAAGCTCATCAACATCACTACACACTAGCTGTAGCAAAATACTACAGTGTACCAAGTTATCAGGAAAATTGGTAGGACTAATGCTACTTTCCTTTATTCGGAAAATTAATTAATTTACAAGACTGGACCATGCCCTAGCATAAATTGAGTAATTTTATTCTATTTGGGGTATATTCCTTATACAATAAAATACAGTTTTGTGCTAATAAAAGTTTCTTAAATGAAGAAGAGGGATACTAAAGTATCTCTAATACCACAGATATGCCATTGATATACCAATGGATATCTCCCTACCAATCCAGGTAAAGGCAGCTTAAAACATGTTGTTTCCCCTAATAAGTCCAAGCTTTATTCATTCTTCTCTTAGTCACACAAAAGTTATTCAAACTCAGTACATGAAGACGAAGAGCAAGATTTTCTCCGTAAACTGAGAAAATATGCCTGGACATAGTTTAGAGAATAACTACAGAAAGACAGTGTTATTTTTGCAGTCATTTTCCTGGCTAACGCTGCGCTTTCACGGCTACATGCTGCTCTGTTTCACTGGTGTCCAAATTTCAGAATTTGTTTTTTCCTGCTTCACAGCTGGTTATTTGAAGGACTGGGAAGAGAAAAAGCAGAGGAACTTCTACAGCTTCCCAACACCAAGGTCGGCTCCTTCATGATCAGAGAGAGTGAAACTAGGAAAGGTGACAACATTTTTTCCCCCTTGATCTCAGGCATTAAAAGTTTTACAACTCCTAATTCTATCCCTATCCTGCTGCATATGGATTACCTCAAAGCATGAAAATATATGTAATGAGAAAGCAAAGGCACCCAGTGCGGCATGCCAGTCCTCACCAGTCACCTATACTACAAATGGTGCTGGAAACAAGGTTAACGATGGCCTTGGAAAGTTCCACAGGCATCAGTATAAACAAGACATAGTTGTTTAAACATTATTACTTACTTTGGTCGCATGCAAAGAGTCTTAGGCAGTGAGATTTTTCAAATGGAGAAAAAGTCATAGCTTTGCACACAACTGGCTGAAGAAGCCAGAGGGGGCAATGGATAAGTGCAAACAGGTAGCTCTTTCATACACTTTTTAAAAACTATGTCTTCAACTTTTTGACTTGTATTCCATCTATCTTTCTAAACTATTGATTATTAGAACTATTGAGTCTAAACTATTCCCTCTCTCTTTCTAAGAAATTTATTACATTTCAAAGAAATTGATTACATTGATTTCTCCCCCCACATAACATGTACTCACACTTCTTTGCTAATATATCAACTTTTCTGCATAAGTCACCATTATTTTAATTATGTTGCAACATGGGAATTATAATGTTCATATTTCATTATTTTCTTCAGTGGAAATACATCTCCCATTGTCCAATGTGATATCTTCTACTTTTCCAAAGCACTAGAGCACATCCAAATTTCGTGATATTACAGTTAGAAAGGAACACTAACTCATCAGCCCTGGCCTCTTACATACCACAAATCGATTAATTTCATGTAATGTCTGCATGAAGTTCAAAGAAATTTAAGATCAACCTTCCATCCTTATGAACTAAATGGTACATAATAGTTTTAAACAAACAAACAGGGACATGCAGTTATGATCTGCCAGGACCACATTAACAGGTACTAGCTACTGCATTATTGGGAGCTAATTAAATCAGCAGATTTAAATCAACAACCTCACAGATGAGTCTGGTCCCCATCTTCAGGAAAAGAAAACAAATTCTGTAAAGGCCTGTTTCCCTTACATCATTTCAAAAAATACTACATTGGCAAGTGTAAAAGAAAAACACACCAGAGATTTAAAATCAATCAAAATCCAGGGCCCTAATGATAGGCTGTTTATTCTCTTCATTGTATTTAAAATGTAGAAAATTAGGGTGGACATTCAGTTGTTTAAGAACTTTCTGGGACCTTTTGAAACATTGTACCACGTGTGGAAGACGCATCAGTTGTGGTCATAACTATCCATGCAGAATTAAGACCCTACTTTGTTGTAATTAGTCTTCTTGTTTTTCCAGGATTATATTCCTTATCAGTGCGGCACAGGGAGGTGAAACATTACAGAATCTTCCGCCTTCCAAATAACTGGTATTACATCTCTCCGCGGCAAACCTTCCAATGCCTTGAAGACCTTGTGAATCACTACTCAGGTAAAAACAATAGCAACATCAGAATAAACACATTTTCCACTAGCAACTGTAAAACTATATATCAAAGGCCCAGAATTAGAGGTATTCCCTACCTCCAAGACTTGCTGCTGCTGCCACAGAACAACTAGTGGAAAAACTACTGCTTTATGTCTTCCACCTTATTTTTGATCCTGAAGACAAGTTAGCTAGTCCTGACAATACAATTGAAATGAACTCGAGAACTCAACTAAGTACAGATATGTTCTGCCTATATTGGCTTAGGCTATTGCATACTCATAGGACTGTATCATTAGATACATTAGAGCTGTCCCTAACACAATTTTGGTTGAAAAGTTAGTGACTAGCACTTTCTTAGATAATTTTCAGTTACATATTGGAAACTGCTACAGGCCAGGGGTGTCCTGCTCCCTTCTCAAAGTACAGCCAATATCAAAGTTCAGGGGTACAAGAAATTAAGCTGCACGGATGCCAGTTACAATTCTGTGATTCTGCACCCAAGGCCATCGGTCAGCTCCTGGCTCACTCTGTTCACCAGCACGGATATTTCTGCCATTTATTCATAGAGACAGATAGTATCAGGACACAGAAGATCAGATTCTGCAGTCATGTTTCCCTTGGGGACCTTGTCTGCAGCAGAAAATTCCCAGGAATTTTGTTTGTTTCTACTTGATTACTTAAGAAAACTATGGTTGGGTTTTATCAATAGAAATTATCTCAAGGGCTCGAGCTGTCAGTTTAAATCTAGATTCAGTTGTCATTTATACCAATATCAGCCCAGTGGATAACACCGGTTCTAACGACCATTTGGAAATTTAGCCTGGGCCAGGGAGATGACTTGACAAACAACACAGTTAAGTGGCTGCAGTTACCATAGATTAAAATGAGAAAGTTCTAAAATGAAAGAGAAAGGAAAATTGCAATAAAATAGTTGCATAAAAGTTACAAGAGAACCAGAGGTTCTGTGCTTTAATTAGTAATGGGCACAAAGTATAAAGCCACAATATTTGCATATTTCAAGGGTAGATGAAAAAGTATGTTGGCCAAAGCGTACTCTGATAAGCTGGAAGGAAAAACACCTCACTTTCAAAACTTGAAAAAGAAACTTTCAAGTCCAGCGATACACAGGGAGGACTGAGAATTTAAACAGGATATTTTCTTTACATTTTAGTTAACTGACGACTTTCTCCATTTAGAAAGAATAATCAAACCCAAAGATTTTGAAGAATAATTAACTTATAACAATATGAATTATAAATGTAAGAGCAGACATAATGAAATTTAGCTCTCCTTGCCCCACCATGACATGATGCAAAATCTCATCCTGAAAACCAGCTCCTCATGACAGTACAACTGAGATCAACCCAAGAACTCAACTAAATAGATAGGCTCTGTTGAAATAAAGCAGAGGTCTAAAACATCAGCATTATCCATGACAGAAAAACATACGCAATTTTCCTAGGGGAGCAAGGAGAAGACAATGGAGAGAAGCAACACAGATTAAAGTTATCTGAATGCAGCATGAATATGTGAACCTTGAATCATTCCACAGCAGAAGAGGTGCAAACACAGTCTGGTCTGAGTGGTTGCACTTGCACCTATTTTGTACTCTGTTTGCCTGGCTGAGAAGATGGAAGGCAAAAGCAGAACTCACTAGAGACTCAGGAAACTTGGGCTGAAGTCCCCGCTCTGTCACAAACTTCCTTCTAGATTGTTGCCACTTAATCTGTGTCTCAGTTCCTCACTCACACTGTGGGAAACACACTCCTTGTTAAATTAAAAAGCAAAAATATGAGGAAAAGAAGAAGTTTAGTCCATGTTATAGTGTCCTTGCTGAGAACACAGTGAAGGATTAACTTTACCTATATTCATTTCTCCATTCAGAAGTTGCTGATGGTCTCTGCTGTGTCCTTACAACACCCTGCCTTACTCACTGCACTAACAACAACAGCGTAATGAATCAAGTTCCTCCTGTGGTGATGCGGAATAAAAACTTCAACTGGAGAAGCATTCACAGGTACCACAAGCAACACAAGCTGCTGTAAATAACAAATCGTTTTTCCAGTCTTATATGAACTTGCACTTACAACACAGGAGAAAGAGCCGTTTGCTTCTCTTGAGACCAGTCTTCCAAGCTGCTGACAGCACGTGAACCCAGGAGAACTAGGTGTCCTGCCCTCTAACTGCTAATCTTAGTGCTCTAACTCGTGAAAGTACAGTTAGCGTTAAATCATTTATTCTGCCCAGCCAGGAGTGTGGCTGCATATCTCCACCAGGACTCGAGTCCTCTCTGTCATGGGGGCAGGAGTAAGAGACAGGCCATAATTCCTAGTCAGGTCCACCACTAATAGCAGACAAGCCCCTGTAATCAGAAATGGCTATGCCCTGTTCACATGGCAGCCACCCCCAAAGCAGCTCAAGTGCAATGGATACATTCTCCCAGCCTAAATCTTTCCTGTTGCCTCTCATTTAATGTGAAGTCCAACTGAAGGTTCATAAGATTTTTAATGTCTTGACTGCACCTAGATAAACTAGGTCAGGTTTCAGAAGATGGTGAAACAACCACCTTCAGAAACAAAAGCACCCCTTATTTCTGAAGTGCAAGCTTTCCTCCATTACCCTTTGTTCACAAAGCATTTTCATTTGCTTACAAATGCAAGAAAATTGCATGCTGCATTGAGGCCATTTCTCCTACAGATTAGGAAAATCTGTAGGAAGAGAAAGGGAGTTATTTCCTTTTAAAATGCTCAAAAATAGCTAGATACTACTGCTGTACTGTTTCAGAAAATCACTAAGAGACAGAAATGTTTGGTGATCTAGAAGATGGTGATTTTTTTTTTCTTTTTTTGGTAAAACAAAATGAACGTTGCTTGGTTTAATAACTGTTAATATTGGGCTCAGTTTAAGTAGCTGAAATGGTAACTAAACTTCACTCTTTTAAAGGCTGGAGATGACTGGAGATACTGAAAGCACACTGGCAGCAATAGATGATTCCTGTCTCAGCTACGGCCTGAGGGAGAGCATCACTTCCTACCTCTCCTTGACAGGGGATGACAGCTCTTCTTTTGTGAGCGCCAGAAAGAAGAAAGCACAGTCTCTTATATACACAGGGAGCAAGCACAAGAGTACCCTTCATTTGCCGCCTACATACTATGAAGACTGAACCTAGGACAACAGGGGGAAAATAGAAACTGAGGGCTCAGAAAAATAGAACAAGGAGCATCCTGTGGTCCTGCAGTACTTCAACAGCTGAGAGATAAAAGCACACCGGCTGATGATCAAACTCTGACTATCCTTCTGCATTTCCTCTTCTGAAGACCAGACACCTTTGTAAGGGTACCATCTCACTCCATATACTGGGAACGTGGTCAGCGCACCTGAAATTAGAAACTGCTCATTGGCAAGATAAACTGAGACAAACTCTAAGTCAAGAGTCGATTGAGGCAGAGGATTCTTCAATAAGGATGATGCCCACCATTGTACAAAGGTGACCGCATAGGAAAAGACTAACTACATCTCAAGACCTTAAATTAACTCTTAGTCTGGTACTCTCTACGAGGCTGAAAATCATGTTTACAGAATGTACCTACACTGAGAGAAAGAGCCTTTTTCTTCTCCATGCATACTCATCATTATCATTGACATTGGGTTGGAAAGTCCCCAATAAAGTATCTAGAGGCACCAAGAGACATCCTCATTATATTGACTGTACACGTCTGTCATTTTTACCTTCCGAGGAAAAAAATCTAATGTCATTGACTTTTCAAGTGGCTTTTAATTCAGCTGGTGGTGATGGCCTGCAGTGTGACTGAAAGATCACAAAGTGAAGAACAGGCTTAACTCACTGAGAACAGCAGTTCTTGCTTGGCCCTGAGATGGGAGTACAGGCATATCCAAAAGCAGAACTTAACTGCTCTTAATCTAGTAGATATTCATCAGAGAACAAAGAGGGTTTTTTGTTTGTTTATCTGTTTGCTTTTTAAAATGAAAGGTAAAATATTGTAATATAATGCCTAACTGCAAAGGTAGGCTTGCAAAGGTGTGACCTTTGAGTAGAGGACAAGACTTGAACCTCGTCTCCTGAAGGCATTCCATATTTATGTATAATATTTATATTAATATCAACTTTTTAAATAATTAAACTAATAGAACCAATCAGAAACAGTGGATGTTAAAGAATTTTCTGAATTTCTTGTGTGAAATATTACGTCAAATTTCTTAAAGATTTCTTAAAGGAACTGAGTTGTTTTAAATACCAGAAATCAGAGATTTTTTCAATATATATGTACCCTTGCTAAGTTAAAAAGAAGCAGATTGTATGGTCCTTTGAACCTGACTCGTGATTGCTTTGTAAATCAAGTAGCTACATCTAGGGGCATAAGATGCTCCCATTTATGTACCTAAGTGGACGTTTTTTCAATCCAATGTTCTGTTATACTTTTTTTTTTTTTTTTTTAAAGTTTAGAGAGATAGAAATTGGGTTTATACGCATTTGCTCTGTAAATATCTCTTAGCACAAATCTGTGTGTTCTATAGATCTTATAATAGATCATTTACACCAGAAAGAGAGCAAGAGAAATTCAGAGATCAAAATCGTTCATAGCCCTTTTAAATGTACATCAGAATTTAAAAGGTAAATGTAATTTGGCTGATAATCCTTGAACAAAAGGTTTGAATGAAAAGCAACATGAACTCAAGTATTCTAGATATGAGAAGATGAGATATAATCTCATCTTTACTGTCATTGATCATTAATTTGTTATTGTGACAACTGTATTTTAACCAGTGATTTGTATATGGGAAGCATTACAGATTTCTAAGCCGTGATTTGCACTTATTAAAATAACACCCAGTAGTTACGTTGTATTACTTTTAGAAAATTGAAAAGCTGGCAAACAAATATTACAAGCACCCAGTCTTGCAATGATACTTCTAGAAGATATCTCTGACAGAACACATCAAAAGAATCCAAGAGTCCATGCAACTGGGCAGCACGGGGAAAACACTTCTGTCTCCACACTGTAGAAAAGGGATAAGACATGTTCTGATGAGGACAGACACGCAGACTCACAGAATGGCTGAGGTTGGCAGGGACCTCTGGGTCCATCTGGCTCAGCCTCTGCTAAAGCCCTACCCAGAACAGGGGGCCCTAGGACCATATCCAGGCGGCTTTTGGAGATCTCCAAGGAGGGGACTCCACCACATCTCTGGGCAACCTGTGCCAGTGCTCCATCACCTACGCAGCACAGAAGTGCTTCCTGGTGTTCAGAAGGAACCTCCTGTTCTCCAGTTTGTGCCCACTGCCTCTTGTCCTGGCACTGGGCACCACTGATTGAGCGACTGAGCAGAGATGCTCCAGTCCCTTAATCACTTTTGTGGCCCTTCACTGAACTCTCTCCAGTAGCTCCATATCTCTCTGGTACTGTGGGGCCCAGAAGTAGACACAGCACTTCATCTAGGTTAACTAGATTACTGGCTAGAAATGAGCAGCTTAATTCTGTAATCCTTGGTGTCACAGTGTCCACACACAACCTAGATATATGTCTAGCTGTACATTCACAATTTCTCCACATTTATGTGACACTATGTCAGTTGTAGGATGAAAATGTAAAATAATCAGAAAAATAAGCAAGTGCCTGTCAAACAATACAATAAAGCATACACATCTATACTAATCATGTTCTAGGACACACGTGAGCTCGTGTCATAATTGAAATAGGATTTGTGTGGTAGAGAGTACATGGATTTTGATTGCATAATGATCATTTATACAACCACATTGTACAGGAGAGACTGTGTTGGCGAAAAATCAATCTCCAAATTGCTAGGACGACACACTTGGGTTACCTCCTTCTCCAGACTATGGTTTGAGATACTCTTGAGTAAGGTAGCAGGAAGGATGGAAGTTATTTGGATGAATTTTCCTAGCAGGTAAGTCATCTGTGTACTGAGAAATGATTAAGTAGAAATGGAATAATCATAGAATGGCTTAGATTGGAGGGGACCTTAAAGCCCAGCCAGTTCCAACTCCCTTCTGTGGGCAGGGTTGCCACCCACCAGATCAGACTGCCCAGAAACCCATCCAACCAGGCCTTGATGGAAGGCACCCTGAAGTTTTCTCCTCTATTCCTTCATTCTAGGAAGGACTAATGTTACCCAGTGCAATCCTGACATACCTTTACTTTTTTTTTGAAAATCACCAGTCATGATCTTGGGGTTGCAGGCAGATTACTGGTCTGCTGCCCTAGCCAGAGATTAATGTAAATGTAAAGAACATGGTTAAATATGGCATGTGGCATGAGAAACTGCTGGATGGCATAAACTGAGAGGGTGACAGAAGCTATGAATTGAGAGTGTGAAGAGAGAAGACCATAAACTGTTAAGTGGAGCCTAGTAGTACATGAAGCTTAGGGGAATCATGCACCTTCATCCTATTTTCAGACATGACATATGCTTCCAAATGCCAAAGTCCTATAGTAAGTCAACAGGCCCCTTTTTACATAGTATTGCACTGGTATGTAGATCAATTAATCAAAAGATGAAGTCAAAGTATGTTAATGCTCTTAATTTGATTTAAAATGGGATCCCAATCATTAAGAATTTTTTTTTTAATCATCCTAGTGAAAGATAAGTTGTAAAAAAGAGTCACCCTGACAGTTTTGCATTGATTTTGTACAATTTGTTTTCAGACCAGCTCAAAACAAAACATATTACAGGGCAGACGGAGGAAACTCAGAACCATTTTGCCATTTCAGGTACATCTCTCCTTTTAAGCAAAGTTTCCTAAGTCATCTCTCTGTGCATACTGAAATACAGTATCTTTTTGTTTTTTTCTTACAAGACAAAGACCCGAAAAGGAGCAAAAAACTAACTTCTGCAGAAAAATTGTATTGCTTCATGGGATTTTCCCTCAGGAAATCTATTTCTGTTATATATCAGTTTCATGGTTCGTTGTCTGTGTGCAGCTCCTTTTTTACAATAAAATTAGAAAATTTTGTCATCTTGGAAAAAAAAAAAAGATCCCGTTACAAGAGGGTTACGTGAGAAATCTGAGGAAATCAAAAGTTTCGTTACACGTAACTACTTTACAAAAATACATAGATAGAGTAGATTTTTGAGGCACTGCTATTACTGTTTACTTTTTATTTTAACACTTTATTTCTCAAGAAAATTAAATCCACCATGACAACGTATGGATTAATTCATTCAGTTCCAGGAAGAAAAACGCTGTTACAAACATTAAATCAGTGGGAAGAATTGATGCATCTGCCTGCTCATTGCACTTGTCACTGTTTTCCACTGTTCAATATCCTGCTATAGAGAAGGAGGAGTTCAACACTTACTTTATAAAAGAAGAAAAAGATGAAATGTGGAACTAGACTCAAGCAATAGTGATAAGCAAAGAGGTTCTTGCACTTCCCTTTCATCAGTTGCTCAGCTGGAAAATTGCACTGTACTCTTACAGCTCTCAACAGGGCCACATCCGATCCCATTTCAGTAAGGGGTATTTGACTTCCAGGAAAGAGTAGGATGAAACTGCTTTGTGAGAGAAAAGGACTCCACTGGCAAATTGCCTGCTATGCCAAGAGATGAGTAAAAATCTGTGAACTGTGTGAGGGATTATCTGAAAGTGACATAAAAAAACGACTACTGAACAGTAATTTTCAACAATTTCCCTTGCCCTCTCTGATAGAGCTATGCAATTAAAAGTCTTATTGAGACATGGAGATGCAAAAAGCAAATTATATTTCCTGGCACACTGAATAGAGACTTCATTATTTTCAAAGGAAGATTTTAATAAATTGGGCCCTAGGTTTTCTGGACTAAGAATTCTGTTCCTCTGCTCACATTTCCAAGTAAACACTGCAAGCAGATAGATCATTCTGTCTGGTACAGCTTCTGCTGAATTACACTGAAGACTAAGCCTCATTTTACAGCACAGTACTATAATTTGAGGCTGTGAAGATCAATGTTAGTACTGAGGCTGACAAAGCTGGCCTCAAGTCCTGAAATTCAGCATGGGGAGGGCTGTAAGAATAGAGAAAATCTGGGTTGACTGTGAAAAAATCCAGGCTGGCAGCAAACAAGCCCATGGGTGAACAGATTTTTGAGTCTCTGAAACCTGATTTTCTTTTAAATGAAATTGTGCATCTGTCACGAGATCAGATAAAGACTGGATACTTTAAACATGCGGATGTTTGGCTCATCATTTCTAGAGTCTAAAAACTGCTGATCAACAACTGTATTTATGGAATGGAAACTAACCTGTTGTCCCTGTAAGTTATGAAACAAAACTATTTATACAACGCAAAAAACCACAGTGACGAGAAGAAGATTCTTAGTATGACTAAATCAATCAAATTGCATATCTTGTACATCCTTGTGAAACACCTAGCTCCTGGAGATAGCAATCACAGGTGAGAAGAAAAATAACTACAGCAATAACAGTTATATTAGCACTGCCAAGATACGGATGAAATGAAAACGGCACCCACACTTGTGTTACAAAATCTTTTCAAAGTGAATTTGAAGCAGCTGGAATGGGACTTACCATCAACAACATCCTCCTGAAGAGACCCATATCGGCTGCATTTGTGAGCAGGTGAATGCTGGCAATGTCCGCACCACCACGGTCAGCTCCTACAGACACCTGGCCCGGATCTCCCCCAAAGCTAGCGATGTTCTGCTGCACCCACTTGAGAGCTGCCAGCTGATCCAAAAGGCCCGCATTTCCACTTGCCTCTGAAGAGCCTGTTGTGAGAAATAAATAAATACATTTGAAAAGAAAAAAATTTTAAAAACATTTGAATTTTTGGTTAACTGTTACATTTGTAGCAGCTCTTGCAGCTGGACCTTGACACCAGAATTTAAGAGATCCATGTCTGCTGTCTCTTCCACAGTTCATAAGTCTGAAGTGGTCTCTTCTAGGTCACAGACCTCCTTTTCTTTTAAACCACTCCAAGCCAGTATACAATGCCCTGGGCCTCCTTCAGTTAAGATACAGCTCAAGTATGAATAATGCACATTACCACAGTTTCTGGTGAAAGCAACAGGCAGCAGATGGTTTGCCAGAAGCTGCAAACCAAAAATCTGAACTCACTTGCCAAACCAGGGGTAGCTAGAGTGCCTCGTTAAGTGCCTGCAATGGCTATCACTCCAATTTCCAAGCTTCATTTAGAAGCCTCGTGGCAGGAGACATGCCTACAGGCTGAGGTTGAAACCACAACGTTCTAAGTATCTTGAACTTAAAATGAATTAAAACTGAACAAAAATCAGTGTTTGAGTATTTCTCTGGAGTATACCACATTGCATCTTTCAGGTTCCCTTATGCCTAACACACCTACCCGTCTGACCAATTTTATGAGTCACATCATCTTTGATTTCTTTAACCACACTTAGGGGTACTAATTTCTGATTTATAACACCTCAATATATATACTTGGAGATTGACCAATGTCTAACTGATAGAGATATGAATTATAAGTATTAATGGATTTGTTCCCATGAAAATAAATGAAAAAACAATTAATCACATATTTCCAGTATTCCAGTAGATATCACCACTGAAAAGGCTACTTTCTTTTCCACACCAGCCAGTGGTAACCTGACCTTTCAATTAATTGGAAAATAACCCTGAAAACATTTAATGTTATAAAGTTAAGCTGGCCTAGGAGTTTGTATCAACAAAAGCAGAAATTAGTAATTCCTACACAGTCTCTAAGAAAGGAAAAGAAAAATGATTATTCATTCACTGCCTACTTTGTTTTAATCCACAATGAGCCATTCATTTTTAAGGATTTAAAAATCTCCACATTCAAAACTAGAAAAAATTCAAGAGAAGAAAGAAAAGCCAGGAATAGAAACACAGCTAAATCTATCTATTCCATTGCCAACATCAAATAGTACACTTCTAAAGAGTAAACTCAGAAACAAGGGAAGGAAATGAACAGGCAGTGGAACAAAAAGCTGTCACTTTGTGGACAGATAACCCTGTCTCAGATGAAGAGTGGTTTATAGCATATATCGTGTAGCAGGTATCTGCATGCCTACCATAATGAATTACTGAGATATCACAGCTGATTCAAGCAGCAGAACAGAATATAATGGAGATCAGATTACTGATAACCTTGCAGATCCTAAAGATACCCAAATTACAACAGTCATCAGTATAATTGTCCTTTCAGAAGTACAGCAAATAACTAAATAAATGGTGCTGGAGACTACAGCCTTTTGCCTTTGATCAGGTCATCCCACAACAATGGATCCCACAGCAACGGAGGAACAGCTTTCCCTGCTTTAGTTTTTAAAGACTTTTTGAGTTTGTTCTGCTCACAGTGAGCAGTGCCCATGGTTTCCAATCCAGCAATAAATCCACTCTGGGCTGTTGAAAGAAACCTCATTTCAAGGGCTTGCTGCAAGCATCCTTCCTCAGAGCTCACCGGAGGAAGTGAAATCCATGTAAATGTTTTAGCCACACAACGTGCCTTGCTACCGGTATGCTAAACAGGAAGACCAAGGAGGGAAATACAACCAGTTCCTTCTGCCCTGGCCAAAAACCACAGCCAGGTTGTGAAACGTACATGCTGGGGGACTGGGGCATGCTCTGGCATTCATAGTACTTAGACCAAAAGAAACATGTCTTTTCACATCTTGAGTGAATCTTTTTCACTCCTTGAGTAATAGCCTTGGATATAAATATCATAAGCAATCTTTTTACAGAAAAAGATCACATTCCTGGAACCACAGGAGAATGAAAAGAAACTGATGTTCAGAAGGAAGTAGACAACGTCAAACATATGCATTTCTGGTATTACTAAAGTGGAGAAAAACAATAGTGCTAAATTTAAGCATGTAGTTCCTGTTTTGTGTAACTTCATGGATTCTCTTAGAAGATCCAGGCCCAAACAATGTGACCATCTACTCCATAACTTGGCCATTGAAATCACTGGCAATTCACCTTAACTTTTCTCGGTGCAAAGCCAAAGGTCACTGAAATAAGAATTTATGTCACATTCACAGCATTAATGGATGACAGAAATTAAATTAAATTTTCGGCATAGAAGTATGAGTGAGTTTTAACTCTCTGCAAAAAATCTGCCAATAGGATACCAAAACAACTGAAGAAATAACAAAGAAGGAAATCTGTTGTTTTTTCCTCTATCCTTTCATCCCCAAACACTCAACTTAACCCCTTCATTTTCAGTTTTACAATTCAAGTCCAAAAGTCAGCAGGAGAAGATTCAGTACTTTGCTTAGTTGGACGATGAAATTGATATTTCTTACAAGATCCTAATTTTTGTTTGTAATTTCAGGATCTTCTAACAGCCTTGCTTCAAATGTCCCCGTGATCCTGAGGGAACTGTTACCCCATTAAAAACGATGGCAAAACTTTCAAAGGACCAGGATTTGTCTAAGACTTTGAGGAAGAGGAAACATCCACATAAAAAAGAGGTCAGAAAAATCATCCTGATCCATAAGCTATGGGCTTTAATATAAATACTGCTATGTAATACTCAGCCCAGCTAGCAGTTTCCATTTAGGAAGAAACCTAGGCGAGATTCACAGGGTTGAAGGAGGTTAGTGGGTAACGCGTGGGCAGTGCTGCGTAATGGAAGCTTGCTCAACATGTATCCACACTTCATTTGGCTCTAGCCAGATTGCAGCCACAGTGACACTTTCATAAGCATCCGTTTTGCAGTGATGAAAGCAGTGATTCTTTCCCCTGATACACCTATTACCAATTTCACATCTAAATAATTAAGGAGTCTGTGGTGTGAACTTTCTAGTTACTGAATGAAGAACAGGCTTTGCTGGGAGTGAGCTTTGAGCAAAAGTGGACAAAAGGAAAACAATGGCAAACAGCTGCAGCAATAACCCCAAATTAGGCAAAATTCACAGTGTCATCAACAATGAATATTTGAAAGAGTTATGTGGCGAGATATGTTGGTCTGGTATTTGCAAGCATGGAAAAAGAAGCTACTGAAGTGTCCACTGCAGAGAACAAGGATTGCCCACCAGGTGGAGGGAACCAGAACTCCATGTGCAATTGTTGCACTCCCACTATGGTTCTCTGCCTTACATTCCCCTTCCTCAGTCAGAATTGAAAAATGGTAGAAAGAAAAGTGTTCCCTACTTGCTTAAACAGGCAAATCTAATTTAAAAAAAATAAAAATAAAAATAAAAGGAAAGAAAATAATCTTAAAGAACAGACATCATCACCAAGAAAAGGTTTAGGGAGATGTGAATCTGCATTTTCATGTGTATGTGTCTCTTTGCACGATACAAAATCCTCTGCACAAGGGGAATTTGTGTAATTTTTTAAAGGCAGTTGTTATTAGCAGGTAATAGGAGAGCAGAAGCATCCTCTACAGTGGATAAAAAAAATGGGATGGAAACAGAACGTGAATTTTCAGTCGCATCCAGGACAGTAAAGGAGGCAACAAAATTCACATTGGGGTAAGTCCTTCAGAAGGGATCTCAGCCTGAATTCATAAGGAATTAGCTAACTATCGTTGTGCTATAGTTTCTGTACTTTAGTAGACTTCTTACCATTAACCTGCATTATCCCTTCCTGCCTCTCCCTGATTCGGACATGAGCATGACAGAGCATTAGCGTAATGTCATGGATGGAACAGCTGAAAGTCAAAGACATTGCAAACCGCATCCACAGTAATACACCACTGAAATTAGAGTGAAATTCAGTACCTATCTCTGTGTGTGTCCACAATACCCAGTATCCACAGTTTCATCTGCCAACAGAATTCTGTCTAGTGCTTCAATACACATGCTTGGGTTGTGTTTGTTCTTGTCTTTTTGCTTCCAGTCTCTCTCCTTTTTCTTCAAATCAAGTCCCCATCATTTCTTGGCCATTTCCATTCCCTCCCCCCCCACAATAAAGTCAAAGATATTGACTTCTAAGAAGTCCTAAGTATCTTCTTTGTTCTCTTTTTAAACAAAATTGTTACAGAATGCAATTAAGCCTACAGTTGTGTTTATTCTAGAAATCCAAGACCTACCAGCACTAAGGAAGCCAAAAACACCAACTCTGTAGTTTGCCATCACAACAATTGCGTTACTGATCGCAGCGAGGTATGAGCCATCTATGATTGTCTTTCCTGCCTCAGCATTGCCACTCCCTCCGTTGTGGAAGAACAGCAGCACTGACACGTTTTTGACCTGCAGTGACAAAGAACCAGGTTAGTATTCCTGTGGGCAACTCACTGATGAGAATATAATCTTCCCCATTAAAATTATCTAAGCTGTTCATAGCTCTTTAACAGCAAGAATAATGAGAGGATATCTGGACTTCTGTTTACAGCTCTAGGCCTAAACTGTCCATAATGAACTACACGCCATTTAAGAGAATCCTGCATGCTACGTCCTGCATAAAGAAGACCTAATAGCCCAACTATGTGCTATTAACATCAACAAAAAGTTGAAACAATTTAGCTCAAGGCAGACCCTCCCACTGATTTGGGCACTGACCACATAGTAGGCTTGTCTTTGTTGTAACATGTTGTTACCGAAACACTCATGGAAAGTTCAAGCAATTGGGAAACTGGAGAAGATAAAGACCTGTTGGGTCGAGTCTTTGTGAGCTGTACCAACTCAGTACCTGTGCAGGGCTGTTTCCTTCACACCAGTCTCTCAGGATAGGAAGGAGCTACAAGAGGTTGCTGGTTCTTTCAGAGACAATCCATTTTCCGTTAGAACCAGGATTTTTCTGAAAGCAGCCCCACATCTGCGTGCACCCTTCTCAACATGTGCAGCCGGACTGTCACTGCACGGCCAGCACAACAGCAGAACTGCCCAGGAGGCCTCAGTGCACACCAGCAGATTACAGACCCATCAAAATGACACTTGGAAGAAATACCAGTGAAACATATGGAGTTTTGTGTGTGCTTTGTTGTTTTTTTTCCCCTTCCTGCTACAAAGAGCAAGGTAGGCTATTCTGGTGCTAGAAAGGTTTATTTTAGAGTGTAACCTCAATTTTACATTCAGCACTTTCAGTCCTTATTACCATCTTTGGGACCATCCAGAAAGAGGCTTCTCTGCTCAGCAGTGTGTCACACACACACAAGCACAAACACACACACACATCCTGCTTTCTGCTTTGGCAGCTGGTGGTCTTTTCCAAAGACGGGCTGGTGGCCCCTCCAGCAGCACCAAGTACATCTGAGGTTTGTTTTTGCCTGCAGCTAGAGGGCATTGAGCTCTGTTGCTGTTATTTTTTGAAAGGAGCTTAGCTAAATACAGCAATCCCATCTTCTCTGGCAAAGGAGGCTTTCAGCAAAAAGGCAACTGGCTGTACAGGAAGAGGAGCAGCAAAGAAGCAATTGCTGCAGCCTCCAGCAGAAGTACAGGAGGCAAACTGTCCTCAGCTGCCCTTAATTTGTCACAATTCTGTGCACTGACAGGGCATCCCTACCTCCTCTCACTCATTTATCTGGATAATTATTTCAGAGGTTTCTTGTGACCACCATAAGGTTACCTAGAAAAACACAGAAACTGCAAGCACTGAAACATGCAGCTCGAAGGAACCTCTGATTCTGAAGAAAGATAATTTAATTCACTGTGCCTTGTCACTGGTTCCCATTTCTGCACAGCACACAACGTGGACAGAAAGAGAAGAAGAAGCAAAGAGGAAAGAATTTGTTTTCACATGGAAATTCATTCTAAAATACGACTACATTGAACCACGTCAGCTAAGATGGTGGTAAACATGATGTCAAGCCAGCTCAGCCAGCTCAGCTCACGACAGTTAAACCTGAGGTTGGAAATAGGCATTTCCTGCAAGTCCACAGCCTGCACAACACTCTGATCTCCAGCTGCTCTCTGAGGCATATATTACAGTATGCTGAGCAACCTTATCCAATGTTGTAGGGATGAAAAGATAAGAAGCTGAAGACAGGAGATAAAGAGGGCAAAACAAGGCCTGATGCAATGCTTATGAAGCAATTTAGGGGAAGATGTAGCACAAGGGTTGCACTCAGTGCCTGGATGTAGCATTCCCCTTTCTAGCCTGCATTGAGCAATGACAGTTCCCTCTCCTATGTAAAAGTAAATTTTCATGAAAAATATTTTGAACTTTAATCCCAATGGATTGTAGTCTCAGAGCTCATAGATTTGGGCATTTTGGATGAAGGCTGTTTAACATAATTGCCTTCCCATTTCTTATTAGCCATTTCAAGAGCATAGCACAATTATTGCATGCTGGGTAATTTATTTTGAATTTCCCCCATGATCTCAGCCAAATTCAAGCAATCACTGCAATAAAATCCATGAGGTGTAAGAGTTGTCAAAGCAGAAGAAACACAAGCCTTTGACTAAAGCCTTCTGGTTTCAGATACAGTTTCTTCACCCACCATCACAGAATCACAGAATGGCTTGGGTTGGAAGGGACATTAAAGCCCATTCAGTTCAAATCCATTCAACTCTGCCACAGAGGCAGGGTTGCCATCCACCAGCTCAGGCTGCCCAGGACCCATCCAACCTGGCCTTGAGCGTCTCCAGGGATGGGGCACCCACAGCTCTCTGGGCAGCTTGCTCCAGTGCAAGTAAGTTTGTCTAAATCATCACTTGATTAATAACTCAGACAGAGCACCACTAGTGTCAGTGTCAGGCTCCAGCGTGGCACAGTTGGCTGTTGGGCTGTGCAGGGCCACCATATTCCTCACATACATGTGGCTACTGCCCAGCACAAGGTTTTGCTCAGTAGCTATCATTAAATGCAGATAGATACACTCTGAGGTGTAAAATCTGTACAAAGACTTCCTGCTGGGACACAGCTAGATGCCTCTAGCCAGCTTAGTCAGCAGGGGATTTCTTTTTGGGAAATCAGCAGCTCTGCTGCGGTCTCATGCCTGCAGGGGTCCAGGCCTCAAGCGGAGATAGAGACTGCAAGTCAGCTGAAAGCCTGAAAGGCCTCTTGATATTCAGAACTATCTTCTTCACTCTTCTGTAGAGCACTTAATGAATGACAATTAAGGCAGAGATGGATTTGAAATAGTCAATCTGCAGTGGTTTTTTAACACTACAGTATCACTCTGTAAGGAATTGGGCACACAAGAGATGATGGAGTAAGGATGGGAATAACACATGCAGTTAACAGGAGAAAGGGAGAGGTTATGTTTTCTGCTCTTATTTAGTAGAGAGTTTCAAGCCTTAATCTTGCATTTGAAGCCTTTGTAATTTAAGCTGAAATGTAGCTGTACTCTAGCAGTGTGACAGGTGGTGATGGTTATAGGCAGAAAAAAAATACTTCAGAAGTGCCAGTTTTGGAGGGTTATGTGGTACATGTAACTATGGAAGCAAAATGAGGTGATGCCATTTGTTTTTTTTCAGTGCTTGACACTAAAAGAGTCCTCTGGTAGCAGGGAGTAGTGCCCAGATGGTGCTCTTGTTCATGCTTAAAATGCTACTGAACAACCTCTGCATTTGCTGCTCTCCAGATTTTATATTTGAAATTACTAGCTAATTTAACTTTCCTTGGGTTGAAAACACACAACTATAGCTCTCTGCATGTGAGCAAAAAATAGAACTCGCCACAAAAAGAAACAGGAAAATGCTATGCCTTCTGCTCCCAGCTACTTCTGCAAAAACAGAAGTTTTGGTTCCCTTAGGCTAGACTTACAGATATGAAACAGTGACTTGACCAGGCCTGCTTCCACCTCACATTTGTACAGAAGATAGGAGGGATTAAATCCATGGTACTACTAAGGGGAATAGAAATGCCCATTTATGCTATTAGATGGTAGAAAATGCAGTGCTTTCTAATATAAGCAGTCTTGAAAGTAGCACTTAAGCGGAGAGGGCAAACCGCCTGGGAGAGCAACCTGATGTTTTCAGTAGGCAATGCCTGCACTTGACACAAAATGACGGTCTGGGACTGCAGGGAGAAAATAGTTGGTCTTTCTTGTGATTAAAATGAGTCTGCATGGGACTGTGCACTCTGCTGTCAGCTCAGTAGCTAGGCCAGCTCTTTCCAGACATGCAGGATGGCAGACACATCAGGTGCTGTCATCTTCTGAAAATTACTGTGGAAATGAAAACCCTGTTCCTGTACTCTGAGCCCACTTGTCAATGGGATTTGCATGTCTTTCTCCCCAGCTCCAGGGCCTTAGCCAATCATCCAAGTCTGGCTCTAACACGAAGCTTTATTTTATATCTGTTTAGAATAAGAAATTAATGAGTTTTCACATGACAGTTTCTGAGATTGCACCGTTAGCCCAGCCATCTTTGAAAGTCCTATTTTTATGTAGTGTGGGCAGAGCACAAATTTAGTATTGCTTGCTACACTCATTCCTCATCTTAGCCTCCATGGAGGTCAACAGGGGAGCAGTCACTGTGTGCTGACACCCAACAGGTGCCAAGCCTTGATATGTTATTGTCCACTGGACTCACAATATCACTTTCGGGACATTGCCATTTATGTCCCAAGTCTCTCTTCCTTTGCTGCCAACTTCCCCTTGTGCTATGTTTCCCTTTTTGTCTCTTTCATGTCTAGCCTTTTAATTTTCCACCCTCCCAGTTACCCAACACAGCTTAGCAAGAGCCTGTAGGGAGTAAGTTTGCATCAGGAAAAACAACAGAGTGCTTAATTTAACCTTGCAAGGCTTTGTGAATACCACATGAAAAACAATAATTTGCACCAATTAGAAGTGCTTGAAAAGAGACAATGCTTAGCTACAAAAATTTCTGCCCATCTCCTACTTACCGTGGTGATAGGAACAAAGACATTCAGATATAAGCAGTCTTCACTGACAGAGTATGATGGGGTCTCTCTGTCTCCTGGCTGCCAACAAGTTGACCTACAGATAGAGATTGAGAAAATGGCAACAAAAACTTGTGGTTTTTTTCCACTGTTGCTGTTTCTTTATATTTTGATGAACTGTTTGATTTTATAAAATCCTTAACCCCAAAGATCTCAATCACAGTTAATGTTATGCCCATCTACCTCTCAGTAAGAAATAGGTGGGTTTGTATGCACCCATACAAATAGAAAATGTATTCTCATGACTATAACTCTTTCCTAAGAAAACCAGCACCATTTGAAAAAGACAATTAGAACCTGAAAATAAGCCTTCAGAAAACGGACTCCTAGTAACCCAGGCTTTAAACCGCAGAAAATTAGTCCCAGAATAAGAAGCTCTGCTGAGGTCAGGAACAGGAATAGGGGACTCAGACGCATGCTTCCCTCTGCTATTGCCTGCACAGCTATCTACTCTTTTGCTGAAATGTTATTTATTTTGATTTCTAATGGTCTGTGGTCTGCATATGTAAAAGTACAGTAAGATAAAAAAATTAAATCATTTTTAAAAATCTTTTTGTCCAGAAATGTTAAAATGGCCTTTCAACAAGATTTCAGCCTGCTGATCACGAATAAAAAATTATTTTCAAGCCATCATCTGTATGAAATTAATTTGTTCAAGCTCTCTCCACAACACGAATGAAGTGGATTACTCTTGCAGTTCAAATGCAAGCTATTTTGAAGCCAGTTCCATCTATTTCACGATCATGCTTATATCACATAATGAATTATGAAAAAGTGTCACAAAATTATTAGGGAAGAATAAAAAGAGGTTACGGAAAAGACTGCAGTATCTCACAAAATTATTTCTAAATTGCTATTTTCGATTCCCTTGTAAAGTTTCACACTACAGGTGAAATTTAATAGAAAATTACAAGGCAAAGGACCGGCTTTAGTTCAAGTCCACTAAATCTTTCCAGAAGAAAGATTCCTAGGAAGGTGATATCACTCTCACACCGCCATGGAGAAGTGCGTAATTTCCAGACAAAAGTGCTCAAGTCGTTTTAAACAGAGAAATTCCCAGGGAGGAACCCAGTCAGGACAACCAGTCTAGTGGTATTAATTGTACAATGTTCTACAGAGCAGCAGAACTCATCACCTGTGCTCATGGCAATGGCTATTGTTTGTTGTATTTTGGTGGTATCTCATCAAGAGTCCCAGCACATCCAGCTCCCAGGATCTCCTCGTGCCAGGATTGACTCTGAGGAAAGGCTGCCACCTGCTGAGGCAAGTCCACAGCTCCTCCAACAGTTGGAGAATTTATTTTTATTTTTATTTTTTTTTGGAAGTGTTTGATCAGGTCCAGGTTGATAGATTAGTATTTCTCTTCTTTCATTAATGGAACTGACCTAATGTGAATTTGTTGGATAAAAATATCGTGCAACACCAATATACTAAGAAATATACTTGTCAACACTTTTCATACATGCAGGGGGTGAGGTGTTTCTGATTCTCTTGGTACACCTTCACAGTGCTAAGTTCAAGTCATTTTTTTAAAAAACTTGAATGAATAATAGAAGATATATGCCAAGTGTTTCACTGGCACTGGGAAGTCAACAGATAGGAGCAGATTATCTAAGGTCCCTAAACCTCTCCTCATTGCAACACTACACATTGTCTTCAGTGAGAAACCATGCAGGCAGCTGAGCCTTACCCAAGTCCTAGCAGACACCATGATGTTTCTACACACACCAAGAGCTGATGGTGTGTGTGTGTAAACCTAACATCACTGTGCACCTGGCAAAACAAAAGGCCGTGTCTCACCAGATCCCTCCAACGCACGTACATGAGGCTGCGTGCCTAATATGTGGTTATGCTGTTAACACCCCCACAACTCAGGTGCAACAGAAGGATGAGCCCACCAAAGGGCAAATGCTCTTCCAGCTCCTCACAACGTCATACCTCTACACTCAGTTCATCACAGGCTTTGCTAGAAACTTCTGGTGACAAATTTCAAGTAATGGAGAGGCCAAACAGCTTCCACACAGCTGATGCATCTCTAACTCTGTAGCCTCAGGAGAGGATAACACAGGATCTCAGTAGATCTCAGGTTAGTATTAGCTCCCTTGGAAGAACTAAAGTCACTAAACCTCAGCTCCCAGCTCTGACTTCTGGAAACTCCTCTAAAGAATGTTAGCAGAATCCTTCCATCAGCTTCTCTCCTTTTCACTGTTTCAAACCTTCAGTTTTGTGTTTCTTGTTTTTATCTTTTTTTCTTTCATTGCAGCCCTTCACTCGATGTCTGCTGGGAAGCAGTCAGCTTTTTACTGGTAGGAATGGGATCAGTTATCAGCTCCCTTTTATTAACTGCCTACGTACATCTACAGCACAGCTTACTCTAATATGTTTTGTATGCTCTGTATTTTACTTTCTGTTGGATGCACTATGGGAAAGACCCTTATTTCTAGTTATTGCTGCTTTATTTTGTTCTGGTTTAAAAAAATCCACAGTCCTGATACATTCCATAGTACATAAATTTTTAGAAGTGTCACCCAAACCTTGCTTTTTTTCATTAAAAAATATACATTCATAATCTTTCCTTTTGGTTCCCCAAAGAAAAAAGTTCAGAGTCATGTAGGACTAAATGAAATACAAGTACGCACACAAAGCCTACGTCCATAGAGTGCCTCCAACCTGAACTCTGTAAACCAACCAAGCAGTGGTGTCTGTGCAGCCCTCAAGAGGCAGGGCTACCCACCAGGAAACATTAGATACAGGGGCTTTGGAGGAATTTAACTCATCTGCAAACATGGTTCCTCTGTTTTGTTTCCTCTTAACGCATTTCCTGAAATGTATTGTGCTTCAGAACCATGTGCCAGTCATTTACCAAATATTTGCCTTCTAATAGATTTTGGACAGAAAAGCCTTTTTGGGTCCTGACCTAGATAAAACTGGGCTAGGAATTTCTTCATTAGCTTTTGGTTAAACCAACATTAAAATGCCCTTTGTTTGATTCCATACTCTACACATTTATGGCCTAGCAGGACCATAATATTTTTCTGCAAATATTATAAATATTCAAAATTAAAATGGATTGACAGCAGACAGTATGTGTGGAGTTATGCACAGATTCAGGTACTGAAAGCTGCGTTTTTTCTTGAAGTGCTTGCATGTGTTCATACATAGATGGAGAAATTATTCTTTTTGCTAAGCAAAGTCCCAAACTTCTATTAATCTGTATGCTATGGGCTCTTTTGCAAGAAGGGATGTGAATAATTTGTTCATCACTATTTTCATACACCTGGGTGAGATAAGTGCTTCTGTAAATGATCACAGGAATTCCTTACCGAGCCACGGTAGCATTCCAGGTTTCCACCCAAGCAAATGGGTCTGGAGGAGTAAATCGCCTCTCTGCAAGGGGAGGTGCAGCGTAGGGAATCCCAAGGAACTGGCTGATATTTTTCCACTCTGAGCCGATGCGTACTGCCTGGGATTTGCCAATCAAATCTCCATGGGATGGAATGTACACAGATGGGGTTAAATCTGGTTCAGAAATGGGCGCAAATAAATCTAATGGGGGGGGGGGGGGGGGGGGGAACAAAAAATAATTCGTTTTTTTAAGTTAGCATCATTTCAAAAATGAGAATTATCAGTTTAAAATTCAGGCAAGTAGGATTAAGTGTGTAATCCACTTCTGTAAATAGAACATAGATAAATTTACGTTGTTTCTCCATGTAAAATATTTCATTTTGTGCAAGATGTTAGCTAATAGATACAGACTTTTATCTAATGTGCTTTCAAAATTCCTTCTGAAACATTCCTTCCCAATAAAATGTCACATTAATATATATATGTGAGAATTTTTACAATGAGAGAGAGAGAGATTTTCAGGTTCTCCTCCACTCCCAACTCTAAAAATCAAGATACTAAAATTTTAAATATTTATAGCAGATCATAGAGAAGAAGAATAGCAACATATCTCATTGGTTCATGCTGCTACCAAGGCAGATTTGCAACTCAGTCTCCTCATTTTTTGATTGCAGAAAATTATGAAATGTTCCTCAGTTTGTTCCAGATTTGTTTTAATATAAGGATTATTTGGAGTATTGGCCATATATACGAAAAATAAAAAAAAAAAGTCTTTCAATAATCTTAAGTAATCTTTTTCTTTCAGACTTTTGATTGATAGTGGGTTTTCAAAATTCTTTCTGTTATTCACAGAATTTTAAAAGAAAAAAAAGAAACAACTACTGCAGATGACGAGGAAGGAGTGGGACTTCCCTTACTGTTACTTTGCTTGTTTGCTTTTACCATTCTGTAATTCCCAAAACCTCTTCTATAAACCAAATTTCCTTTATTTTCTTTCTTTCAGCAGGTAATACGATGATTTTGTGGTTTTTTGTTTTTGTTTTTTTTAATTAAAAATATTTAGGGGGCATTTCCCCATCCTGTTTGGCCACAACTCCACTAAATCAGTAAATGGACACCTGTCTAGGAGGCTTCCATAATGCTTTATGTCTACTATTTCCTCACTCTCTCATAAACAAGAATTGCTCCCAGGCCACCACTGCTGAGTTCCTTCATCCATAACCTTCCTGCTCTTACCTTGTCTCCTGTAGATGTATGTAGCTGGCTCTTTGAGTAGAACCTGACAGCTGCGACTTTGCAGGCCATGTGAGCATATCTGTGTATCAGGGTAAAAAAGGCATCTTATTGCTGAAGCCTGGACTTCCAGAGTAACCACTGTACACGTCTGGTTCTTTGAACATGCTGTGAGGTGAAACATGAAGAAAAAGAACAAATCAAATGTGTTGTTAAAGTGTTTTGTATGACGTTGTTATGAGATGCTTAAAAGAAATGTTTCACAACAGGTCAAGCAAAAAGGATAGGACTCAGTTCTAAGGCAGAGTAATGGGAAATAAAATGTCCCTGTATGTCCCAAGAGTATTACAGCAAGAGAACTGTTCTCATAGAGAAACAAAAAATCTTCTAATAATGTAACGAGGACCTCAAGTGAATTCACACAGTCCTCAGGGAGCCCTATGGGAAGGTTTCAGAATAAGAAAAGTGACCCTCATGCTCATCCCAATTGTTGCTGAAAAAGGAAAAAAAATTACACAGCTCACCTTCATTAGGTGAGGACCAGTTACTGCAGAAGGTGATAACATCCCAAGGATAATCTTCTGCACTATATGGGGGCAATAACTTGACTTTTCCTTATTTCTAACCTTCTGCTGCATTTGAGAATTTCTCCTTTATAAGAACTTTAAGCACTCTACTCTCTGGTCAGACTCGTGATAAAAGAAATTCCCTTTGTTGTTACTACAGCCCAACTCCTGCTTCATCCCAGCTCTCAGTTACCCTGCCCTCACACACTTTAATTACGTGTTACTTTAGGTAATGGCAGATAGTTCTACCATGTCTCACACATGGGTCCAGTTACGCAACAGCATCCCTCAACTGTCCTTTAGTAAATACTGCCATCATCCCTTTCATTATTTGCTGCAGTATTCTCAAAATGCATGAAAGAGAAGTCTTTAAAAATAAGTAAAATACGTGTATTTACGTTGGATGGAGGTTGGGGGGGAAGGAACTGTTCCCTCTGTTTCATTCTCATGACCCAACATGCTCTGTAAAGTTATGGAGAATCATTTCTTACCAGACAGACAATAGTCTCTGGCAGTGGAGAAGTCATCAGATATATCCCTGCTAACATGCACAGCTTCAAAGTTTGAGATGGTTGAATCCATGAGAACAGAGGATGCATTTAAGGGTTGCCATAAATCCAAATACTCTGTAAAATGAATCATTTAAACAATGTAAGTAGAGAAAACAGTATAAATAAATAAATAAAAAGGAAGATCACATAGAAGTAAAAGCACTGGGGAGTTACCCAATGAGAGATCTTCACCTTCCTTCACATCAGCTGGAAATAAATTAAATATAACATTCAAAGGCTTCTGATTGACTAGGAGGTCCAGTCCCATCTGCAGAGGTCATGTACAGTTAAGTTTACAAGAGCATTCAGTTACTAAAAATTGAGAGGAAAATTGACAGCAGCTCTGCTCACGTCTTATCCATGTAATTCCCACTGATTTAAATAGAAGTTATCCGATTAAAACTTGCAGGCCTAATTACATAAAAGGATGTGGATCCTAATGCTTCCCACACAGGTGCCTGAGCAGGCACAGCAACTAACCCCTTTGAAGGCAAGTGAGCAACCTGCTTGCCTGAGCACCTCCAGAACCTCAAGCAGACATCCAAATCTGCATCTACAACAGGAGCAGATGTCCTAAGATAGGCTTCACCTCAGTCCTAGTCACAGCCAAGGTAGGTGTTTGCATCTGAACTGATTACACACGACTCCTTTTATTATTAGGAGGAACAGATAGTTTTTGGATACAAGATCTCCATCCTAATTTAGATGAGATAAATCATCTCCTGGACCTCACTGAATACATGAGCCAAGTCTTCATATTGTCTCATGTTAATAGCTGAAACAGACATGTTTATGTTGCCTGTATACATCTACAGTCAGACAGCAAGTCCTGACCTTACAGGCTAAATGAAAATAAGACTAGAGTTTTTACAAATGTTATATTGCATCTTCTGTTCCCTTACAAGCAATCAACAGAAGTTGCAGAGAAGCACATGCAATTTTCACAGATTTACAGATTTTTTAAAAAAGTCTCAAGGATCATTTCAGGTTGATTTCCCAGACAGAATTATATTCAATTCTATGAATTCTTCTAATGTCATACAACAGCTACATAATTAATATTTAATTCAATTTCATGTATATACATGTACATACAGACAAGCATATTCACATATATACACGTACATATGCACATATATGCACACAAGATTAATTCTAATATTCATCAAATTCTGTCAAATTCAACATATTCTGTCTTACAATTAATTTCAAAAAAAAAATCCACATTTTCTCATACGGAGATAAAAATATCTGCAAGCCATCTATTTTGTACACACAAGTCAAAAAAAAAAAAAAAAGAAACCTCAAATAAGAATGGGCCTTTAATTATTTTAGTTCCTTTCAACAGTTCAATATGTTTTAAAAGCAAAAGGGCCCTAATGTGCGCTGCTGAGTCCTGAACAGGAGATTGGTGTTACCCTCTCTGTGTAATTGTGAGGACAGAGCCTAGAGGCTGTTGCCTTGCTATTCTTGGTGAGCAGATCTTGCCCTCTTACTTCAGTTTGTTTACCACACTGATGCAAAAGTTTTGATGGTTCATTTCATTAAAGATTTCATTAGTCCTGTGAGAAACAGATGATTGCAAAGTTTCCTTCCTCTGAGACACCTGTCACCATACCACTCAACACTACATCTGAAGCTGAGGTAGAGTAGGCTAGAGTAGAGTAGAATGTTCAGTTTAGTTTGGAAGGGACCTTCAAAGATCATCCAGTTCACTTTTATTGACACAATCAGAGCTGTGGTGTGGCCTCCCTGCAACTTGGAAATCTAGTGTTGACATAATTTTCCAGATGATAAGAACCAAGACAAAACCCAGAGAAGCCTGCTTGCATCATTTCATAAGCGCATAGGCAGAGAATAGTAATGACTAAACTAGACTCTGAAGTCATTTTGCTCCATTCAAGGCAAAACAGGGGTACTGCCACAAACCAGGGCTCTAAGTTAACGCTAAAAGTCCTGGCTTGTGCAAGGTAAATCAAAAGAACTGATGAGCTACTACCATCGACAAGGGTGTTACCATAGTGCATATTTGCTCTCGCGCTTGCAGAAAAAAAATCTGATGAATTCAAGAACTGATGAACTGATCTACTGTATTCCACATACCTTCACAAACAGCCCACTCCTCAACCACAGCCGTGAACTAGAGTCAACAAAGCAGCACTGGATCCCACAGATCCTTTTTACCCACTTCAAGAAGATTCCACTCCTGTTATATTTGGGGGAAAGTTTTCTGAGACATAAGGACTGAAAGTCTCGAGCTAAGTAGAAGAGAAGGTAAGATTGGTATTGCATTGTCATATGTTAAAGACCACAAGCTAACTTTACATCACAGAATAGCAAAACCACCAGCAGCACTGTATTCAGAGGGAGTCTGAAGCAGTAAGGGAGCAATGACTCCACAGTCAGCACTTGATTGTGCAACAGATCTACTGCACTTAAATTATTTTCTTCCTCTAAAATAAATGAATAGTCCATGCTCAAGAGGAACACAGTGATTTTAATCATGTGGAAATTACATTTCATATTGTCAACGGTTTCCCTATTTTAAAGCCACTTGCTGAATGACTGGTTATTTTCTCAAACTATGAACAAGAAACATTTATTAATATAACTTAAATTATGATTTTATTAAAGAGCTATGCTGCTATCTTGCACATTGTACAGAGCTAATAATCAAAGTTCTATTGCTGGAGCAAGTAATCTCTCTAGGTTCATACAGAAAGCTCCAAATTACTAGCTACTTTTTCTTAAAAAAATAAAAAAGAGCTTTGTCTGGATTCCTTTGTAAATCAACAAGCCTGGGTGCATCAATGGTTTTGAAAGATATTTCACTAGATTGACTGTTCCCATAGCTTCCCTGACTCACCAAATGACAGCAGATAATGTTATGGGCAAACTGAGGCATACTGGGATTATACGTGTCAAGCATTCTTTCTAAGCTGAATTTCTAACTTTCGACCTCTTTGTTAAAAGATTTTTATTTTATCCCTTTATGTGGGATAGAGCCAAGTTAATAATGCATAAAACCACAATGGCCGCTTTCCAGCCCATGCTAAGCACAGAACAGTGAATGTTCACGATGCAAACATCAACAGGTCGTACATTCGTACCTACAATACCTTTTCCTTTGTTTTTTTTTTGTTTTTTGCCCTGAATCTCACAGGAGTGGCCCTTGCATCCTCCCACTACCTAGGTGGGTTTCCTGTTCTTCTGCACTCTCACTTCTGGAGGGAGCGTTCATAATCTCAGACCATATTTTCACTGATGACTTCTAGTTTTGCCTCTTTCCAATCTTCTGCCCCACTAACCCCAGATGCAGAAACACTAAGGCTTGATTTGATGACAGAGCATGGCCCTTAGACCCAGAGCCATCCATGGCACCGCTGTGGGCAGATGTCTATTTCAAGAAAAGATTTTACCCATGGTTTGTTTTCTTCCTCCCTTTCTCCCACTTGGCACTAGACACAGCAATGCCCACAGGCTGTGCACATCCACTTCATTATGTGGGCAAAACAGAACTTTCCATAGCTGACCTAAACTTGCCTCATCTGCTCTCACAAGGTATGCAGCTTCTGTCTGCCATTGCCTGACTGAAAATGTATAATGCACCTGATGGGCTAGAACACATTCTTGGCTTATATATAGGTTAGGCTCTGCCCTTCTAAACCACATTTTGGCAATTGCTTTGATTGGATAATTACAGTAAACTGATTCCAGCCAGCCCTGTAACTTTTATTGCAAAATTATAGATGTCCCATAAAGAAAGCTTCTCTTTTCCAGATGTTCTTGTTTGGGTAGGCAAAGTTTTAGGGTTGCATTTGGAAAAGGACTCACATTGGTCTTACTCTACTCCCACTCAAGTCAGAGGATCACAAGACTGAAATAGATTTCCTGAGGGCACAGAGTCCAGCCTCCCACCATCGCAAGTGGTTACATTGTAAAATCCTCTTCAAAAAGTCAGCAAAAGCTTCATTACTGACTTCAGTGAAGGCAAGGAGGGGTCAGATCTGAGTTTGCTGGAAAATCTGACGTTTAGTGCAGGGAACCAGAGATACATAAGTGCAATAAAATAACAAGTTAAATTTAGAAGAAAATGCATGATCTTGACAAGATACATAAATCAGATGAGGTTGACGAGATACATAAATCGGATCTCTGTGTCCACTGTGTCCAATTTATGTTTGAATGATAAATTCAGATCTTGATTCTGAACATTGTGAGCCATATTTAATAGCCCAGATTCAAGCCAAAAACATGTACAGACTGAACTCAGTGTTTTATATTCTTAGAGTTCAGACATATTTGGTTTTATTTTGTGTTTGTGTGCTTTTGGTGGATTTGTGTTTTTTTCTTTTTTTTATTTTTTTTACTCTCTTCATTGAACTGAGTACCAACTCAGGAAACAGTGCATTGTCAACTTGAAGTAGACCTGCAGAAAATATGATTATATGTATTCTAAAATAGAATTGTTTCCCATTTTTGTCAGATTTCTGAAATTTGAATAATTCAATAGGAGAAATTTTCTTAAAACTACTGCATAATAACTATAATCACACTTCAGACAAACAAGTTCCAAACTAACAGATTTGTTACTTATGGCCTTCCGCAGGGAGTAAGTGTTATGCTGGTGTGAAATGCAAACTTTCTGCCTCCTTCAGAACTACCAATTATAATAAATGGTATAGAACAGAAATATAATAATATAACTGTACTGGATGTTTGTTTAGTTTAAAATAAGTTGTTTCTAAGTAGGCTAAAATCCTAACGCTTACAAGGGGAGTAATTCTAACAAGGAGATCCAATGTGCTGTACAGATACATGGTAGACCAGTTCCTAGAATGGATGAAAAAATCTGTCTTTATTTCAATACCAAAGAACTGACTGACACATTCCCAATACTGTGGGAAAGCAAGATAAATGATGCTATTAATCACCAACAATCAGCAACATTTATTGGAAACAAGAGAGGTTTCTCAAAATCTTGTAGGCAAGACACGAGTTTCTGGGCAAGGTAGCCCAGCTAAAAGCCCTCCACCTTATGGCCCGTCCCTTTCAGATGTCAACCCAAAGGGTTTGCAAAGCCTTCAGACTCTGCTTCAGTGCTCTGTCTTATTAAGTAGTAGTAGGTCACAAGTGCGCTTGTGGTCTCCAGAAAGCCATGGGGAAAGCAAAAGAAAAGACATCAGTTGTCCTAATCCCCTCCAAGCATTCCACTGTCCTCTGTCACCTCACTAAGATTGGTCTGGAGCTTCAAGGAAGTGCTCCTCATCTGACTACACGCTGCAGTACATGTACGTACTACCATAAACATCTCTGTTGAGACTGAAAATGCCTCATTCTGAGGTGTCCTGATGGGAAATTTATTGCCACATGGAAAATCCTGTAGATACTGCTCAGTGCTGCATCAAGGGAAAGATGATAAATATTAGGGTATACAGAGGACAGAAACGTGAGTCTAACAGATCATCACATCCATATGTCTTGGTGGTTTCTCAATTAATTACTTAATTTGGATGGAATGGGAACTGAGCTCATATGATCCCTCCACACAGATCATATACAATCTGCAGCCACGTGGAGAGATCACCATTTAAGGAACATCGCCCACCAGCAGCTGCCGAATCTTAGACAGGCAGCTCTATCCAGTTTAAAACTGAGGAACCTGAAGATACCAATGCTCACTAATGTTTGGATAACTACTATACACAATTAATAAATATCATAATAAATAAAAAAAAACAAAAGAGAAACAACAGTCTCACTCCCCTCTTCTGTATACTCAGCAATACTTGCAGGTTCTCCATTTTGCTTTCAGCATAAGTAATTTTCTAAAAAGCCAAGTAAGATGCTTCACAGACCTTGTTACATCTTTCAGTCTTATTTATAAAGACATAAAAATTTCTGCCAAACATTTCTGCATGAGCTGATTGAATAACAGCATTATACGACTGTAGGATACCAACTAGTACAACATTTCTCATTAAAAAAACATAAATTCTTATCTTCCTGTATCTTCAGCTAGCTGCAGAAAGTTCCACCTAATTATGAGATCAGACTATTTTCTCTTTCAAAGTAACATTCCTCCACAGAAATCAGCAGATTTCTTTTTTAAAATACTAGCATCAGTAAACCAAAACTGCAGCATGACTATATTAGCATTTTCAGCATGGGCAATCTTAAAATAAGATCCCATCGCTAAAGGTCACACATCATACCTGAAACTAGCCACAGATGGTTCCACACTCACTCTCGTCACAACACATTAACTTCTTCAGGGGAAAAAAATGCTCCAAATACAACAAGGAGGACTTTCCCAGTCTGTTCAATTTATCTATTTTTTTAAATATTATTTCTCAGCTAACAGAAACCATGCAGCAACCACAGCACAACAGCAGGACCGTGCTCTGCTCCATATGATACAGAAATCAAAGCAATGAAAACAAAAGTATTAATTTAAAGATGAAAACCACATGTTCCATTAAATACACTAGAGATCAGCGATGAGGATGACTTGGAGAGTTCATCCTGATATCAGAAAGGGTATCACAAGAAGACAAACAGACAAAGGATGAAGAAGCAATAACAAAACAAAAAAATCAGGCAGAAGGTCCAAACCAAACAGCAGCGTGCACCTCGCCTGCCTCCAGGCAGACAGCAGACATTACATTTTTGTAGGCTAATGGGGCTTCAAATGAGGGTTAGAAATGCCTAGCAGTGCTGCTTTGGGTGAGTAGCCTGGGGAATGTGAATGGGAGCTCCAGCCAGAGAGAGGAATGACAGGGCTACAACAGGCTGCTGAGTGAATAATCTGGCACAGGGCAAAGAACAGGGAGGACTGCATGCCTTCCCTCCTGCTGTCTCTTTCCAGAAGCTAATCTGTCAAGGGTTTTTTTTACATTTCCATTGTGGCTGCATGCTGCTCTAGGACAGACAGGGAAAGAAATTGCTATTGAATATTATTTTTGCTGTTACAGATTCAAAGGTCTAGAGGTTTTATGAAAATTTCTGTTCATCAACATCTTCAAGAGTCCAGATTGAGAAACAGAAAGAAAACAAATACAGGGTTTTGCTTAATTTATTTAGGGTCCGTTTCAATGAAAAACTCCAAGAAATTATTTGGGTGAGACAAGAATTTCGTCTTGATTTTCATATTTTAAACCTGTAGTGACTGCAACAGCATTCCCCTTTGCGTGCAGCAGGAGTAATGGGGATGGAATTGCCTACCTTACTCTCCACCCATCTAGCCTTTTCCAGTACTTCTCACAAAAATTATTTCTACTTATAAGAATAGGAGCTTTCCTTTTACTACATTAAAATAATCATTATAAAAGCATGAATTCAACCAACAAATACAAATTGTATGAACATGAGCATAACTGGTCACAGATAAAAAGATCGTTAATAGTAAATCCTGAACTCAGTATTGAAAATGCTTTAACAATCTCCTGTAAGCCTTGTTGCAGACGGTTTAAGAAAAAAGGCAAATGAAAGCAAATTAAAAGATTTACTCATGATCAAAAAGATAATCAAAGGCTGAGATGGATGAGACACTTCAATTTAAGTCTGACCTAAAGGTTAAATTGAGTTATATAATGACTACTCAACCCGCTTCCTTTCTGTTACACATAGCATTTAGCAGACATGCTATGTATTTAGGGAAAGAATGCATCAGAGAATTCTGTACTCTTTACAATTTGCACATTTTTAGGGTGGAATAAACACACTGCCCTGAAAGACAACAGTTAAGTTTCATTTATTAAGAAGATCCACCCATTTTTAGACTAACGCATGCAAGTATCATAAGATTTATTTACTGCAAGACTGAAATAATTTTTTTCCGGAATAAAAAAGACAGCATCTTGTGATTCAGTTCTGAATAAACTTTGAGATAATATTCCTATCCTTGTGGAAAGCTGTAAATGAGGACTAGAGGCAGTGCAATTTATCAGTCTTCTACATCAGTTCTGAAGTGGTATAAACCTGCCTTAATTTCTAGAGGAATTTACCCTTACATTCTCTTGATTTTTAGGCAAAATCTTTAGAGGAGAAAATTAGGTTTACTAATTTTGACTCTGCATCTTTATTGCATTTGTTTGTATTCATCTGAAAACTCAATGTCACTCCTCATTTGGGAAAATCTTCAGCACATATTTACAGCAACTTCTGGCAATTTATCTCATCTGTCATCTTGCCCTTGCCATCCTGGTAAGCACCATATTCTTTGAGGAAAGTGCTAGACATCCAACAGTGGGCAGTAATGCAGTAACCAGCTCTTTGGGAGGCTTCCCTTGACAGAGCTTTTCTGTGTTGGTCACTGCACAAAAATGTGATCACTTATGTCCTTTGAAAGTCATGTGACATCTGCACTTGTAAATGATAAATTTCTTTTTGCCAAATATTTTGGCTCAGTGACCTTGACAGATATTAGATCATCATTCTGGCCGACACAAATTCTTCCATTTAAATGATACATGATTAATAAAAAGCATACATGTTGCATCTGAATGAATAAACTCATGAGGAAAAAACCACTTCATGACAGTGTGATCTTTTAGCAAAACGTACAAAATAGAGGACATACCCTTTTTTTTTTTTTTTTTCATCTTAACACAAGTATACTTACCACTTTCTGTCCTGAAAGGTAAACTAACAGGTGGACACAGGTTAGGCACAGCGTTCGTCAAATCAGCTAAAATTAGAAAACACAAAACATTTGAAAGCAGTTACACTTGAAGGTTTAAAATAAAGTCAAAAACCCAAAATTTCTTATATCATCTCCAGGACCTCAACATTGCATCTTCTCATCACAAACATCAGGAACAAGGATCTGAGCCTGCTTTGCTATGTAGCCTTTTTTGGCTTATACATGAAACCAGACACCCTTCAATTTCTGTATTTATAAACATTCCTACAAACACTGTGCAAAATGCAGTTATTTATAAATAACTCATTTCAGTAGTTCTTTGTTATGTGGTTTTTTTCCATAACCTACTCTGTACTCAGTTTTACGCATGAGAAGAGATATAAGATTTCTGTTTCCTGATTAGGAAACTGGATTTTCTCAAAAGGAGAATTAGGAACAAGATAGTTTCCAGAAGGAAAGTTTTCAAATTAAAATTCAAATTGTCATTCATATCTTCCACACATGAACCTTCTCAGTTGCTGCATTTCCCTTAAACGTTTTGTAATTTTAGACGACTAAGATTTTTCCCTCACGCACTCATATTTTGTAAAGTATTTCAACTAATCAAATCAATTATAAGGCCTCTAACTATTACCATCCAACTGACACTGAAGATGGATTAGATTTTTCATTTGCTTTTTCACTTTGTTTTGCCCTTGTATGCAACCAATAAATATTTCTGAAAACCTATGAGTTTTACCACTGTCAATGACACAAGTGAATAATTAGGGCTATATCCAGGACCCTGTCTCTTTGAAATGCTACAATATGTTCACCAATGACTGTACTGCAAGCATAGTAGCCAAATTGCCAGCGCGCAGGGCTGCACACGTCAACACAACATGGCAACTTAACATATTATGAAACACAGAGACACAAGTACCTTCCTACAACAGAATGCTGCGGACTAAAAGCAAAGACCCACCTCTTGCTAACCTCCCACTACCTACGGTAAATTCCTCCTTCAGATTTCACTCATTTTCCCCTTCAGCCTCAGAGTCTTCTTGTTCCTCTTCCTGGCTCCCAGACCCACAACACACCAGCACAACTGATACAAATTTTTGTCCACAAATATCTTAATTTGCATACACATCTGTGCCTTGCTATCTGTTATGGTGGAAAAACATCTGAAGCTTCCTCACTACAGAAGGAAACATCACCTTTTCTCCTTACACTCCTTCTTTTGCATATACCACAGGCTCCTCTTCATCATTCCTCTGTCCATGAAGTAAGCAACATACTTTATTTTCAGTTCTTTCTTTATCAATGGGAAGAAAAATTATTCCAAGAAGTGCATCTATACCTCTGCTGTCTCCTCCTCTTCACTTTGGGTTTCTACCACTCTTCACTCTTCTCCTCCAGTTGCACTTCTGCTCCCTCTGCCCACAGGTTCCTGGCATTTTCTACTTTATCCAGGCTGTTGTTCTAACTTGCGTCATGCTAGACCCTCAGAACACCCCTCCCCAAGCCCACACATTGAGGATTTATCAAACTTTGTAAGTTTCAGTGGTGGCTCCTCAGCTCCGTGCTGAGTCTTTAACAAGGGCTGCACCACTAAGAGGATGGAACTGATGCTGTGGTGAGCAGAGTACTAATATGGGGCTTGAAAAGCTTCATTAAAAGTTCATATTTCATAGACTTCCAGGGTGAATGCATTTTACCAACACTGAAAAATGCAGTGTATTGCAAAGACATCTGATTTAGCTCTACACAACTTTAAATGGATTATTTTTACATCATATGCACTGGGCATTGTATGCTGACATCACGACTCCCCTCCCTACTTGTCCAGTCCTTCCCTACAAGAAATCCAGGAATTTAAAAGTGCTGAAAAGTGCTCCTGATTCCTGACATTTGGCTCAAACTGTTTCCTTGATTCTGCCAACGTTGCCAGATCTCATCTTGTGGGACCTTTGCTAAAAGCAGGGCTGAACAAGGTTCTGTCCATGTAGATTAAATAGCAGGTTGGAAGCTGCACACCATAGGGATAACTGAGGTGTAACAGAAAGCCATTTTGATGTTTACTGTCCATGGAGGTGTTAGCTAGAAAGGATAGGAACATAAAATTTGTAGTTCATCCAAAAATATCTATTCTGTCGGGCCATGGTTACAGCTACAGGCCATCTTCAGGTGGTACATATGCACACTCAGTTCCATCATGGAATTTTATAAGTTTTTATACGTATCTTTCTCTTAACACAACTGAAATAATAGCTTTCCTATAGAGAGATGAGAAATGACAATTTCATTTGATATGTTAGCTTGAGGTTTCGACCCCTTCTATTAGGGACTAAAATATGTTGTTTTCATTTCCTTTGACAAAACAACTTCTTGGATTCCTAAATTTTTCCCAAGACAATTCATATTTAATAAGCATGTGTTTTTTTTTTATTTTTGGTTTTCACAACCAGCAGTAATTCTGGGGGAAGAGGGGCAGTTCTATATTTTTCTTTTATTTTAATGACAAGATCATTTTTCAAAAAGTAATGGAGTATTTTATTTCGCTATGGAAAAGAAAACTCTGATTGACAATATCTAGCTTTTGCTCCTCTTTAGGAAATAACCTAACCTCTCATTACTTCTCTTCAATTTAAACACATGATGTCTTCTTATTGCCTGAATAATACCACACTACTCTGGCATTTGGTATTGAACCTTTCTTTACTAAATCATACAAAAGTGGATTTTAAATTCTGTAACAAAACCAAATCTTTGCAGCAACCCATCCACACATACCATTAAGTCAAGCACTGAGAAACAAAGAATGATGTCTTGATCAGGTCTGTGCAGTGGAACAGAATACATTTGGGTTCCCTCATAGGCCACAAGTCTCACATTCAATTTAAGAAATTCAATTATACCTCTTTAAGGTATTTCTATTCCTTATCTTTAAAAATTGAGATTAAGATATACTTTTCTTTCCCTCAGACATACTTGTCTGCCTGGTCTATTTGTTATCCATGCAAACGGGCCTACCACCTCAAAGCTGCAGCTTCTATGCACTGAAGCTAATGAAGGAGATCCAACGTGCAGATACCAGCTGGAAAGCCCACGTGCCCTGAAACACTTACCAGGCTTTTGATACCAGCCAAATGGATGTATTCTGACTTCGGTATCTGGTAAACTACAGTTTGAAATTTGCCAAGCACTTCTTGACTCCTCTGCACACGTCTGAATTCCTAGGCTGTTCAGAGTCACACACATGATCTTTCCTCCTGGTCAAGGAAACACTTGGTTATAGAAGTGATGAGGAAAAATTTAAAACATGCATGTTAAAACAGATCCCACACAATTAGAAATCAAATGAAAATATTTAAAATGTGCAAAGTTTTACCATTAGTGAAAATACTGTTTAAAAATAATCATACAAGTCAATGTGAGGTAAAATAGCTACCAACATTATAACCCATTTAAGGTCACTGGGAGCATTTCTACTAAGCAAAAATTTGGAAATTCTGTTCCAAAGCCACAGCCTCTTCATTGAGCAAGGAGTTCTTTTTAATTAATTCAATTCTAGAAATCAAAACCTGCATGTGTATTGAAATATGGTTCCTACTTAAATCAAGATAGAAATTCTGCCTTTCAAAGAGCTAGTGTAAATATTTCTGTATCTAAGAAGTACTACAAGCTTTGAAACACAGATAAAAGTGTCATTTAAGATTTATTCTAGTTCATGTTAAAATCACTACTGAAATTCATATTGACTACAGTACTGCCAGTACTGGATGACTTAAATGTTATAGATAATAAATATTAATGTCATATGTTTGATGCTTTAAAATTTGTAATACTTATTTAAAGAAAATGAAAGTCATAATCAGTTAAGACTTCAAATTTCATATAGTCATATGGAGGTATGATACTTGTCAACTGTTTTTGATTTGCACAATAGTTCCAATCTGGAAAACACTGGATTAATTTTTCAAGCTATTCTTTTTCTTCTGTGCGAAAATTCTGTATGCTTGGCAAAAAAAAAAAAAAAGAGAGAGAGAGAGAAAGAGAGAATTAAAAATGTATTTGCAGTGTTCCAAATTCTCAAGTGAATCATAAAATACTTCTTAATAACCTCAGGGAGATCTGATTGTCTTGCAACAGTTCTGAAAACAAGGTTGGACCTTTTAGGTGCCTAAATCTAAATTTGGAATGAACAATAAAACATTAAAAATTCCTTCATCGACATTGACCTGGATGGCATCCAATTTTAAACACCTACTAAAGACTTTTCTTTTGAACAGGGTGCTTCCTTTACAGTCAGTGGAGAGAAAGAAAAGTATCTCCAGAATAGGACTCAGCCAAGCTCCTAACAACACTGTGAGTTGTGCCTATGCAGCTCTCTGCTGACTGTATAGGGAGCACTATAGAGGGATAGTAAAGTTTGGAATAATTAAGATTGAAAATATTTTTTGAAAGAATTGTGAAAATATACCTGACAGTTGGGTGTCATTAAAAAAGCCAAATCCTGTGCAACAGGGGTCAGCATCACACCAACGCTCACACTCAAAAAAGCTGGGAATGGAAAAACATCATTATTTTTAGTATCATTAGTTATCTGTCTCTGTCTTAGAGAAGGGAAGATAGGATATTTCATAGAGGAGAGATAGCAAGAACCTGTAGTGATGCCCTTTGTGATAAGACTGCCTCATTGTTCTTCATGCTGTATAGACATTTTCACATATTTTCCATTTTCTAGAATATTTTGATATTTTGATTCAATTTTCTGAATACTTTTAGGACAGATATCAAAATATCAGCATAAATTATTTCCGTGTACCATTGTCAAGAGCTTCAACTGGCCATTTAGCAAGTCAGTAGAAGTACTATCTCACATATATATAATTCATAATAAATTATATACTTTATATTTCAATTATACATTTCCTTTAAATTATATGCCATTTTTCTTTGTTAAATACTCCTTCAAATAAATAATGCTATTTTTGTATCACCTGATCCCACCCAGCTATGTAACATGGCCTTGGTACTCCAGACATGGTTAAAATTCCAGTAAAAACAAAGAGACAGTCATGTCCTACCCATCTGAAACTGCTTTTCTGCTCATGTCAGTCACATTCCTCACTGAGATCCCTGTTATTTTCCGGAATGGTACATGTGTGTAGAAGCTCTTCACAGTACTTTTCAGAGTGACTGGCAGAAAAAAAGAAAAACAAAATTGGAAAAAAAAATAGCCTTTTCTTTTTGATTTACGTATCTTTGTATGGCAATGACATGGTAAGGATAAAGCTTATGATTTTACACCCTAGCCAATTAAAATGTGTTTTTACACTTGCTAGTTAAGCCTAAAGATGAACAAAAATCCAGCAAGTGAACATTCTAAAAGCTGAAGAAAGCACATTGCCGAGGAAAGAATTCTTCAGTTTTTATCTATATTGACATGACCCCAACATCTTGGTCTGAAAACTGGGTGACAATTGCAGATTGGAAGAATTCTGTGTGTATGATCATGAATTATTCTCTGCTGCACTTTTGGCTCCCCAAAAAGACATGACTTAATCATTTAGTGGATCTCTGTGTTTCTCACAATAAAAGATAGGTTCCTGTGCAGTGATAACAGGCTTGTTTGTCTTGCTTTCCTCATGTGAGCTCTATGAGAAAACCACTGAACTCCCCAAGCATTCAAAAATCCACAAGACCATAACTTTAGATTTAATTTATATATATAAATTTATATACATGTGTACTCATCAAGAATGCATTCAGATAAATATGCTTTCAATTTTTGTATTGTTTAACTACCATGGAACTTTTAATAGTAGAAAATGGAATTATTGACATCTCCATGACAGTCTGATTTCATCCACATTATAAAGAGACGTAAGACTTGGTACACAGACTGTATGAGCTACCCTTGGCCTCTTTGAATTGAGAATAACCAAAGCAGAGAATGGAAGCTGTGGTTAATATCTTTCTACTAGGCACTGAAGTGCAATATCAGCACTTTGACCACCCAAAGAACTGAAAATGATGGAAATAAAAATTCACACCAGAACAGCCCAGCCTTCCCTTGCACCATCATATCCCTGTGTTCATTCATACATTCAGGCTTTTTATCTCAGAATCAAGTGTCTAAACACCAGCTTGTACTGCCAAGGTTACAGCACACATTGTACATTCAAACCCCATAACTCACCTATTTTACGATACAATGCCTGTGGTTGCCAGGGTAGCACTGTACGACAGTTTTCCAGTATTTGGTCAATGCTGCCATCACAAATCTGCGCCTCTGGGTACAGGGTACACACAAAGTACGTGTCTGTGGTATTTCTAAGATCTGCCATTTGACAATACTCATCTTCTTGTGCACAGCCTAGGTGGCAAAGTCACTAAAAGTTAGACACACTGGGGTTTCTTCTCTTCAGCACACAATGATATCAATCAGCAAACAACTGAAAGTGGTTATTTCAATATTGCTCTATTACAGGTCAAGATAAATAAGGACAGATTCTGTTTCTAGTTACACAGAAGAGACGGAAAGCACAGAAAAGGAGCTACACCACAGCTGATTGGAAAGATATGTTCTCCAGCTATGACAAGCATTAGCCCAGGTTATTCGTGACACTAACACTGTGACTCAAAAATCTCTATTTTAACTTTTCACTAAATTTGACAAACAAAACTGTTCAATCAAAAAAACTCTGTGTCACTTATCAGCCTCATACTTTAAATAATGGACAATAAAGTTAAATATATTCCATAATGTCTTAGGAAGCTTTTGCAAGCCATTTCCAAAGTGTTCATAGAGAACACACACAAAAAAAAGATATAACTTTTCTAGAATCAATTGTTCGAGTCATTTGCTTGCTGAAATTTGTGTTGAATTTTGCTTCAAGGTAATAAGGCACTTTCAGAAAGAAATAGAGCAGTCAAATCCACTTCTTAATTGCTATGGTAATTACTTACCTAAATACATACGTAAATGCTTAATTTTAGCAGGCATATCTCGAAGCACATCTTAGAGTAGTGTTTGTGCACTGTATGCATAGCGCTCTTGATTCTGCCTTCCTAGTAGTCAGAGCTAGATATTCTTCTCCATTTATCACATCAAAATATTATTCTTAACCCCAAAATATCTGTATTTTACCTTCTCATTTTACTACTGTATTGCTTAGGCTGTCTAAGCTGTACCCTTTACTGTTCTTGCCCGTAACAGAAATACCCTGATCATGAATGATGGATATCCTTTCTGCCATAGTAGACGAAGCTTGTAAGGAGGAAATAGGTGGGCACCCCACTGGCAAATTCAGTGTAGTTGACTTCCATGAAAATTTCTTTTTCTATGAAAAATCTCTAAGTCCAGAGTTTCTACTGGTCATTATGATACCTATAGAAAGATTTAAGTTATTTTTTATCTCTTTACTATCCTACAGAATAACTGTCTGTGAAATATCTTACGTGTGAGACACCAAAGCATAGCTTCTTCCGCTGAGTACTTCTGCCTGAAGACCCAGTACTGCTGGTAAGGGATGAAGTGGTTTGGGTTGCTCAGTACCTGGCTGTTGTCCATCAGGTAGAAAAGATCTTTAGTGGAATCTAGGTTCAAACAAACGAACAAACATCTCAAGCCCACAAAAAAAACTTGATTATGATCTGCAATAAATACATTTTTTGCAAGTCCCTCTGAAAATAATGCCTCCTATTTATTTCTATGTACAACAGATACAAAAAGCACAATAACACTATTTAATAGAGCAAATTCTCAGCTGCAAAACACTGATTTTCAACATAGTCACCATCATTAGCTGTGCACAAGAGTGTGCACATCATGCTTGTAAAAATCTGCACCACAGTCCATGGCCATCCTGAACACAGTTTGTCCTTCATGTGACTGTCGCCACTGCTGAAATGCACCACCCACCACTTCACTGTGCCCACGTCCACTATTTGGTCTCCAGAAACATTCAGTGAGTGTCAATGGTTGCCAATGGCTGCCGTTTTTTCCCCATGGGGGAATTCAGTTCCACCCCTTTGCTTCATCCATGCTTCCATGTCAGACACCATTTTGTCAGACTGCACCTCTGCTGCCATCTGTCACAACAGCAACAAAATGTAATGGAATATTGGTGGGAAGGTTCAACCTCTACTGCCGTACCACCAACATCCACCTCTGATGTTGAGGTCCAATGTAGGAGGCATTACTTTCGGATCAGCCCTCACATTTGCATATAAAATTCTTCATTTCACATCAAAGCAGCTGCAACCATTTTGTAGAGCTAGCATCACCAAAGGTTGCTTTCAGCAACAGAATAGTCCAACCACGGTTAGTGATGTTTGTGTAGGCAATGCCTCCTTGCTGAACTGCACTGAACAAGACAGCACTGAATGAATATTTCCATTACCAAAAAAAAAAAAAAAAAA
>WBMW01004026.1:1571276-1614743 GCA_013396635.1 Penelope pileata
CAGAGCAGAGGGGCAGGATCACCTCCCTCATCCTGCTGGCCACGTTGCTTTTGATGCAGCCCAGGATACGGGTGGCTTTCTGGGCTGTGAGGGCACATTGCTGGCTCATGTCCAGCTTGCCATCCACCGGTACCCCCAAGTCATTTCAGCAGGACTGTGCTCTATCTTTTCATCCTCCAGCTTGTACTGGTAGCAGGGGTTACTATGGCTTAGGTGCAAGACCTTGCACTGGGATTTGTTGAACCTCATGAGGTTCTCCTGCACCCACTGCTCAAGCCTGTCTGTGTCTTTCGGGACGGCATCCTGCCCCTCAGGTGTGTCAACTGCACCACACAGCTTGGTGTCATCCGCAAACTTTCTGAGGGTGCACTCAATCTCACTGTCAATGTCATTGATGAAGATATTGAAGAGCACTGGTCCCAGCACCGACCTCTGAGAAATAAGGAACTTACTTTTATGTAAGTTCATCACACAAAACAATTCTTCATGATGGTTTATTTCATCTGTACAGATTTTCTGAGAGTTTTCCTCACCTGAAATACACTGAAAAGTTGGACTCTGCAGGTCTCTCCCAAATGACTGAGATTTGAGAATTTGAGCTTCATTTGACTCATAAACAAATGTGGAGGTAGAAACTCTCTCAAATTTTCTGAGCACTAAAAAACAAACAAAGAGACATACTATTATCAGTTCCCATGCTACAGAAAGACAAAGAGACTTTAGCTAGAAGTAAAATGCAAGACTTTTACAGGGAAAGAAGTTAGCTCATTAAATTATATACCCTAACTCCACAGATAACTCAGCAGACAGTAGGACTGAAGATACAATTTCTATTCTGCAAAAATAGCATCACAATATTTTTCAAAAGCAGTTAGCCAGAGGTGGCCTGGGAGTTTACATGCAAGTGAGATGACTCTCCCAGCAGCAGGCTGGTCATGTCTCATTACTTGTATGTGGCACAGAACCAACTATTGAGTCAACAGGAGAACCAACTTTCTGCAAAACAGTCACTGAACAAAACAGCCAGCTCCAACAGGACTCAGCTAGAAAGGAAATCTGGGAGCTTATTACTCATTCTTAGGAGCACTCTACCAGTGATCTCCACTAACTTTGAGCTCAGGGACTTGTCCCAGGTAGTACAATCAGCATGCTCCTTTTTAACACCTTCAGTGAACATTTAACTCCAGACTGTCACTTGATTTAACCCTACTATCTCTAAGCTGGACCCACTACACATGAGTGTAAGGAAGTCCATCAAACAACACTGTTCACAAAATGGGAAAAGCTCATGGGATCTAGAGATGCAAAACCCAAAGGTCACCAAATGGGGCAAGTTATCCAATTTAAGCTTTGGTTTGGCCCTGGCTGTGCCCTGGAGAATTTTATAGTCTAGTGAAGAGACACAGAGTGGCATCACAACCACTGTGCTGAGGTTTCTTTTACTCATAATACAAAGACTTTTTGCTGCAGTGTGTCATTCAGGTGATAAATTAATATCTTTCAGTGAGCACAACATGCTGAGAAAGGAAGAATGTGGTGACTTAGCTTCACCCCTGTGATGTCCAAGCTTAAGCTCAAAATGCCATAAATCATAATCATAGATTCATCTAGGTTGGCAAAGGCCTTCCAGTTCACCAAGTCCCACCATCAGCCTCTGGCTCATTGCAACAAACATCTGGCCTAAACCTTAATGAGCTAGAAAGTAGGAGTCTTGGTCTGATCTCAGCCAGTATGAGATGTCTGCAGGCAGAAAAGCTGGAGACTCAGACCTTCACTTCCCTGCATACATGGGAACAGGGATTCAGCTGGAGGAACCCAGGCCTTTCTCCCTGAAACAACAGCATAAACCACAAAATAAAGTTCGGGATAAGTTCTTAAAACAATCATTTGTACTCCTGCAGCAAAACAGTCAGACTAAATCAGAAGCAAATGTCCACTGTTGTCAGGGCTGAGTTAGCAGGTGCTTTTGATAAAACCATCATTTCTGCTAAGAAAGAACATGAGGGCTAGCCAAAACTCAAAAGAAAAGAAAAAAAAAAAAGCAGTCTCTGCAGTCCAGCTCAGCTGGGGAGAGACATAAACAGAGCTGGAAGGTTTATTCCTTCCTAGAAATACAGGAGAACAAACTATTAGCCTAATTCTACATTAAATTATTTTACATCTGCAAATTTCAGTGATACCCAGTTGAAAACACAATTCACATATTTTCATGAAACTGAAAAGCTGTATTTTATGTCGTTTATCGTTGTATGCTGCTCTCATTTATAACACAAAATTGGAAGCATATTAAATGCTTTTCTTCTGCTTTTTGACTTGTTTTTTTGTTTATTTGCTTGTTTGTTTTTATTTAATTCTGATAGTCCACCCCTCCATTTTCTCTACTATAGTAATATGGGAGAAAAATAGAGAAAAGATAGAAAGCATCTAATTCAGAGCTTACCATGACATCAGTTTCTAAAGTGAGTATTCCATTAAATTTGACACCAATCATACAATGAGTAACAAAATCTTTTGGAAGACTAATTTTTTTTGGAAAGGCAAGCTTTGAGACTGAGGAATATAGCCAGACCTAACTGCAGGCAGCCTGGGAACTGTTTGATGGATGACTCCTGTGATAGATCTCTGACATATGCTTACATGTGCTACACCCAGCTTGATGAAGCCCTCATTTTGCATCTTTTCCATTGGATTTTCAACAAATTGCTTTCTGCTTTGTCTTTGTGTCATCCTTTCTATTTCATTTTGTCTGAATTCCAGTTCCACTGTTCCAAAGGTTCCCCCAGAAGTACTAGAATACTAAGTAAATGTTTTTAAACAATTTCTAGGAACATCATGGGTGGTTTTTATTTTGGTTTGGGATATTTTGTTGTTTTTTTTTCATTTTGTTTTGTTTAATTGCTTAACTTTGTTTTCCAAAATTTTTTGAGAACTGGCATTTCTGTGGCTTATCAACTGTGTTCAAGCAGAGGTAAGTTTCGCTAAGTCAGATACCATACAGCAGAAGCTCAGACAGTGATGTTATGCCACAGCTATGAAATCATTGTAAAACACAGTCTGTTTCACAGGAACACATGAACAAGTGATAATTTTACAAGGAAATTCATTATCCTGCTTCATTCCCCTTAGCCCACTCATTATTCTCATTCGGTTTCCAAGCACAGCGCAGGAGATCAGCATACATCAAAAACTGTGAGAAAGAAAGAAATCTGCTTCTCTCTCTTTTCTTACAGGAAACGACTTCCCCAATGCTGTCAAGAAAAACAGAAGCAAGCAGGAACATGGTTTAAGGCAGAGGCCACAAGTATGGGAAAGTGAGTAAGTTGGCAAGCCAGCTATGGAGAATTGAATCTTCATAAGGAGGTTTCACTTACAATGGATAAAAACATATCCAAGTGTTCTCCTGGCACTTACTTAAGCACTGGTTGTCTGTAAGGAGATCATCCGTTTCAGTCCAGCCCAGAGCTGCTCCAAAGTTATCAACGCAGAAGGTTTTCTTAGTGTCAGGGTCTTGTTGGGAGGGCTTATACTGGCCATCTTCATCACACTGCAAACCCTGCTCGTTGCCTTGACAGTAAGTGATACCTTGTACAAGTAAACAGGAAAAAAGTTGGTCTGACAATGCTGGCACTGAGCTTCAATGCACCAACAGGACAAAAAGCTCCAAGTACAGCGGAGAGTTTACTGAAAAATAATCTGTAATATGCGTGAGGTTTCACACTTCAAAACATGCTAATGTCACTTATTCGTTCTCACTGTAATTCACATTCAAAACACTTTTAGGATTTTCTGCCATAGATCCAATCTCCCTTGTTATAAGCACTGTAAAGCAAAGTATAGGGAAGGAACTGTATTTTCATACAAGTTTGTTCAGTGCCTATTGCAATGGACACTTGAAATGTTATAAAGAACATTACAAAAGCCATCAATTTATTTGTTACTTTATTTTTTTTTAATAGTTCTTCCTTTCAGTGGAAAATATGGCCTTAACTCCATTTTCTTACAGAATGAAGACTTTTATTTTAACAAGCAGCATCTCCCAACTACATTTCAACAGCTAAGGAGTAAACTACAGAGCACCTGAGACCAGTACTCACACTGAGAACACAGATATGGAAATTAAGATTGACAACTTGGTCTGATGTCTTCTTTAGGCAAAAACTAATCATGTCAGGTGATTATAAACCTGCTTTTTTATCTCATCCAAGAGAATGCATAGATTGAAACAAAACAAAGTAGTCTCTGTATTCGTCCACAATTCCAAGAAACTCACTGTTACTACTTAATTTTATTTTTATCCATGGGCTTAACAAGGGGTATTCTTTATGCAACTGCATCCAAAAATAAATTGTTTAAACACACTAACTTTAGTGAACATATCAGCTTTGAAATGTATTTGTACCAAAGCAGGGCCTTGAAAGAGCTGGATGAAGACTTCTTTAATATTAATGAAAATGCCAATAAATTAACTGTATTAGATGTTTCTTACTGACTGAATACCCAGATGTCATTCCTCAGGACAACAAGCACGTCTCAAGGAACCACAATATCCTGGATGAGACTGACCACTCATTTCTCACGCATTTTTGGTCAAAACACCAGACAGTTTGTTCTTACTTGAAAAATGCTTTTGAATGTATGCAGAAAGAATCATATCCATTAAAAAGAACAGAAAGTACTTTTTTTGCACTTACAGATAAAAAAAAATCCATTAGTTATTTGAAGGCAAAATACAAAGGATAAGGGAAAAATGATCTCAACTTACAGTGATCAGGGCTGAATGCTCCAGAAGAGTTTGTAGTCTTGCCCACCGGACACTTGATACAAGAGGAACGTCCTGCCTGATACTGATAGTAGCCAAGAGGGCAGGGAATGCATTCACCATTCTGGAAATTAGTGCCTGCAGGACAGACAACTGCAAAGAGAACAACGTTATTTCTCTTATGGAATCCAACCATTTCAGGCATTTGCACACCCATGTATATGTTTATCATGCTGATAGACTTTCCAAGGCTTTTCATATACGTATTTCTAAGTGAGATAATACAGATAAACACTCCTTAAGTGCTCATTAAACTCACTGATGACTGGAATATAGCTTCTAATTTTCAGATCACCCTAAAAATGTTCTTGAAATAATGTACAACACTCTGCTCGGAAATGCCAAGTGCAGGTTTGATTTCCAGCTCAACACTGTCAAAATCATTTGTGATGAAATAATATACTTCGTGGATGGGTTGTGAAAGAAAACAGAGCTACCCAGACTACAAACAGAGTAAATTCTACAAATGCTACAGGCAGAAACAGGAAGACTCCAATGAGTAAAAATTCCAGAAGCATCATACAGAAACTCACCATATGGTAACACTTCTGTTCCTAGTAAAGAAACTTTGGTAAGCACTTCCAAGCTAAACAGTAATGGCTGGATTAAAAGTCACTAAAAGTTGTGCACATGACAACCCAAATACAAAATAAACATATCCGTAGACTGAAAACATGATTGTTCTGAAAATTATATTTTCAGAACAAAACATAAGTAATATTTCCAGCTGAACTGTCGCTTATTACAAAGAAAACTTCGTCTTCTGGGAGGTCATGCAATACTGTCTTTCCGTCCAGATCATTCAGATGATCATTAAAGCAGAAGAGTCACAGATACATTTGCAGGACAATACCTTTACTTGTTATTTCACAGCTGCTTTCCAGACATAGATTTCCTTCAAAACACTATCAAATGTATATCTTGGGACTTTGACAAGGCGCAAAATTTCATTTCTGTTGTTGCCTTGCATTTTGACAGTAGTTTAAGCTTGTATTACAGAGAAACCGTAATGGAAAATTGGCCATCTTCACTACAATCCATATGAGGAATTACTGCTCTAGACAGCAGAGTGGAATGTAAACCAATGTAACTTATAGGAGCACCTAAGTTATAGCTAGAATTACAGCTAGGATAAAAATGATCATATCTTCCTTCACTTGCTTTAAATGGTCAAATGGAAAAGTCTAGGATGAGACAATGGAGAGACTGAAATTTTCCTCTCAAGTAGGTATAATACATATCTAAAATCCATTACAGAAACAAAAAAAAGTCCTGGATGAGACAGCATTTCCCTTTCTCATGCATATTGCTTAATACACAAGTGTATCTGATACATTTTAAAGACATTTTCCAGCACGTGAAAAAAGGATCATAAGTGTTTCAAATGAACAGCAGTAGAAGAAAATAAAATGAAATGAGTAATCCATGCCTAAATTGAAGGCAAAATGCAAAAGATAGGAGTAGTTAATTAAGTGGCTGAATTTTATAAACGAAGAAATCAAGGTTTTCAAAGCTTCCTCCTCTTTTTGTAGACACAGTCATGATGCAGATGTAACATCTGTGTCTCCTACCACATTTTAAGAAAGAACTGCCCTTTGTCTCAAATTAGATTAATAAATGGGCATGAAGAACAGGAAAAAAAACCCACATTGGTGCAGAGACCCATATTTTCTAGAATTCGTAACTCTTGAAGGCATGTGTAACATCAGCTGTAAGTTAATATCCCTCTGATCATGTTGAGCATAAGTTTGACTCTGAAAGTCATATAAACCATCAAACTCAACTCTTCCAAGCTTGTATGTGCATATATTTTAACAAGATAAACTAGTGGATCGTCTTGAGGAAGAATCGCAGAGTTACGTTACCAATGGAACTAAACTATGTTTCTCTAAAGCAGGAAAATAAATTAAAAATACTTTTATTGAATTTTGCTTAAGACTGGCCCTCACCACACTAAACTTGCTTAAAAGGTATTGCAACTGATTGTTACCCAATGTTTGCACTGCTCTTTCCTCCCTCCAGGTATACCAGAATCTTTTGGGATACCGGAGTCCTGATTCAAGCAATTACTAATGAAGCCTTGATCTGCCTGCTTGGCTATAAATCTAGCACTGAATTTGATTTGAGTTATGCTTTGCTCAAAACAATTCTGATAGAACTAAACATGCATTCTAAACAATAAAAGGAACAAGCATAAGAACATACAGCAAGGCAAAGGTAACTCACAAACAGCCTTCAAGTTTTCCTCCCAAAATAAGCAGTGGGAGAGGAGAGGAAAAGAACAGAAACAGACCCAGACAGGATAAATGACCAGGTTACTTATATGTAATGCATAATAAAACTATGCGTATACATAATAAAATTAAAACAAACAAAAAAAGTACTGTATCATTGAAGAACAAGCAGAATTTCTAAATCTGAGGTTTAGAATAAAAAATTCAGTCCTACAACATAAAACAGTGTCCACCATGTCCTCCATGACATATTAGAATATGAAATCTCTGCCAAAAACTGGGACAGAAACCACCTCCTTTCCTTATTTCTATGAAGTCTGCTTTACTGAGTGCTTTCCTCTACAGCTAGATGGTGCAAACACATGAACAAACATACAAGGCAAATTAATTCACTGCTTGCTGAAGGCCTCTATCTCTGGCAGGAAATACTTGACATAAAGATCCAGTTCACTGCAAGTTCTTTTGCTTTAAGTGATGAATTCTTTGATGATAACTTAAATCATTACAACAGTACATCTTGTTAAGTATTTGCAAGTTGTCGCTTACTCTGGATTCTCAATAGGAATTAATCTTTTTCTGCAAGGCATGTTTAAATATCCAGAATTCAAAGTGGTTCAGATCATGAAGATGAGCTGAAACTGCAGTCAATATGCCCTTATAGGTCCAAGCTGAGAACAGCAGCAGTTCAGAGCTGATTCATAGCTTGATCACTTTGAAATCCTTGCCTTAAAAGCATGTGTTCAAAGCTGAAGGAAGGAAAATGACTAGATACACTAACAAAATCTGCTGTCCAGATTTCAGTCTTTGCCGGTCTGAGAAGCTGTGCTTGATACAAGGCAAAGCAGCTCATCATTTAACCTGGCTAGACTTCTCTTTAAATTATGGTACCAAATTGAGCACAGCACAAACCACATCTGCTACTTTTTTTTCTCTTCCAGCAAACTCACTTCAGTTACAAATCACATCATTACATCATTTAATTACAAATCTATTTCAATTAAACAGTTATGTTAATAAATCCTCAAGAGAGGGCTGTTACACAGGTCTACTTCTTTCACACAGAAACGCAGGATCCATCAAACTCGGGTCTCCCCTCTGCACAAGACTGGCTACAAGGTGCCCATTTCTGCAGCCAGCAGCACAGGTTGGAATCCCGTACTAGCTTTATACCCTGGCAAACCTTACACAGAGATGCTGTCATAGGGAGATCTTCAGGAAGAGGCCAGTAAAATTCAGATGTATGGATGTATGGGAAGATGATTTAACCACTCCACAGCAATACTCATTCTCTTGATGGACTACCAATGGACCTAGAAGGCACCTCTAAAACCACACAACTAAACCCACAGCAGGTATCACACTCACTCTCCCAGGATAGAGAGGAAAGACAGAGAGTCTGAGCACAGACAAGTTCTTAGACCTGAAGGCTTCCATCTCAGAATCTTTTGTCAGGATTCAAATCACTTTACATTTTGAATAGCAAAGAAAATCTGCCAATATCATAAATATTAGCAAGATAACACCTTCAATGCTTCACATCTGCCACTGCATTTCTTCTTCTTTTTAAGAATCAGGAGTGATTATTTTGGGGGGAATTAAGAAATGAAAAAAAAAACATAAATCCAACTTGTTCTCATTCAGGCTACCAAGTTAGAGTCATCAAGAGTTATTTTTTCTTTTTTAATAACATTAAACAGAAGAACATGATGGTGAAACTAATGGAAGATGTTGTCAGTGGTATTTCCTGTGGGAAAAATACGCTGTCATTGGTTTTGTTCTGTTCCCTCTAAGATCATTCCTACCAAGTAATAATAAAAATGACAGCTAAAGTAAGATGCCACTGAGCTTAGAAGATCCCCTATGTGATAGCTCTCCCCTGTGACCTCTTTCATACAAAACAGGCACCTTTAAACCAAGTTTTTGATGGAAACCAGGCAGCACATAAGGCTTATGCACAAAGCGGAAATTTAACTTTGAGTGCATCAGTGTACAATAACTGCACTTTAGTTCCAACACATATGAGCAGTTTTTTTGCTCACTTCCTATTATCTGCAGTAATATGTACCTGAATGCAGTTGCAAAATCCACAAAAATGGATAAACTCAAGCTGAGCTTTCCTAGGTTGCTGCCAGCGCTTGATCCAGCCAGTTTTAAGTTTACAGAAATACCTTAAAACAAGAGCACAGGCCTTTCACCTTCTTATTGTCATTCAGACCCATTGACAGCAGCAAATGAAAGTCATTTATTCTTGCTCTTGTAATCAGCTGAGCATTAGAAAGCTCTCCTAACTTGAAGAGAACCACCATGCCAAGCACAGAGGAAGCTCTTTTCATGTGCCTTGATTTGTCCTTAGGATCTCTACATAGCGTAGAAGTTCATCCATTTGAAAATATTCCACATTTGGGAAAATTTATCCCATACCTGCTGTTGTTGCTCTAATACTTGGAACTGTTACATCTCTCCCCTGTTCCTGAAAAAGCTATACAAAATTAATATATTCCAAACTGTCACAAGAAAGGCACAGAATCACTGAAGCTAATTGGGCCAACAAGAATAACTAGGGCTGCACTGTGATAGGGTTGATGTAGGTAGAAATAAGAGTGGTGCTGTTAAGACAAAAGCTTTTTAGCAACATGACCTGGGACACAGGAGTGCTGGGCACAGCCCCAGGGATCCTGTGAAGAGGTAGGCTTGGCAGCCCCAAGCAGGATGTTAACAGAAAGACAGCTCATTCCAGGGAAGCAGACTAAACAGAAGGAAAGAAGATGAAAAAGGGGTAGAATTGCAATCGGGTCTGGGTGTTGGCCAATATGGAGAAAGCTTCCATGTGAGCTGGCTGGGATGTGGCCCAAGAATTCACAATCTCAGGACTTTTGCCATTTCTGCAGCTAGGTTTCTATTCTGGGTAGTGCATAATCATAAAAAGCACTGACTACATTGTCTTTGCAGAATCTTCTTGTTAAGGATCACGTACAATACAGAAAGACCTCCTAATATCAGACAAGTCTAACAAAATCCCAATAAATGTTTGTAAAACTTTCCATATAGTGCCAGTGCCATGATGTCTACTTCCAAATCTTTGGCTCAAGTCCATCTGCAACACAAGGACTGAACAGTAACCAAACTAATTCCTGCCCCTCCTCAGATTTGTCACTCAAACCAACACTTTATGCTTTTGACATATTAATCATAAACACAAGCTTGCTGATGATTTTCTAACTTTACCTTCATATCAATTTCTAACATCATCAAATAAGGGAAAGCCAAACTGAGGCATACCACATCCTTGTGCATTTGGGATGGATTTCCCAGGAGATGAAGTTCTTTGAAATCCACTTCTACATCCCAGCTGCACGCTCGGGGACAAATCAAATTCTTCATCTTGGGGAAAATCAGTGAACGAATCTGCTGGAAATTGCTTGGAGTCTAAATACAGCAGAAAACGACCATCCTCGATCTCTTTAATAAACGCTCCAATAAGATTTTCTCCAACAATTGCATTTTCTAAAGGGGGAAATAAAATAAGGAAATCGAGTGAAAGAGATTCCTTATGGGAAATGTATAACAACACAAAGACTGATAAACAAATTAATTAACAGCATAAACAGATATAAAAACAAATTAGAAACAACAGACGAGAATGAATCTGTACAGTGTTTACGGGATTAAAGTTCTAATCTTAGTAGATGTAGAGAGCGCTAATGAAACAATCGTAGAACCATACAATATCGTGAGTTGGAAGGGACCCTCGAGGATTATTGAGTCCAACTCCTGGCTCCACACAAGACCACCCAAAAATCAAATCATATTTTTGGGAGCATTGTCTAAACATCTCTTGAACGCCAGCAGGCTTACAGAATTATAGAACAGTTTGCGTTGGAAGGGATCTTTAAAGATCATCTAGTCCAACTCTCTGACCATGATAGGGCAATAAATAAATAAGAAAATTAAAGCATCAGAAAACAAAATGCGATTCTGGAGTTACAAACATTCATCAGATAAATTGTCTGACATTCAGATTACTTTGTTCTTCTTGTTTCAGTGGGTATCATGGACATCTTTTACAGCATTTTATTTATGTGGTTTTGAAGACGTCTGTAAAAATATAATAATCAGCTCCTGTCACACTACTGTTTCAACAGACACTCCTTTTAGAGTTGCTGAAGCTGGTGTTTAAAGCTGGAAAATAGTGAGCACCTTTCCTATTTTCCATATTCTTAGTTGCCTGGACAGCTTCTCTTGCTGATGACTTGCTCCAGGAGAGTTTTCAGCATTAGAGCAAGAGCAAGTTTCCAAGTTGGCTGCATCAGAAGTGCCACAAGCAACAGTGCTCCCAGGGGATTTTTTTTGCTACCACGTTCTCTTTATCCCTGCAGCCTTTATGGCACTGAACTAAACACTGGTACAGTTTATGAGGACCTCCTGTAGCTACAGGGGGTGTACAGCCCTGTAAGCCAGCAAATAGGAGGTCCTGCACACTATGTACTTAGGGATTTGCAAGCACACCAATGACCTTGGATGTTGAATTTTCACAGGGAGGATGTTATATACGTAAAGAGAGTGCAAGGAATGTTACATTTCACACACTGCACAAAGATTATTGCATTGTGACTGATGTGTCCAAGGCAAATAGATGAGGGTACTGCTGCCTTCTCACATAGCAAGTTTCCCAACTTTGCACTGTAGTTCATGGACAGGTTCTTGGTTCCAAGAGCAAGGAGAGAATTTCACAGCTAGGTAAGAGGTTACAGCTACGCTGCTCATATTCTCAGTTTTCAGTTTTCTCCAGCTTTGAGCAACTTATCCTTCTGCTGCACTGACACATAATACAACCAACAAAATAGCATTCCAATGTGTTCAACCTCAAGCCAAAATGATACTTAGCTCACAAGGAAGTAATTGGAGATTGCCACATAACCAGTAATACTTTGCAAACCTTTTGCCAGAAATTGTCTCATAACTGAAAGCAGGAATAAGCAGATTAGCTCTTTATTCAAGCAAATATCCTTCTGAATTTTCTAGTAACTCACTGTAGAAGAATTAAAAACTGATTTAGAATTGAGGTTCTTCATTGTGAACATATGCATGTGCTGTACTTCTGTTTAGCAATTTTTTTTCTCAACTTCATCACAGGAGAAAGCAAGAAGCAAGCAAGACTTCTCCTTTATCCATAAGAAAGCTAGGAAAAAATCAAAACTATCTTAATAATATAGATTTTCAAATCAGAGAGCAAATTTACTCACTCAATGCGTATAAACACCAGCAATGATGCAAAAAATCACTCAAACAGAAAGATCCAAAGCTGTTTTAAAATGTAATGGAAATTGATTGTGCCAAGGGTATATGGACAGCAGGTAGTCTGATCTCCCCAGACCAGACTGCTGCCTCTTCTTAGTACTATGGGTAAATTATAGCATTGAGAGGGTCAAAAATGCAATGTCTTCGATGAAGAATGCTTTCAGATGTAAATTTTTATATAAACCAAAACTAACATATACTTTCATCCACCTTTCACAAACCACTTAGTATTCATGTTTTCTTTATAATCTGGAACAACAGAATGGATGCAAACATGAACGGACTGTACAGGCAGGAACCACACAACCACTGCACCCCCTGTTCAAGTCCTGAAGGCTTTTGAATGTGGTTCTGATCAAGCTGTATGTCATGTCTCCGTGTCTCACAATTAGAGGGAAGAACATGTGCAGGCAGTTTTTTATATTTAGTGCCGGGAACATCATTGCAAAGCTGTAAAACTAGAGAAATGTTGGCACAGAGGGCATTTAAACTGGGGATGTATCTTTTACTTCCATTATTTTAAAGAGAAATGCTGACTGCTTTAAAAGAAGTTCCTTACAGTGCCTCTAACTCACTTTTAAACCACAGTGGAGATCTACCAGTCAATGAGCTCTGCATAGTTGTTCTAGGATTTCTGAGGTAAGGCTCATTCTTTGGCATCAAGGTAACGTAATAAAAAGAAAAAGGAATAAAACCCATACTCTTTGAAGGAATTAGTTATATTTTTGCACAATATGTGAACTGTGTTTCTCTGAGTCCAACTCAATAAGGAACACAATCTTTTCCACTGCTGAGGACCTGCTCAATGTAAATTAACTTCTAGGACAGTTCAACTCATAACAGTTAAACTACTTTTCAATGTGAAAGAAGCCAGGAGAGGCAGCATTATCTGAAAGCAATATCTAATTACATCCTTTTCACTCTCTAGCCACAGGCTGAAAAGGGAAAAATAACACCAAAGGCTCAGAAAAAACTCCAGTGTTAGAAGGACTCTGTCAGTGAGTGTTTATTTGAGCTGCCTTTTTAGTGCCTCCTAAGAGCACACAGGGAAACAAAACCATTAGGAAGAAAAGCAGGCTTGATTTACAGAAACATCAGAGGAAAAACTTACCAATATCATGCAAGTCAGGGAGAGATGCTGCCGGGATGTTTTCTAGCTGAGCCCTCCATGTGACATTCACCCCCAGGCGGTCCACATTCAGGCATTCAACATAGACAGAGGAATCATCACAGACAGAAACTGAGCCGGTATTTCCAAAAGCATTTACCTTTAATTCAAAATTAAATTAAATTAAGGTTAGTCAACCTTAGAATCTTCTAGTTCTTCATCTATCTATCATTAATGTGATATGATTTCAATGGCTACCATTGAAAAGATTTGCCAACAGGGCGACAGTGAATCTAAATATCTTATTTTCCTAGTCATTCATATGCTGCCAATCCTGGCAGATTTTGTGGTATTTTCTGCTCTTTCCTCTCTTTCAAAGATGCCAAGTTCTACTCTGTTTCTCACATATTCCTTTTTTTTATAATTATTTTTAAGCAACAAAGAATAAGAAACTGAAATTACCGGAAGGTGACAGAAACCACGAGCTTTCAATTCATCTAAAATAAATATCTGGAATGCCTGGAGTAATCCAGAGTAGTCAGAACTACAAGTCTTCTGAGGAGGCAGCAGTAGCTGAAAGTGTATTTGAGCTTGGATTGCCTGAAATAATTGGAGTTCTAAAAAATAAATAGAAGAGCATTCATTAGCCTCACTATTTAATGTAGAAATTGACTTTCAAAGTTACTTCAACATAAAGATGGCACTCAATTTCATTTTGATTTTTCATTAGTAGCATCTCCCTGTTACTAGGTGAAAACAGTAGTGTTGTTGGTATTAAGCTGTAAGTCCAAAGAGTGCTTGATAAATATGTTGTGCACTACAGAAAAAGCCAGGTGGTATAGTTATATAGTAATAAAGAGATTTTACACCAATGGTTTTTTACAAGACTTGGCAGATAGGAATTTCCAGAGAACTAGATGAAAGCTGACATTATGCCAATAACCAGAAAATAAACAGAAAAGCAGGAGTTATTGACCTATCAACCTTCGCTTCTCTCAGATAAAATCATGAAAGAGCCAATACAGAACCTCTTTTTAAAAAGAAAATGAATGGTTACAGCAATTAATATTAATTCAAAAGGCCTTTCAGAAGCCTAGCTTGTCAAATTAACTTGAGATTACACTTTGGAAGAGAATAAATTTGATTTCATAATAATAGCTTTGACATGGACATCCACAAGTGCCTTCTGATTTTTTAATAGCAAGCCAAATCACACAAACCGTTGAGAAAATGGTGAACTCATCAATCCCCAAATGAAAATCTATTTAGACAGTTCTTAGCCAGGAAAAATCAAAAAGGTGAAAATATCTTGTCTCCACTGGAGACTCTCATGGAGACTTTGTTCTCTCAGGTTCGGCACAGAGGTGATACAGTCACGTAGCCTCTGAGTGGAGCTGGCTGTTATCCCACCAGCCTGGAGAAGTGGCTGAGCTCTCTCTCATTCTGCTCGTCTATAGACCCTCAGTGGTCCATGTACAAGTGTCTCTGACAGAGCGCAATTCCCAGTTCCTTGCCCCCAAAAGAGAATGTAGAAAAGCCTGGAAAGAGTATAAGGACAGTGGTGGGAAAGACTGAAGGGACAAAAACTTACTTCTTCCTGAAAGACACAAAGCCCTCTATCTGTTTAGTTTATTGGGCAATAGTTAAGAGTTGACTTAATCACAAGCTCTAAGTGTAAACAAACAACAGGAAAAAAGATTTTTAAGAGTGTGAGTAACTATCCATTGGAACAAATGGCATGGTAAATTCTCCATTATTGTGAAGTTCGTTCAATGACTGTCAGATGTGTTGGTTCGGGTTTTCTTTTCCTCTCTCCTCAAAATTGTGCTCTATTTCAAACACCAATTGCTGAGGAAAATCACTTAGCTTGCGTTAAATAGAAGCTTATATTATTTTACTGAACGCTCCTCTCTGGCCGTATGAACTGTTATTCAGCTGCCATCAGGCAAACATGAAAGTTATAATATGGTACAAAAACATAGCAAACATGATTAAGGACAGACAAAAATCTCAATCTGAAATTCAAAGTTTAAAATTGTTTACATTTGGCATAGAGATACTTTAACACTACAGAAGTTTCAAAAATGAGTCTATCCCATTCTGGAGATGAAGAATAGTTGCAAACTTGGCATCAAGATCTGCATTTGTGAAAGTTCAGCAGCACCATGAATTGGTCAGAACTTATCTCTATTTGAAATAAATGAAAAGGCCAACATTAACACTCAATTCCATGAGCTATGAACAGATAATCAATTCTTCCAAGATTTAAAGGGTGTGTTTTCTTTCTTGAAGGAAAAATGATTTGAAAAATACTATAAGTCAGCCAATGAAGACTATAATCCTAAAAAACAGATTGCTACAAAAGAGGCAGAAGTAACGGTGACTTGATTATGCAAATAAACATTCAAGTTCTTTTGGATTCAAACATCTGGTGCTCATCTGTTCTTTCAGGACTAAGTGATTCCATCAGAATCACTTCATGGTGCCAGCATCTTTTAACTTGCAAAGGAAAATCTGCATATAGATTGAATAACTATTTATAGCTACGATATTATGGAAAAAACAGACTGTTTCTGGCATAGTCAGATACATACAGAGATGAAGATGGTGGAAGACAGGACTCATCTACTGCACCTTAATTAAGAAACTCCCACGTAATCGTATCCTATCATTGCAACCCACACAGTAACTTCATGATGGATGAAAAAGGATTTTTGAACATCTGTTTACATTGCTCTGTGCTCTTCCCAACCCATGGTAATTTAGACATACTCTGGCAGGCGTGGTAGAGTGGGGCAGCCGAGAGCCATTCCCGTTGCTGCACTTCGCACTGGAACAACGTGTTGGAAGCAGCGCTGCGGAAGCCTCGGCGACACACCAGCCGGCACTGCTGAACGCCCAAAGTTTGTCCAGAAACTTTGTCACAAAACACAGCTCCATTGAGGATAGAAGAGGCACCAAATGGCAGAGCACACTGGGGACCTTAAGGCAGGGGAGGAGGGGGATATATTAGTATCATACAGTGAAACACTTCTATTAAAATGTCCTCATAACCCTCACATAACTCAGATAACCTGGACAGTGCCTTACGCATTTCCCACTCATATCTATTTAGATTTGGCTGGGTGTCAGTCTGGTTCAGTTTACTAACCCTGATGAAAAGACTCATTCTGGCTTTAAAGGGTAATGTACTGGGTAAAGAAAGCTACATGCAGGGTTTATAAGAACAGAGAAATTTAAAACAGTATGAACAAATTTAAGCAGGAAATGAGAAGAAGGTTTCTTACCATCAATCTTCACAGAAGATACCCAGTGGAAATAGGCAGGGCCAAAAGAAAATCTCATTTGGCTTTAGAATAGAGCTTGAAAATTTTAAAATCAAGACCTCAACAGCACCAGGATGTTCCTTGGTGACACAGCAGGTCCCTAGCTGTGATACACAGCTTTGGAATTAGTGTGCAAAGTCTATACTTTACCTCACTCCATATCAATAGTCATTTCAGTCCTGCTAGCCCACTACAACAGACTACTACAGCAAGCTAACTACTATGTTTTTTAACTTCTACTAATTGGTACAAACCAATTGCTTTATTCAACATTAGTCAAATCTTAACCTACTTCCTGATTGTATCTAGAAGTATTTAGACACTTCTGCGTTCCAGATCTACAAAACACAAATTAAAAATAGCAACTATCTAAAAGGTAGAAATAAATATAAAGAAAAGCATCTTACAAATAATTTGCTTGCTGTAGATCATTTTCCAAACAACAATGCCCAGGTCAGTCCTAACCTACGTAGTCATTGGAGGAAAGCAGGCTTTGCTGATGGCTCACATCTGACCAGTCTCTGCCTCATCTTCTGATGGAGGCACGGAGATTAATTTCCTAACTTAGAAGCTACTGCATTTAAAGTTTACAATTTTGCAGGGTGAATCTGGAATCCAGCGTGCTACAGAACCTCTTTGTTTTCCAACTGTGGACATTGTAATGCTGAAATAAAAGGGTTTCAAATTGGTCCTTCTGATTTGCCAAATTCGTCCGTTTCCTTCTAAGACTCCTTTAGAAAAACTTTTCTGTAATAATTCTATAAATGGGGACACTATACCCTTCCTCTTTCATTCATTGACCCTGGATCCAGTTTCTGTTTTTAGTAAAGATGGAAACCCGGCATCTTTGTTTTACGAAACCTCCAGGTATTATAGGACTAAAAGATATCACTGTACAATGGATAGTAATATTTAGGGAGGTGATCATCCCCCTGAACTAAGCTCTGGTGAGGCTGCACATTGAGCGCTGTGTTTAGTTTTGGGGTCCTCACTGCAAGAAAGACATTGAGGCTCTGGAGCATGTCCAGAGGAGGGCAACGAAACTGTGAGGGATCTGGAGCACAAGTCTTATGAGAAGCAGCTGAGGGAACTGGTATTGTTCAGTCTGGAGAAGAAGAGGCTCAGGGGAGACCTTATTGCATTCTACAACTTCCTGAAGGGAGGTTGTGGTGAGGTGGAGATCAGCCTCTGCTCCCAGGTAGCTAGCGATAGGATGAGAGGGAGTGACCTCAAGTTGCACCAGGGCAGGTTCAAGTTAGATGTTAGGGAAAACTTCTTCACCAAGAGAGTGGTCAGGTACTGGAACAGGCTACCCAGGGAGGTAGTGGAGTCACCGTTGCTGGAAGTGTTTAAGGAACGTCTGGATGTGGAACTGAGGGACATGATTTAGTGGGTAATCTTGGTGGTAGGTGGATGGTGGAACTAGATGATCTTGGAGGTCTTTTCCAACCTTAATGATTCTATGATTATCCAGATCAATGCAAACTACATCCACCATTACATGTAAATTCTATTAATATCTCTTTATTCAGAATTAAAAAATATTAAAAATCAGTTCTGTGGTGTCTTTATTGCTCTAACACTTTTTAAAAATCATTTATTTTTACTCAGAAAGTCAAATCCAGCCTCAGCCATATGCTCCTACAGTCTTGTACTGCCTGTGCCAGTGAGGGTTCATGTGTAAACTAGAAAAACAGACAGCATACAAAACATAAAGGAGATGGATGGTTTCCTAATTTAGTTCACAGTTTCCCTCCAAGTCCCCATCAACCAGCCAAGACAAGTAATTTGCTCATTTATCTCTCTACTGATATTTCTTCCTTTATTATCACTATCAAGCCTGCACCATTTTGTCATTCTTCTGCCTCATTTTCTTGATTCTGTAGGAATGAACTAGAATCAAGTTGAAGATTGACACTGCTTCCACAGGTGTTTCTAAACATTTCCAGAAGGAAAGTATCTTCTACAGGAAAGCCTCTCTTTTCTCTATCTCCACCCAGAGCTGTAGAAAAGCACGAGGATGGGAGGTACATTTGGGGACTGCTAGGATACTTGGCATCAACTCTCTGGTGCATGTCAAATAGAAGAAGCTGGATTCTGTCTCTGATGGAAATGATTAATCTAATGAAAACCTCATTGCAAGAACGGGCACTCTGAAGTTATTACTTGCTCTTTACAGCTGTCTGTTCTGACATTGGAAAAGTTTATTGTATTCTCCCAGCACAACAGCTTCTTTCACTGATAGAGAAGATCTCCAAGATAATGAAAGAGTACTCCCTTTCCAGAACAACTACTAGTAGTTTCCAGAACTAGGCTGGATAGGCTGAGAGGAAAAATAACTTCTTTATTCTTATACCATAACTAATTTCTTTAGCAGGAAAAAGTTCCATTGTTTCCTCAAAATCCAGGAAAATCATTACAGTTTATTACAATGATATTTTTATGCAGAAAATAACAAATGGTTCTCAGTAAAGCCAGGTTTCCGCTATGTTTTTGAAGCAGTTATCTCTCTCTCTCAGCTCAATCTTTTAAAAACTGAAGGTCATTAATCATTCAGTCACTATTTCCTCTAGGAAAACTACAGCATCACAGGATCCCAAGAAACATCAAATGTGCAAGCAAAATCTAGAAACCAGGGCCATACCCCAGGGTACATCTACACATTCTTTAGATCATTTTTCATAAAGATTCCTTGGAATTTAGGGGGAAATCCAGAAAATGACCTTTTGTGAAGATAAAGAGATACGAAGGACTTTGCATTTACAACTAATTCTGACTTCTCTAGCCTACTACAAGCTCTTCCACTTCTCTCTGTTCACCTTCAGAGTCTATTGGACTCTATGAGTCTATGGCACTGCTGAGTGCCATGCATCATGTTGAGTTCCTGCAGCTGGTCCAAACAAAACAGTAAACAAATATTACATAGTCCAGTGTCAGAAATCCTAGCCCATAACCTGAAAGAAAGATGGCAGCAATGCTTTTGTTAGACTAATAAGTTCTGCTTCTCTGAAGAGCTAGAGAGCTGTATGTAGCTATATTGCCCTAGCTCATTTCTAGTTCATTTCTTCAGAGCTTGGTTGGGCGCTTCCACATAACTACGCTGCTTGGGGCAGGTATAACTCTAAGATTTCCTTGTGGCTTCTCAAACGATCCTATACTCAAAGCTCCCTGCTGTTACAAGAGAGTCCAAATAAAATGATGTTGTAGGTGGTTTCAAAATTGACTGAGAAGTGATCTAATAAATTAAAATGCTTTACAGCCAGTTGGGCTGACACAATCAGCTCGGTGGGCACATTTTTGTCTTTTTACAGCAGAATCACAAAAGGAAACATAAGCAAATTATTATCATGTGGTCTCATTTTCTGAAATCTACCAAAAGCTCTCATTTGAAAAAAAGAAAGAAAGAAAGAAAGAAAGAAGGAAAGAGCTACGGAAGCTGGTGTTCTGCAGGTACTGGCTCTGAAGTTGAAGGTTTTCTTTTTACATCTCTAGTTTCAATTAATCATTGCACTTTGGAGCACAGCCTTATAGAAAATTTAATTTGTTTTGCTTACTTCAGTGTTGGAGAGCTGTGTAAAGACGATTGGAAATAAAATTTATCCAAATGCCTCCCACTTGGACATCTCACTGGAAACCATGAGTGAAATCCAGTACTTCACAGCTCTCATAATGCAGGAAATACTCTGTGAATATGTAGTGTTTTGGCACATCCTTTCCACAATTCTGATCACTAGCCAAGAACAGGGATGGCAGAAGCATACATTTTTAAAATTTTATTTTAGTCAGTTGAATGGCTTTTAATTTCAGAGCCAGCTCAAACTGGAACAGATTCAAATTTGCAACAAATTGTTCAGATTGACTTTTAGCTAAGTATAACAGCTCTTTGATTTAACCGATTTTACGAATAAGGAGAGTCAAAGATCCATTCTCTTTTTCTTTCTTCCTGAAAAAGCACTTTAAAAAAAAAGGAACATCATGTCAAAATAGTTCTGAAATCTACTATAACGCAAAGGTAATCATACCATCTGAGCAAAAATCTCTCTAACAATCTGAACAAATAAACTTAAGTACAACTAAATACTGGGAAAAGTTAAGTTTGGGTCAAGCTTCAGACCTGAACTTGTACAGGAGCAAAATGCCTCAAGCAGCAACTCACTTTCACATGCAGGTTTTTGTCCTCTTACTCGTGTCCCAGGCACCTCTTCTCCATTGTCAAACACACACCAGCAGCTTTCTTCATCCTGGCTGCACTGCACAGGTGAGAATATCCCACTGTCCTCTTCACATTTTGGGATGTAACCCTTGCCAACTTCTCGTGAACTAGTTTTGGACTCCAACATATTACAGAAACTAGGACCTTTAAAGAGAGAGAAATCATTGCAAAATGCAGAACAGAAGGCAAATTGATCATATGCAAAAAGGTTAATTATAGTAATGACTTGTTTAAGGCAATAGTTAATTTCTAAACTATTCTATACTACAGTACAGAATTGTCCTAATTTTAACAGTAGTGCTCCTAGCACAACTGAAAAAGTAGAAGAATGAGGGGACATGAAAACATAATTAATGTATATTAGAAGTATGTGGAATTTTATTTCCACTAGAAAACAAACCTTTTTTCCTAATGATTAAACTGCATTTTATACGAATTTGCATCAAGACAATGGTGGAAAAAATACAAGATATGATACTGATATTTATTTTGCACTAAGATCCATAAATTTGACAGTGAATCATCCAGATTTTGACTTTTTAAATTATTTTTTTAAATAAAAACTATATTTCTAGTAAGAATTTTTGAGCAAGGTCATTTGAAATGTAATAATAATGTGATTATTTACATTGTAAAACAGTGAAAATGCTCCAATTTAATACCTTCAAAACAGAACTGCACATACGGATACTCACACCAAATAATTATGGCCTCTCACAAACAAACTAAATAGTAACACGTTCTTGAGAAACTATCCACACACAAGAAGATCCAAAATGTTCAACCCCAACTGGCAATAAAGTTGATATTCACTAATTCTATTCATCCACAAGTGTTGGGGTATACTTGTAAACTTATGTAGTGATTCAGGTAACCAATACACAACTGCTATTTCCCCAGGGCATGTGCAGTTATTTATCCCCCATCTGGTATGTTGCACATCTATACCCAGACTTCTATCAGTAGGCCATCTATAAGAAAGGAGAGCAGACTTGCTGAGTCAGACCAAGGTACCATCTAACTTGTTATCCCATCCTTAATAATTATCTGCTCTTGTCACAGATGTTCTGAGAGAAACACTGTTTGAAGCCAAAAGATTATCCTCCCAAATTTTCTATGGGAGATGGAAATCAGAAAATCACTAGCTGAAGAACTGAAGAAATAAGAACAGCAATGCTGAAGACTCTTGAGCTGCCTGTACTGCTCAAAAGAGGAGAGCCGGGGCATTAGCTCCAATTGGGCACTGCAATTTCTATAAGCAGGGCTTCTCCAACCCTTTGGAGGAAACGTCACAGAATCACAGAATCATAGGGTGAGATCTGTCATCTCTGATGAGACCTCAACAGTTCTCTGACTTTATTTGAAGACAACATAAAGATAATAAAGATTTAAATGCAGTGCATGGAGCAGCTAAATGGACTCTCTTACTGCACATGGTCCAGCTCCCACAGCTCAGAAATCATCCTGAAAATACATCTAAGAGCCAAAAGACTTCTCTAGAGAATGAAGAGAAAATAGCTTACTAATCAGTTTGAGTAGACTGGTTTGTTTCTGGTGTTACAAAACTAAAGGGCAACTATTTTCAGCTATCCTGTCAAATATATGTGCTCGCATGCAATTATCACTGAAGAATTAAACCATAGGCCCTCTATATTTCCATGGGAATCATTCCGAAAAGGAAAGTACAAAAGTTCATAAAACTATGAGACGTTACCGCTGCCATCACAGGTTGCAGGTAAAGCATTACTCACACACTGGATTGCCATCCGAATCTTTGCTGCCACGCTGAAATACTTCACCTGACACAGGATCTACACACAAAATGTCTGCATAGGATCTCTGTAGCACAGCATATTCTCCTGTCTGAGAAAAATCAATTACACATCATTTCAGAGCAACAGATATTAACACAGACACACTGGAATCCATATCCCAAAAGCTAGGTTAAAATATTTGGTAATACTTAAATTTATCCATTAATACATGTTAAAAAGAAAAATAAAATACTGAAATACTCAGACCAGGCCTGAGAAGAGCAGTAAATAGACTGAAAGGCCATCGAAATGAAGTTCTGGTACAATCTTGGTTTGAAATATCTGTTCCTTGCCCATCTCAGTGTTCTGCCTCACCCATTGGCATGTTTCAAGAGCATCATGGACCCTATTTCGGGATGCCTGTATCCATCTCCCTCCCATCCTCACATTCTCCTATAGCTCAGAATAAAAACGCCTACCAGATGTCAGTCAATTATATTGAGTCTTTTAAACATAGCTGTGTGTAAGGATTAAGCAGAGCCACCCAGTACAAGGGAAGAACAGGCAGGAGCAGAGCTTCCTTTTTATGGCCTTCACCTGAGAACTATTTAAATTCTCACATATGGAGGGCCAAACCTCCTTTTGGTTCTGTTGAATTCTTTTCTTTCAGGTTAATAAGAATGAACAAGGGATATTTAGTGAACATAGCAAGAAATTATACGGGTCCAGAGCATGGTGGTAGCAAAACCAGGAAGGAGTTGTTTCTTCTTGTCTCAGCCATGCTAAATTACCTCAAGGCAGTAAGGGACAAACAGATCTGCTGCAGAGGTGTCCAGCTTTGTGCCACTTTGTTTCCAGCTGGAGATTAAGGCATTGGCTCGAGATCTCTGACATGACGTCTGGCCTGTGATAGGGAAAACAAATGTAGGTATGTTAAAATGAAATCAAGCTCTCAAACCCAAACTAGAGAAAGGGGTACATCCCCATTTCCTTCACACATCTACATGAGGCTTTGCTGCAGTGTCAGGCAGGGAACACCTGATCAGTGTCTGATAGCAACAGTAGAGGGTCCATTCCCAAATCACGCCAGCTGAATTCATACATAATGAAATGAAACACATGAGCAAAATGAACATAAAAGGCTCCTTTCTCTTCCAGGGGTTCAAAACAAGCCTTGCTTCATGCATATTATACTAGAATTTTCAATGAAGGATAAAACTTTCAAGAATAGCTAAGCACAGACGTTTAAGAAGAAAAACCAACTGACATTTGGGAAGCTCTGCTGAACGTGAAACCAAGGAATCCATAACATACTGTCCTCTTTCATCCACACACCAGCAATGACCTGCCCAGGGAAGAAAAGCAGACTTATTGTAGATGCTGTGTTGCAGTATTCCTGGTTAACTTCGTTGCATTTCTGGAGCATTTTGATTCACTATGTCACTGCAGAAAGTGGTCAGTAAGTCTAAGACACAGTTAACTGTTTTCCAGAGATAAATTGACCATACTTCAGGGCAGTGGTGAGAACGGAAACGCAGCAGTTCTGGTGAGAACCTTCTATTCCAAGCCCATATAATGCAGCATATCATCTTCTCACAGCAATTTGGTATAATCTATAAATTTGCTGAGAATGCGCTCCATCTTAGTGCCCTGATCACTAACAGGTCATTAATAGAGGCATTAAACAATTTCTGGCCCCTGAACTAACCTGAGGAACACTACTAGCAGCAAGCAACTGAAGGTTGACTGATTTTTGAGATCCTATGAACTATCACTTGAGTCCCTCATTCCAGTCAATGTTTCACTCAGTCCACATATCCACCTCTCTCCAGTTTGGCTATAAGAATACAAGCTTTCTGTTTTTTAAATTAGAGTTCTACTTCACTTTTCTATGTTTAGACAACTCTGAGTATTTTGCTAGTGATTGCTCACCTGTGCTCTCATAACACTGAGTTGGCTCCCAGTTTCCCAGGCCATCACACTGTGGGATATAGGGATGAAACCCCAGCTGTGCTGCTTCTCCAGCAGAACCTTTCAGAGTAAAGTGACTTTGCCAGTAGAAATGCAAGACTGTAAAATATGAATAAGAAAAAGACATTAGTGGCCAATACAAGAAGAGATATTTTAAAAGTCCATGTTTGCAAACACCTGATTGTTACTTGTATTTTAGAAAGGGAAATAACAAACACTGAAGGTAGACATACTTATCATATCTTACCTATGTAAGGTATCATACATACAAGACAACTGAAATCAGCTCTTGAGTTAGGTTAATTGCACCAAGAAGTAACATTTTACTGAGTTGCATCTGTCTTCTAGCAAAGTTGAATTTGCCATAGAGCATTCTTGCACAGATCCTAGGCATTAATCCCTTTAATTGAAAGCCCTCTCCCTTACCTGATCGTGCAGCCAACTGGAGAGCATAGTCACCGCCTGATAACAGCTTCTCAGAGACCATCACCTCTGATTCATAGGGTGGAGCAGAACGTAGGAGGTCATTGTCTGTGAGCTGTATTCCCCTTGCTATCAGGAAACTCTCTCCAAAAGGGAAGTGAGAAGTGTTTGATGCTTGGATGAGTTGCTCTGCCTCCTCCACAAATTTCATTGCTTCCCGCTTAACACCTTCACAATTACCAGGACCTGTAGAAAGCAGAGGGAAGCTGACAGTTCTATCCTTTCCATACATCTACAGAATTGGATATGGCAGTTCAACACACCAAAACAGCTCAGTGGGAGTTTTTCTGCTAAAATAACTCTGCTAATTTGTTTCATCTTCTTTTATTTCCCATTTGCCTACAGAACTGGCTTCTCCACCACTCCTTGCCCATTTGGAAGTTTGTCATTCACTGGTCTGCCAGCTGGAAAATTACTATGTGATGCGAATGGTTTTAGTGACTACTTTAAAAACGTAGCTCATCTGTTGAAGTAACCCCAAAGAAGGATCAACAGATTTGGTGGAGATGCTCTAGACTGAGGGTTTACCAAACCACAATGCTGTCCTCATTCTTGTTCTAGCAGACTTCAAAAGCATACCTGTTACTCTCGACTGAATAACAGGAAACAGTAAAAAAAACTCCTGCATCATCTTAAAGCATTCTTCAAAGTCATTTTCATCAGTTAGTTTAACAGTGAACTCTCCATACAAGTCTTCACAGAATGCTTCTAGCTTTAAAGTATCCTTTGGTATCTGGCTAAGTATCTTGCTACACTCCAGATTATAAAATCTTCACAGCCTTGATACAGAACTCTATTTCTCCATGTTGCCAAAGCAGAGAGACCGTTTATTTTCCAAAGATCAGTTTCCTCACCTCTAGTGGCCAGCGATAATGGCACTACCTATAATCTTTCCCCAAGCCATTATCTCCTACTTCATTGCACTCAAAAGTAATATTTTTCTTGTGGTATAAAATCAAAGACCAGAAAAACTTATTTATGTGCCAGCAATTCCGTTACTTACATGTAGGTACCTGATTCACTTCTGCCTTTGTTCCTTGCAGCTCTTCTCCATTGCTATTAACACACCAACAGTCACGAAGCTCGAAGTGGCTTAATGGAGCACTGAAATCAGTGTAGGGTCCTGGGTAATAGGTCAGCTGTTCATTCAGAAGCTGCCAGAATGTGTACGGATCCAATAAAATGTTCTCAGATGCATAGGTCACGTTTCCCTCCAGCACTTCAGGTGGAAGATCAGCAAAGGATGAATATGATGTGAAAGCTGGGAAGATATTCTGGTGCCCAGTCTCATACAAAGCTTTAATAAAATCTGAAAAACCTTTAGAAGAGGCATTTTTATATCCAATTATGATGTTCAATAGATCGGCAACAGGCAGAGTTTTGCCTCCATTGTTCTCTGTAATCCACCTTTCGTACCACTCAAAGGCTTGCTCAGGAGGACCACTGCACTGCACCTGCCTCCAGGTACCATCAGCACCACACTGGGGTAGGTAAACGTCAGAGAGCTGAGGCAGGGCACTTGGGTCTGACAACAGGAGTTTCAGAGTCTTTAGAAACTCCTGACCAGCTGTTACTTGACAAGCAGTGGGGCCTGAGGAAAAGAAAAACATGCACAGCACATTTTATGAATGCACAGAAGATATACAATACCCCCAACCAGAACATCCTCACTGTTATACGACAAACATTGTTACTAGCACTTCATCATTTGTTCCAAAACAAACAGCATTTTTGACCCATCATTAAGAACACCAAATTCTGCTATGTTGGACCAGGATAAGATTTTTAAAGGCACGTGAGAACTGAAAGATGCACACAGAGACTTTAAAAATTGCACATCAGATGCTTGTAGTTCTTACTAGGGAGATAGGTGCTTGATGCCACTAAACATCTTCACACCAACTAGGTATTTTCAGATACACTTGAAAATCTGGCAGTTAATCCTTATTCAGCCAATTGCTGCAAGAGAAACCATGTGAATGGTGGGACAGTACTGATTTTATTTCCTCTTCACCAGAATTTTAAATCACATTGTCCTATCCTATCCTCCTACTTGGTAATGACTGTTGCAGATGAATATAAAAATATCATCCTTCAAAACACAGGAGAGAACGAGTTTTCTTTCGGAAGCTTTTTGTGCCACCTCCAGAGCCAAATCTCATTTTGCCTCTTCTACAAACACAGTGAAACACAGGAACTCACCTCCTGCTCACCACATTACAAACCTGTTTGTTTTTGACTGCACTCTGAATGGGTTTGTAGGAATAAATCCTCCACCAGTTTAGAGCACTGTGATGAATTCACCAGTACTTCTACAAACTGCTATCCTCAAAAGAGCTCCTTTTACTATGTACTCATATCATCTGCCAGACACTTTGCTACTCCTTCCAAAACAAGAAGCAGGCTCTTCTCTTGGCCTGTTCATCTTGTTAATGCCTTGTTTTCAGTTCACAGAACTATGAAAGACAACAAACCCCAGCCTATGTGCTTCCTTTTTCCTTTGTATTACACTAATAGAAGAGCAGAAGGGGCATTTGACAGTCTACAAGCAAGATGCAATATCAAATTGTGTCTGGCAAGTCATTTCTGACTCACTCATTTCTGGCCTGACTATATGATCATTATGAGAAACCAATTAGTCTTTGAATCCATCTTCTATGTTTGGTCTCCTGTGACCACCTACCAAGCTGAGGATATACTCTTGCACTAAAAGTTGTTCATGGTTTAAGGTACTGAAGCTCTTCAGCTCTCAGGACAAGAATGAGCCAGTGCCTATCCAACTTACTTTGTCCTGGAAGTAGAAGCGTTTTTTTCGCAAGGGGCATACAGATGCTCTGGGTCTCACGGGCATCAGGGATGCTATACACACTATATCACACATTTAAGTAGAGACAGATGTCAATGACATATAATAAGGTAAGATCTCAGGCTCTTCTATTGTGAGTGTACCTATCTTACATATTGAAAGAAAAAGAGTATATCTCTAAGACTCAGGATACCAAGGTTTATGTGCACTTTGTTTCTCACTATTTCCCTGCAACTGTAGGGCTGATATTCTTTTCTGTTAGGGGACAATATTTTTGTACACTTTATTCATACATATCCAGAAATCATCAGACATGAAGAAATAAATCATGAAATCCCAACAAAATAAAGAATTATCTTTAAATTCCCAATTCCTAGAACTTACATTGCATGGGATTTCCAGTATTTCCTCTTATTCTTGGAATAGTCTTGCCATTCAAATCAACACAGAAGCAATTTGTCCCATAACACTGAAGTGGCAGAAAGTCTCCATCCTCGGTACAAGAAGGAATAAAAAGATCTGACCCTGCAGGCAGGGTTTGTTTCAGGTTTTGCAGATTTCTCCTTTGCTTCTCACATTCAGTGGGACACCTTGGACGTTCACCTTGAACTCTTGAGCCTGGAACTTCTTTACCTGAAGTGTCCAAGCACCAGCACTCTCCTGCATAGCACTGAACTTCCTCATACCTCCCCTCTTTGGTGCATGTTGGAACAAACAGGTCCCTCGGCTCGTCACCACAGTCTTTGGATCCCAATGCTAGTTTAACCACTTCACCTAAATCTTCAGCAACACTTTTGGGGACAGAAATCACTTGTTGAAGAAAAGTAAAGAACTCTGGTAGTTCTAGGACAGAGGAAAGGAATTTCACCATATTCTGATTGTCCTGCAGAGTTACTGTGCGGCCAAAGCTGCCTACAAGAGCTTGACTCAGAACAGCGCTCCCCTTTGATACTTCCAATGAAAAAGCCTCAGCTGATTCCAGAAGCCCTTGGCCACTATCCCTCCCTGTCACATCTTCCTGTGTGAAAAACTGGCCAATGCTGTATTTGCCACTAGTGCCAAGTGCCCCAGTGAAGTTAAACTGGATCATATTCTTCAAGAACTTTCCTCCAAAGAGATTTTCTTGGAAGCGTTTTGGATTGGCAGTAAATTGCAATGCCACTTGAGCCAGTTCTCTTGATGGGAACATCCCTGCAATGGCTTCACTAAGGGTGGATTCTAGCCCAGGGATCTGGCTGGCATATGGACTTTGTGTGACTGAGGATGACAATCCAGAGTCCAGAAACAGCTCTTTGAAGGAGGGAGGGCAGGGTCTTGAGAAGCCAGCTCTTTTCTCTGGCTGCACATCTGATGTGGAAAATAAATCGGGCTGACTGAAGTACCCAGCAGGGCCATAAAAGATTCTTGACAAGGCCCGTTGTCTCTCAGAGATGCACATTTGCTCTTCACCTAAACAAAGATTAAAAAGGACAAAGTTAAGAACTTCCAGAATCCACCATTCTATAGATATCTTTCAGGTTGTCTCAGCAAATGCCTCTGTGTGTATTTCAACATGTCTCTAGTTCCAAAACTAAGCATCAGCCATACTGATAAAGAAATTTAAACTGTTGCTGAGTGTAACATAGAAATAAACTTCTCCATTCAAGACACAAATGGAAAGGAAAACTTCCTTCATCATGGTTGAATTTACTGCTCTTGTTCTTTTTCTGGTTCTATTGTTTTCCAGTGCAAATCCTCATTCCTGCTCCTATGGCAGAAAATAAAGTCTTTTTCAAACACATTAACTGTCTGGTAGGAAGTCTATTTCTAATAGATTCAGATTTCACAATTTCACAATTTCACAAATTACAAAATTTCAACATGTGAACGTTAGAAAGGGAAACAGAAAGAAACAGTCCTTTTAATGAATGCCTACTAATGAGAAATTTATGGAGGCTTTCTACCCAGACCTTTATAGTTTCATAGTGAAGCATTCTTTACATGAGTTTTGAAAATGAATTGTTAAAATTAGCAGTAATGGAGTGCCAAGTCCAGATGGCATTCACAAGTGAGCTCTTAACAGAAAAAAAATTACAAAATTTCAACAAAAGTTAAATGTCAGGGCCCTGAAGGTACCAACAGGTTTTAATGGCCCTGGCCACCCACAAAGCTCCTGGGCAAGCTATGTTGTAGGTGCCTCTTTCCAGCCAAGTCTCTGCACATTCATAGGCAGATAGTAATGGCCACAAGTTAGACAGCAACACCTCTGAGGAAAGACCTCTGAAAAAAAATCAGCTTAAAGTTCAAAAAAAAAGAAGAAAAATGAAACACTTTGTAGATACAAAGTCTCTAAAATAAACAAGAAGTAGAGCACATAACTGTGACCATGAAACTTATTACCAGAGGATGCTAGGAAGTACAAAAGTTTAAAGAACAACTAGACAAGTCTTTGGAAGATGATTCCTTAGAGGAGTGCTGAACACAATGATCTGGGTTCAGCCTCCACTTCGGGGACTGTCCAGCCTGCAGAGAGGATATACCAAAGAGTCGCTCTGCATTTCCTGTGCTTCTCATTCTTTCTCCCTAAGCTTTACTGCAGACCCTGTTGGGGACAGGACAGTGAATAAACAGCTTTAGTATGATCTGACATGGCATCCCTTCAGCTACCTCCCCATCTCCATCCCCATCTCCATCTCCATCCCCATCCGTTCCATTTTCAGGCAGTATTATAAAACAGTCATGAATCCTGCTAACAGCAACAATAAAAACTGGAAATCCTAAAAGCTGCTCAAATATGTTAGCAAGTAATCTGAGGCTCTGTGATTAGCATCTTTCTACATCTTTCACTCCTTTTAGAACCCTTGTTCTGTGCTACAGTTCTTGGCATGGGCTCAGGGTCCCTCACAGTGCTTCCTTTGTAAAGGCATTTTCTGTAGGATGGGTTCCTTCTGTGTTCTGTGTTGGCTCTTGGTAACAGGGATGAAGGACATTCCTCTAGGGACCAATAAGTTAGTGTAAACCACAATCCCCAAGCATGCTAATCAAAAACAAATGTAGGATCACAGTCTTTAAACGCTCTCCCCTCCTACACACTGTGGAATTGAATAGAAGCAAAATGAGGAGGAATAAACAGAACAGAAGTGCTGAGGTGAATTTGCTGCAGGGTTGCTTCAGGTCACACAAGCACCTGAGGTGCTCCCAATACCTATATCTTTGCCTCTTCCAGCGTGAACATTGCTGGAGTAAGAGCTGAAGAAATCACAAAGCAATAAAACAGAACAGAAGAGATATGCACATGGCATGTAGCTGGCTGGCCACAGACCCCAGCTATATCCTCATGAAATACCTTCTCGAGGTTAGTCTGCAAAATCTCCACAGAAATATTCCCTGCTTAAATTTCCTGAGTCTGCCAATGAAAGCTGCAAGCAGCCTCAAGTCATGCCCCCCAAAAAATTATCAGGAAGGCTCAGCAAACCACATGCAAAGAGAAAACAGCCAGTCCCAACATATGGTGAGGCCTCTTGGAGGCTTCCTTGCAATATCCTTGGTGATCTGCCTTGAAGGCATGCAAACATTTTCATTTTACTGTAAGCCTGTCTGTGCCCGGAGCATGCTGAGTGACTTGGAATCATGACACCCAAGGTAGATCCCTCCTTTCTTTATCTGCATGGTATAACTGTGTCTTGTAGACAGAGAAATGAGCTCCCCCGAAGGCATCCAGAACTAAGACCTCATGCCCCAGCCCTCCAGCGCAATCCTGAGCATTTAGGTAGTGCACTTTGGAGTAAAGGTTTTTAAACTTTCCTCCTCCCCTCCAGCACTCCAACATTTCTGCTGTCATTTCTGTTTGGAGCCACTTTCTCTGAATAATTTTCTCCCAGATTTGACAATTCTCATGGTCAAGTATGCACTGAAAGAAATACAGAAAGAAACATTCAGGATGAGAGAAAGACATCTTAGAAGTTCAGTAGCATTTCACCAAAAGAAGGGGGTAAAACCCAAAAACAGCTGATGATAACAGTTTCCTTACAGTAAGACAGATATTGGGACTTAATGTCCCAGCTCCGAGAGCCAAGAGAGATTTTCAGGTTTCAAAGACTCACTGTGTGAAAAACTAGAAGGCTGAAGATAGATCATTAAGGAAAATTAATGGAATATTATGTTTAATAATTCATGCGAATGTGGTTCTTAACCCCACAGAAGTTTTCAGATCCCGGTTTATGAGCATCACAAGTGGTCAGACTCAAGAAGGGAATTGTCTTCTGGGTTTTTTTGTCGTACACAAAATTCCCACAGCAGATGAAGGGTTTGGAGAGGGGAGGTGAATGGGACTGCCTGGAACTGAAAGCATACATGGATGTACAAGGCAGCAGTGCTTGGTAGCATTTTCCTCTTTTCGAAACCTCGCACATACCGCAGGCTGGGGGCTGTCCTCGTCTCTTTGTGCCCTGGACCTCTTGCCCTTTGGTGTCCACACACCAGCACTGCTCTCCCTGCTGACACTGCACTGCAGCGTAGCCCCCGTCAGCCTCACAGGATGGCACATAGGCGTGCTGGTAGCGCTGGGCTGCGTGCCGTTCAACCTCGCATTTCGAGGGGCCTGGAAGAAAAGAGGAGGAAAGGCTTAAAGTTTCAGAGCTATCTCTGCATGATTCAATCATTGGCTTATTTTTGCCAAGCCTGGAGAAAAAAAAAAAGGTTTAATTTCCTGAAACTTCAAGTACCAGCCTGAGATAGAAATTCTCGATAATTCTCCATCCTCTTTCACCCAAGGAAAGCAGTCTCATGGTTTTCTTCTGTAGATACTCATTTCTAAAAGCTAAATAAATCTTGACTCATTTTTCAGCTATAGTTATGGGGAGACCAAGTAGCAGTATCTCTCACTCAGAGAGCTCTGGCCCTTAAAGAAGAAGTGCTCAACAGAGACAGATGTGCAGAATGGGAGACAGAGATACAAGTTTGTATCAATGCTTCTGTGAGAAAGAGGTGTTGCTCCTGCAAAAAGCTCCATATCTAACTGCATAGATTTGGCCTGGGACCATCAGTTTCTTTCACATCTCTCCACAGGGAATAGAAGCCCCTATTCCTGTCAAACTGGCCAGAATGGCAGAGAAGCAAATTTTCAGAGATGAGTTATGGTCTCTGCAATACTAGTCTTAATCATTCCAACAGAAATTTTGCTCTGTTATATAAAGATACAGTCCCACAGCCTGAACATTTCTCACCTTCCAGAGTCTTTCAGCTTCCCTCAGCTGCCAGGCTGAGGCAGCGAGAGCATCGCATCAGAACAAACCCTTCATCCAGGGTGTTTGACAACCTTCCTGGCAGCACCCAATGTGCATGGCTTCAGGTGGTGGTGTGAACCCAGGATAATTCACCAAAGCATTGCTGTCAGTGGCTAAGAAGCATGAGCACATCCCCATCTTGTGGCTGCTACAGCTTCATCTCTGCTGGCAGCCACTCCAGCTGCAGTCTACTTCACTGCACTGAGCAGTGGGAGGGGGAAGATGCTTTCCAGACTCCCCAGAATGATAGCTTGTACCAGAAATGCAAAATCTGTGTGACCCACATGGCTGGAAGATTTCCACTGGTATCAGCTTAATATCTCTGCTGATGTAGCTCCTTAGTGAGGGTCAGATATCAATGTCAGAGGAGTTTGGATGGGAGGATGAAGAACCACACTGGGGGATACAAACTCTCCCAAGCAAAGCAATTCTTTTTGGCTGTTGTTCCAGGGAGAGAAGGAAGCACCTCACCTCCTGTCCTGCAGAGTTCATTGCCCACAGGCAGGGAAACTCTCCTCACTTTCCTGCCCTCACCAGGGGGGAAAGGACCCAAGGGCAGATCCAGAAGTTCAGCTTTGCTGGCTCAGGCACTGCAACCTCTGGTATAGCCTCACGGGGATAGAGTATGCCGTGGCCAGTGTAGGATCCTTCCTATTTCTGACTGTACTGTTGTAAATCAAGGAGCGTTTTCTCAGGCTTTTAATACAATACAACATCAGATCCATCTCTAGAATCTCAAAACAAGAGATATGGAGAGTTCACGGGACTTCAATTAATGCAAACCTCAAGTGCATGGGAAAGCTTTCTTCAGAGGTTAAGTACAATCTGATGCTAAGATTCTGCAGCACAGAGATTAAAAGTCAGCCGCAATGGAGGGACCTTGCTTTTTATTATATGCTAAAGTGCAAGAGAGACTACTAAAACAACTCTCCACAATGGCAGCTGCCATAGACAAGCTCCAAAATTGCTGTTCCATTTGCAGGGAGCCACGTGGGTGCTACTTACACCGGAACCGGCCAGAGGTGGCCAGCTGGACACCCAGGAACCGCCGCTGCAGGATGCGGTACACGCCGGTCTCTGTGAACGTGCGGGCAGGCTCCAGTGCGGAGAAAATTGTGTCGTAAACTTCATCAAGCAGCAGCTCCAGGCCTGGAAAATAGAGGTTTTTAGCAACGAGTCACATTTTAAAACAGCACTCATCCGCTTTGCACCAGAGGAGTGGAACTGGAAATGTATGAGGATAAAGAACACCAGTCCTCTAAACTGGACCAAATGTGAACTTACACTGCACACCCTAACGCACCGCACTGTGTGACATGCTGCTGAGCGCCCAGTCATCGGCTTATTGACACCTTCCAAAACAAGCAGGAGGAACTTGTGGCTGTGGTAGGTTCAGTTTGCAGCAGTGACATTGATACTATGCAATCATATCACTACCTGATGTTTCCAGAAAACAACTCCAAACCATTTTGGTTGACTAAATTAAGTAAACGATAAGATATGCAGTCGTTCCCCTCAGTGCACAGATTTTAGGAGAACTTGTCATACTCTTGCTAATTAAATACTGAAGTTCTCATCTACTATGTAGATTTTAAGCCATCATGTTCTTCACTTTTCCCAATTTTTTTTTTTTTTACTTTAATTTTTCAATCAGAAATATCTAAGGAAGAGGATTTGGAGGTGTTCAACCTCCTCGCTCCTCTTTCTTGGAAAAAAAAATTTGTTTTGCAAAATCTTTCATCAACTATTAACATGCCTGAAAGGTAACCTGAGGCTATGAGAAAAAAAAGGAAGGACCATGTGATCAAGAAGAAAATAGCTCAGTCTCCAGGCGCTGCATATTCCCCTACGTTTGCTAATTGGACACCGACTAGGATACAGCTTTCTATGATGGACAGAGGATGGACATGCAAAACTGTATTCCAGCATCCCAGAAAGGACAGGGTTAACTCTGCTTGCTGCTGGCTGGAGTGCTGTTCCCAAGGGTGGGGTTCACCTTCAGTGAGAGAATGTCACGAGAGAGGTCCAGCCTTTCCCAAACACTGGTCTCACCAGCTGGTCTGCGTGCCTTGCAAGAATGCTCTTGGAGTCTCAGATGAAGCTGAAGATACTCGTTATCTGTCCTTTTCTTTAGGAATTCAACATGCTTAAGCTGAAGCATGGGATGTAGAGAGGTACTCACCGGTGTCTGCGAGCTCTCTGCCCAGGCTGTCCGTGCAGTAGCAGTACCCAGAGACCTCCGGGAATGTCTCCCGGAAGGAGCTGAAGGTTTGGAAAGCCTCCGGGAGCCTGGAAGCAAAAGCAGCCTCCTGTGACGGGCTCGAGGAGGCCCACTGACAACAACAACAAAGCTTCCCTCCCGAATTTGTAAAGTAAGGGTGCTGGCCCAGCACAAAACCATTAGGCAATCCTTCAGTCTGCTTGTGTCACCCTGACTCTGATCCAAATCAGTGTTCCAGTGGGCTAACAAGTCTCCTGAATTTTTTAACCAAGTACAGGACAATAAGATCTCCCTCCTGACAGATTTCTGATCCTTCCTACGCACATTCCCAGCCTCTAACATTCATTTTCAATTCTGTTCTCACCATCGAAGCCTGCCAAAGAGTGCAGAATAGACGTGTGTTGGCCTAATGTTATTACAACAGCCGTTCATTAGCTCCTTCCACAAATCTGCACAGCATGGCAAAGCGCCTAAACAAACAGGTTGCTTCCTTTTCCCTCCATGCTACGTAGGCTTTCTGCACTGAACTAAGCATAAAAGCTGATAAAAATCTCACTAACTTTTTTCATTCGGAGAGCATGGCTCAATGGATTAAGGAGAAAAGGTTTCTAACGTATTACAAGTAAGATTGACTCTCTGGAGATCAAAGAGATGCTAGTAGTTCCCAGCAGAATATTCTAGGAGTGACAACAGCCAGATTCCAGCAAAGTAATGTTTTAAGAAGGAAACTTAATAAGGTCAGAGTTGGAAAAAACATAATAAATGTGATCTTAACTGACAGACACTCTAGGGTTTCTAGGCTGAGGCAATATGGACAGTGGGACGCTTTCACCACATTCCAAAATAACCACATTATTTTACAGAGACTTATCCTTACCCTGAAATATGATAAAGGCCTGATGTCCCACCCGCATGTGGCTTATTTGGAAAAATCTAGCAAAAGGGAAGTGGAATATTCTGCGTAAGACATTCACATAATGGCAGAGTCAGAGCAGGTTTCTAACAAGCAAGGACACTTTAGCACCCCGATCAAAAAAAATAAAGGTTGGCAAGCTGAAGAATTTTACAGCAGCCCCATAACTTTCCACAATCTAATTGGGACCACGACCAGTCTCATTTCCAGTGCCATCCTACTGCAGCATCAGGGCTGCTCTAACCTGCACAGCCTGCAATGTCCCCAAGAAATGCTGTCAAACACCTGGCTGGCTCCAGGCTGGTGGCTTCCAGGCGGCCAGGTACAAGGAGTGGAGCAGGAGCCCTTGGCCAGCTTCAAGAGTCTACGAGCTCTGCCATCCCTTGCCAGGAGAGCTGGACAGGTTGCTGCTTCCTCAGTGTATGGAAGCACAAGCTGGAGTGGCTCAGGGATGCACACAGCAAGCCCTGGCAAAGAAAGGTCTTTAACAAGGGCTCTTTGCTGTGGAATTTGTCACTTCGATTCTGTATTCTGGCTACCTGCTTATAGGGCAGAATAAGAATATTCCATGCAGGAATACTGTGAAAAATAAATACATTAATGACCAAAGATACTCAGATCAAATGGTTATGGATTAAGTCTATGGCATAATTAGAAGGATAGATAGCCGGAAGTGAAATGGTCCTGCTGTGATTAATTACGTGGCATGGACTCAAGAAAAGCCCAGTCCTGCAGACTTTTTCCAGACAAACTTCCCAATGAGAATAAATATTAAAAAAAAAAAAAGTTAATTTAATGTATTGCTTTATTCTCTGTTCTCTGTAATGTTCTTTAAGAATTTCCACACTCCACAGGCCAACGAAAAAAAAAGCAGCCAGATTATTTTGCTCTTGCCAAATTAACCTTTCCTCTGAAAAATACGTACCGTTCATCTGGGTCTGCCTTTCAGTTGTGCTTAAATTAAAGAAGATAACCCTCAAAATAGCACAATAGACACAATAATATGGCTCTGCTGCTATAGAGCCAAGTCAGGACGAAGGAGACATTATTTTTACTCCACTGCCCTCCTCTGGAGAAATGCACTGATTGCAACACACAGACAAGTGCACTTCTTCAGACACCACGCTTCCCTCTGCAGTTCCCCTTTCCCAGGCCTTGTATCTGTATGAATATTAATTCCTTATTCCTCCAAAGGACAAAAGCTTCCTGTTTCTACTGACGAGAGTTTGATCCAGCATTCTGAAATCTTCCCCAGCCTGCTCCAATCACCCAAAGTTGATCTGTACATCACATCTCTGGCCATCACATGTTGGCTCACCTGTGTGAGCAACTCCAGCAATGCTAAATGTCACATGTAACTTGTTTTATGTGTTATCACTTGTCTTTTTGTCCTTCCATATGGAACTATCTTTCTTAACTCATCTGAATTTCCTTCTTCCTTTTGTATCTACGCCATCTACTGTTCAGTGTCTGTTTGAAAGGTTTCCCTGGCTACTTTTCCAAATACAGATCTCATCATGGTAACCACTACTGTGCAAAGTCACAGTGATTAGACTACAGGAATGGAATATCAAACTTTTCCAGAAAAAAATAAAAAGCAAATTTAATTCAGAAGAGAATGTTTTTCACTTGCTCCACTCATCCATTCATTAGCAGGAAATAATACCAGACATAGTTACAGAAAAAGGTTTCATGAGGAAAAAAATGCAGTGAGATCCTGCCTTGAAGCGTTGTGGAGCACTGCCTCCTTGTTTTGGAACTCTATGCTCTTACCTGTTATAATTATGAACAAGATCAAAAACCATCATGTCTGTAGTGTTGACAAACTTGCACTGGACAGGCAGAAACTCTCCATCTGCTGAGCACTGTGGTGGGCTTTTCTCCCCAACCCCATGCAGAATGCGACGGTCTCGGATCTCACAGGTCCCTGGACCTGACAGGAAAAAATGATAATATTTATTAGTGCTGAACTTCCCACAAACCAGCCCATGGTTTGGAAGAAGCCTAGATTCATCACACTGAACATGCAAACATAGGCGCCTGCTATTCTCTTAAGAACTGAAGGAAAAATTTCTCCACTAAGCACATATACATGTAGGCTAAGGATAGGAGAAGTGTAGGCTACTGTGCCCAAACTGCTGACCTTTCATTCACACTAAAACTTCCATCCCTGCAAAACTCACCATTTTGTTGAGTACTACTTACATCGTGTTGGCTTTCCTCTCTGTCTGGTGCCATAAATCTCCATTCCTTCCGGATCTACACACCAGCACTGACCCAGCTCCACATCACACTGCACCACATCAAATGCCCCCGAGTCCAGGCACTGAGGGATGTAGGAGATGCTACTGCTGTTGATGTAGCGACTCACCAAGATCCTCTGCTTTTGCAGCTGGCAGAAGGATAAGCCTGCAGTATCAGAGAGGAACACTGTTGGAGGAGGGTATCTGTCGGGCACCGAATCACCTATTTTTAAACAACATTTGAATTTTCTCAGAGGAATGAATACTGATTCTGCCACCTAGGTGGCATCAAGACATTGATAGACTTGAGGCCATGAAAATTGGTATAGAGAAACCCACCACAGATGAGGTTGAATCTCTCCAACGCAGAAGTCAATACAATCAGTTGAACTTTTATTCAACTTATTTATCTCTGCCTCTTCTCCCAGATAACTAATGACAGGACGAGAGGGAATGGCCACAAGTTGTGCCAGGAAAGATTTAGATTAGATATAAGGAAAAACTTTTCCTCTGAAAGAGTGGTCAGGCACTGGAACGGCCTGCCTAGGGAGGTGGTGGAGTCACTGTCCCTGGTGGTGTTCAAGAAGCATCTGGATGAGGTGCTACGACATATGATTTAGTAGCTCAGCGGGTAGGGATGGTGATAGGAGGACAGTTGGACTAGATGATCTTGTAGAACCTTTCCAACCTAGTGTTTCTGTGATTCTATGATTCTATTCATGATTTATATTATTGTGACCTTCGTGAATACAGATCATTCAGATATATCTAGTTTCCATGATCAGCTCCAAAGAAATACCAGAATTTCCACTAGAAAGACTTAGTAAATAACAACAAAATAGTGTCCATACAGGGTCTGGGGTTAACATGTTCTTGATTTCAACAGTTCAAATGCAGATTTAAAACACTTTTTATCCATTCTGAACAAAAATAGAAAGCTTTGACTTACAAGATATGGGATACCCATTCTGTTTGCTGCCAGGTACCTCGATGCCATTCTCATCCACACACCAACAGGAAAGACCATTCCTACTGCACTGAACTGTCCTGAAGGAGAACATGAGTAACAGATTTTATCATTTCATTCTGCTAGCTCCAGAGACTTCAGTCAGTATGGGGTATAAACCATGGCAAACAGGTTCAAGTATTTCACTATTGCAAATAATAGAATCAGAAAAGACTGCATTGCTGGTGGCTCTAAATCATCTGAGTCTACCTAATAGGAGGTCTTAATTGTAGTAATTTTCCAAAGTCTTCAGGAAATGCTGGTAACTGACTTGAAGTAATTCAGAAAGCAAGTAGGATTGGTGGAATCCTGATTCTCAATATCTGAAAATTAGACACTGCATTTTGAGACCTATTCTAATTTACATCTAGCATTGTCTATGTCCCTGACCTGAGGCAACAAGAGTAAGATAATACTGAGGAACATTACAATTTGCACACCGCCTGAGCTTTAATTCATTAACTTCTTGCATCTTCAAGAAATGTTCTCTTCTCTAAGCCTCTGTTCTCTGCGTGCTTCTTAGTTCCTTTACTGTCTTAGGAAGAAACCCAACTGCGCTACTTAGTGTAGCAGTGTGGATAACTCTCCAAGTCAACTTGGCGCAGCTATGCCATCAGGCACACTGATCACAGGTTTTCTGCCCATGGGTGTGCACAGGAAGACATCAGTTGCATTACACAGCAAACTGCACTAAGTATTTAACACGCAAATGACGCCACCAAGATTAGTCTGTTACTCTCAGATGAACCTGCTAGCCCAGAGATTAATTTCAGCAACAGGGAATTCACTCAGGGGAGACTGGATCTGCAGTGTGGCTCAACGAAGCCCCTTCAGTCCCTGTGTACCTCAACTTCCAGCCCATTGATAGGGAGGCTTTGCAGAACTGAAGCTAAAGATTTCAATAGCAGTGAAAAGTCATATAGTAAAATAGCAGGACAGCAGCAAGGATGAATTACCTGAACTGGCCATCTTCAGAGCACTGAGGAACGTACGCTTCTCCTCCAGTAAAAGCCTTTTCCCTCTGAAGTTCACATGGACGTAATGGCTGGGAATCTGTCTGGTATTCTGAAAGCATCAAGAAAGTAAACACTAAGTGTGGTTTCACTGTTAGCTTGTTCTTATCAAAACCTTGTTAGTGCCAATGATGCACAGTGAAAGCCCAGGTTCATGAGTCCTCCTTGGTTATCTCTCCACTGCTTCTTGCATGCATTTCTGCATGGGACAGCAGAGGAAAGCACAGAACAAACCAGCAGGGCTGCCAGGAGCAGGATAAGCATGTGGTGGAGGTGCTCATAAGCCCCTTTCCCATGCCTGTATTTAACTAGATTCAACTCTGTCCTATACTGATGCGGTATCATTTTCTGGTATCTGAGTAGTTTACTTCATTTATTGTGGTTATCTCCACAAAACTGTGTTCTGCCTTAATCACATCTACTTCTCAACAGGAGAGACTTCATTATGTTTCTGAGTATTTGCTCTTTACTGAATAAAAAAAGTTAAATAAAGTTAAATAACAGTCACTCTTCAATGAAAAGGAAAGATATTTCTTCTTAATCTCATGGAAGACCTAAAAAGAATCAGTGTCCAGCATTTAGCATCAGACTGGTTCATATTAGGAGCACTTCTCAATCTTTACCAGTACCAGAAGTTAGCTACTGAAGCCACCAATTGTTCTCCTTAGTAAGATTGTTTAGCAACTGTTTAGCAAGAGAACAGTTTATTCTTTGGTTCTTAATATGCTCAAACCAAATTTGTCTGTCGTTTTAGGAGAACAATGAAATTCATTAAGTTCTGTTTTACAGGTCTGAATGTATAGGGCTGCAAATATATCCGAATTCTTTTCAACCTCCAAGACTGTGCAGCTAAGGGACGTGAGCCAGAGGAGTTTTCTGTGTACATCAGAACTCTCAATCACTTTTTTTTAGTTTTTCCTTTGTCCCCTAAAGTGCATGTGAAAATTGCCACAAGACTGTAAAGGGATTATAGGCTAGCTCACCTATAGATACCCACAGGCAGATACCACACAACCCTCATACCCTTTAAAAATCAGTTGTGACTGAGCCAGTTGCCCTGAGGTGTGTGGAGATCCCTTTGTACAATGCTTGGTACAGCCCACTGAGGCATCTGAATTAAAACTTTAATGAATGACTCAAATTGCTCGTCCTTCAGGAACATTGAGGTCAGGTACTTTAAAGAGACCAAAGAAAACTGAGGACAGCATTCAGACTGTCCAATAGCTTAAACTGAAAATCAAGCCTAAATTAGGCAATAGGACACAAAAATAGAAGATAAAATTTTAGGTTCTTCGCACCACCAGTTCCTACCCACACTTCTTCTCTAGTTCAGCCTGTTCTTCCAGAAAACTGTTTTTCCACCCGAAATCCAGAGGTACTGAACTCAGACAATCTTGTAGAGACCCTCAGAATTTAACCTGGAGCCCAAACTCAGTCTGCACAGCACACAACAACCATTTATATTTGCCATGTGCAAGGATTCAGGATGATTATCTGCTTAGTTGGAATAATGCAAAGAGCAGCACAAAGACCACAGGAGCACAGCCACTGCTGTACATGAGTGAAGGAAAAGAACAAATGTACTTACCAAATATATTGGCTGCTGCTATACTAATAAAGCACAGAAGGGTGCAAGCTGGGATGGAGCCCATCGTGTGATGGGAGAGCTCCATCCCCTTGTGTCACCGAAGCAGCCCTGCACACCACATGCAGCCTTCAGCTGCTTTTATAGCAGCCATTGCTCAGACAGGTTCACTTACGTGCTGGTAGACTGCCCATGGAATTGGGCGAGTGACGCATGCGATGTTTCTGAGAAAAATACAAGAGCCCATTCACCTGGAACTGCCCTCGTGGTTTCCATCAGCAAATTATCCCCCTTCACCAAGGAGCACTACTAGGAGCAGTCATTGGAAACGACAAGCAGCAGCCACAGAGGTTGGCTTTGGACTTAGCTAAATCAACACGCACAGTAAGTACACTGATATGGCCCCAGGCACAGCTTCCTTGTCACCTGTGCTGAGGTGCAAGCGTTTGCACTGAGTTAGAGACCCAGCCCCTGGCATGGGAGCATGATGCCCCACTGAAGCCAAGGGCAAGCTAGAGACCTGCAATGTACTAGTCAGCCTTGGCATGGGTTAGATTTGTTAAGAATATTGCCAACACTCAAGAAATATCACAGTATGTTAAAATGTAAGCTTAAAGTTGCCATATGTTGCTATTGTAATTAAGACTTTGTGTTCTTTATTAGAAATACACTTTTTTGTGTTTTTAGAGAGCCTAAGCCACTGTGGGGCAGGCAAGAGGTAGGCCTCCAAGCACTGCAGCACTTATTTGTGACTCATGGGTTAGGGAGAGTCTAGCAACAGCTCCGACACCCTCTTACCAACCAAGACAGTGCCTGTGGCAATGGTGATTTAAGCATCCTTCTGTTGGGGATGCAGACCTCTTCAGTGCTACAGCATTTGATATATGCGGTAAATGTGACCTTAAACAGCAGCACAAGGTTGCTTTAGCATGACAAGCCGCTCTAAAATGAGTGGGACTATATTTGGGCTTGACTTTCAAGCAACCTACTCTGCACTTGAGCAAAGTCAGTAGTCAGCAGAAAGATCAAGCTGGGAGATAATGAAAAACACATCCAGTGTAGATGGCAAACCAAAATAAGCAACCTTCAAAGGTCTAGGGAAAAATCTCGTAATAATCCTGATCAAGCAGACACAAAAAGAAAACTAACATCTGGATTAGTTCATCATTTATAGAGAAACGTACATGCATGTTATCGGTTGGCTCAGCAG
>WBMW01004027.1:0-14869 GCA_013396635.1 Penelope pileata
TGTGATTCTATGATTCTAAGTCACTGGGATTGCTTTGCCTAAGGCAGACCATTTTCTCTGGGTAGATACATGGTGTTTGTTTCCAAAGCTGCTAAGTTAAGGCATTTCAACAGCCCTACATGAATTTTTTAAAAGCACAGGTGAGTGATGAGAAGGTAGAACAGCATTGGTTTCCCAAAAAAATATATTGCAGGAGGATGTACTGTTCTCAATTTCATCTTCTTGCAGGCATCGTGTAAATCAGAAACTGCAAATTTTTCAACTCATTTTGTCTGACCAAGGGAATAGTTGCAACAAATTGTGAATTGCACAGAACAAAGCTTTAAAGGATAGCCTTTTAAAACAAAAGTTTTTATATTCAACAAGTAATAACGTAACTCTGTGTCTGTTTTATGGAGGAAATTATTCTGCGCTAAGCTTCATAACAGCTTATTAAATGAGACAACCAGGTATCCAAGGAGATGGGATTGGAAATAAAGATTTCTCAGAGAAATTCTGCAGGAGGCACAAGGGGAGTACCAGCTGTACAACCTCAGCATTCAAAGGACTCGTTAGTATGGCATACACTGCCTTGCATTTCATAGCCAGAAAATATGATCATACATCTGTAGACATTTTAATGAGGTTAATGGGATTATTATTATTTTGTAAAATAACTATAATAATGTAATAACAATAAAGCATTTTCAAAGAGGACTGTTCAGGGTGGTTGTCAGTACTGTAATCTCACCTTTAAGAAAAAACAATTCATATATAACAGAAAACTGTCCCAGTGGTGTATGAGAAAATTACATCGTTAATGGGCTTTGTGCTCATTTTGCCAGGATGTATCCACCTCATGATAGTGCTATCACAGAACAGCTTGTCAGAAAAGGAACTTAAGTAGACTCAGTTAAAAAAAAAAAAAAAAGCTTTACATGTGTTTCTAGAGTTTCCTTTCATGTCCTCAATTGTCATCCTATCTCTGGAATTTTCTACATCTTCCTCAGATGATAACACCCACAGCTTAGGTGTGAAGAATTTAGGATCCTTATTGCCTTCAAGAGTCACACTCTTTGAAGAGATTAGTAATTGGGGCATTTGCAGCCCTTCAGCAGATTGCATCTCTAAGGGACAATTTCTTTCATCACACATATGGGATTTATTTTATTTTAAAAACATGGAGGTCATCTCTCCAATGAACGCCTCTGATCTGGCACATCAGGTAAGTTTTTGCATAGCTCTGAAAGTTGGCTTTCAATTAGGCACATTAAAAAAAAATCAATTTATATGCATGCTGGGCTCTATAACTCTCTGCTTCATCCTGCCAGCTTATCTTCGCTTCCTGCTTCCCTTAATGCTATCTGTCCCTGCAAAAGTACATACTGTGCAGAGTTCAGAAGGGGACAATTCAACCAAAGATGCTCAGAAAGACTCAGAGGAAATACCACGATCCGCAGAAAAATAAATTCTGGTAATGCAGGGAGATTCAAACTGACTGATAATCTAAAGAGAGCATTAAAATAGAGCTGATGAAAAAGGTGTATCTGGGCAAGTCTGTGTTAGCACATCAATTCTGAGTTTGTACGGAGGTCGTCATCCCCTAACACTTTGGGTGCGACACAGACGTTGGATGCTGCATCTCCCAAATTGCAGGCTGGAGCCATGATAGTCCTTGACTAACCCTCAACAACACAACGAGGAATACTGAATTACTAAAGCAAAAGAGGAGCTCTACCGTTTATGTTATTCTTCATCTCCAAAACCCTTAGCAAGAAGAAATCTCTTGCAGTGCACCAATATCAATCACAGTGATTCTATTCAAGCAGAGCGGTGTAGACAAACAACACGAGCCATAGGAGCCGTGACATTTGGACACCAACACTGCTTACATTCTTCATACTTAGTTCATATTTACACCTCAAATTGTTTAGTGGTAAATCTCCACAAACCCCTAAGAAAACAAGCATGCATTTGTCAGACTCTACTACTGGCTTTTTATTTGCTAGCATCTTTCTATAAATTAATTAGTAGGTAGAAAAACCGTGGTGAAGAGAAGTTAAGCACATGAACCATGGAGAACCATTTAAATCACTCAAAATCTTTGATGAGTAGGCACTGAACTGCTGTTGTTCAAGGGCAAAAAAAATCAATTCAAAACCATTTTTTGTTCTGTCTGATTCCCAGGCTTATAATAAAAAAGCTAGGAAGATTTGTACGAAATGCCTGATACATTTCTCTTACAAGCAAGGAGAGTGTCATTTAGCAATGACAAAGACTCCCACATCTTTGCTGGGAGCCTATGAGCCATTGAAATGATGGGTGAAAAGTGAAATGGAGCCCCAGGCAAAGCATTTGGATGATCAGTATTGCACAGGATATCACTATAATAATATATTTAATTATTAAATATATTATATAGTATACAATAATAAAATAATAACTTCTTTTGACCAGTGTGCATTCCCATCCTCAGTGCTCAAGAAATTCAGACTGGAGCAGGTAAAGCAAAGGACCAGGAGTGCAGAGAAAAGAGGGCCTGTTTTATGGGAGGAGACAGGGAAACGTCTGTTCATGTTCTTACAAGCAGCAGTAAATAAACCAGCTTATGGGAAACAATATATGAGGGCTATTCCAAAATAATGCCTCCTATTTTAGTATGTTGGTCCTCAATGTTAGAGGCAGATGTTGGTGGTATGGCAGTAGAGGATGAAGCTTCCCACCAATATCCCATTCCACATTGTTGCCATGGGATGGATGGCAGCAGAGGGGCATCTGGCACAATGGTGTCTGACATGGAACTGTGGGTGGAGCAAAGGGGTGGAACTGAATTTGTTCATGTGGAAAAAATGGCACCCACTGACATTCACCAATATTTGCTGAACATTTATGGAGACCAAACAGTGGATGTGAGCACAGTGAGGTGCTGGCAGTGCATTTCAGCAGTGGTGACAGTGGGGCACTGCTGCATTGTTAAGAGTGTGGCATGTAGACTCTTGTTCACAGCTGGTGAAAATGCAGAACAAATGGTGGTGACTATGTTGAAAATTAGCATTTTGTAGCTAAGAATTTGCTCTGTCAAACAGTGTTATTGTGCTCTTTGTATCTGCTGTAGTTTCCACAGAAATGAACAGGAGGCATTACTTTCAGAACGACCTATGTAGCTGGATCTGCACACACTCAGCATGCTCAGGCACCACTCTGGCAAGGCTGCAGTCCCGCAGCTGCATGCAGGCATGGCAGGATGATTTCTAGGAAGATATACTATTATATTGGTTTAAATTTTTGCTATTTCTTCATTTTGTTTTGTCTTTGTTTTCCCCTTTTATGAACAATTCAAGCTCAAAAACTGCTCTCTGAAACTCTACATCATCATAAGAGCAGAACACAGGGCCTGACAGATTTTTCTCAGACATTGGCAAATTTCGTTTAAAATACTTAAATTATCGTAAATTTTGGCTTCCAAAAAATGACACTTATAAAAAAAAAAAAAATAGTGGGGAAATGTTTAGCACTTGCCTCAGGGAAGTGGTTGTGAGAGATTATCTTAATAACTCCAAGTTACTTCACAGGATTGTGCTCCTGTCGTGAGCTGCTCATCAGATGCCCACTATATGAAAGAAGGCACAAGCATAATTTTCTTCATAAACAAATATAAAGTCACCGTAATTGTTCCATCTGATTGCAATTCTCCACTGAGTGGCATAAGCAGTGCTGTCACTTCTTCCAGCGGGCTGTAATTGTCTTTTATTTCATATGAAGTTAACATGTTGACTGCAATGTCAAGTGCATTTATGAACTGAGTAATTAAAACAGTCTCTATTATGTCTCCAAATGGCAGTGTGATGCATTCCTGCTTCTGCAGTTCAGGCATGTTGCTGGCCACATTTGCTGTATATTTTTTGCTTTATCCTTTAGCATTAAAAAGAGTAATGTTCATATATGAGAGTTTTAATTAAAAAAAAAAATGCAATTTACTTCCCAGAACTATCTTGGACCAAGTGGACATAGCTCCGAGGTCTGAGCCTAGCACACTGAAGTAATGCTTTCGTATTCTTAAAAAGTTAGCTGTCTCCTCCTTAAATTAGGGGAGCAAAATAGGATCCAGACCGGGGTGTATAAAGCATGCATTGAAATCCTCACTTCTGTGCTGTTCCCTTGTGTTCACACAAACAACGACTTGAGCATCTCTTGCTGTTGGAGGAAACTAGGCTGGCGAGCCCTCTGGAGCGTGCTGAAATGAGTGCGTCTCCTCCAACTTCAAAATCCTGAGTCCCAAAACTGCCCAGCACTGATTTATATGCTTATTGCTCATCATCTGGATTTGGCAGCAGGGAACACTTCTCTAAGTCCTCTGATTTCCAATGGGAAGCAGCAGGGTAAGGGGTCAGATGAGCTGGGGGAAGAAAAGAACCACCACGGCCCAGGATCCATATCATGTGAAAATTAGAAGTGAGCCCAGGGTGCTGAGCTCACCCTTGTGTCATAGCTGTGCCAACTACAATTGTCTCACTTTATTGAAAAGGATGTATTCACAGTGTTTGTGGGGTTTTTTTCCTCAATAAAGCACTCAGCCAAGTGATTTTCTTTATTACTTGTGGAATTGTTTATATATTACCAAAAGTATAAACTGAAGATCCAATGAGGAGAAAATCACAGAGCTAGTAGGTAAATGACTAGAAGGATCATAAATAATTCAAGCAATGGGACTCATGTTCTTCCTAAAGCTTCTTTCTTTTTTTCATAATTGGGGATAAATGAGCTTCATATAAGCAAAACATACCTACAGTTATAACAGTAGTGTGCAATTTTAAGGACAAAAAAAAAATTGTTGAGACTGGTAACACAGAAACAGTGTGGTCAAGAAAGCTGCATGCTAACATAAGAGAAAAATAAGATAATCACTAAATAGCAAATACTCATCTTGGCTTAATCCAGTACACCTGATAATAATGGCAAAGTCTTCACAGGCAAAATAACACCCTGATAAGCTCTTGTTAGTAAGCTGATTAATGAGTTAGAAACTGTTTCCTGATCAGACGGCCCTTACATGGAAGGCATTCCTAGACCCAGCTGAAGTTATTTTCCAACCCGCATTGTTGGAGCTGGGCTGAAAGGTCCTGGGGAGCCTCAGAGCTTTCCACATCATGACTCAGACTGGAAACTGCTGACAAAGTCTCTTACAGGAGTTTCTCTTGATGATTTTCCTCCATGTTTCAGCAGCCATAACATGCAACATTTTTCCTACCGATGGTAACATACACTGCGGGTGCACAAGCTCCGTGTTTCCAGGATATCATTAACATCACACTGGAGAAATCCCTGATTCAATGGCAGCAGACCTGAGCACTTCAATCCCAGGTCAGAATACTCTTGTACTGAGTGTGCAGCGCCAGAAATGAAAATAGATTTCCATCCCAGAAATTTTACTGACATTGTGGTGATTTCACCCTGATGGGCAGCTGAACCTCACTGCAGTGCTCTGCTACTCCTCAAAGGAAGAAAAGGAAGAGTGGGAGACCACCTTGATGCTGTGCCAGCATCAGCAACGGGTAGAACATCAGTGGGATATCAGCACTGTTCTACCTACACATGCAGAGCGCAGCACTGTATGGGCTGCTGGGGGGAAAGAGAACTCCATCCCAGACAGACCCATTGCAAACATCTGAATGCAAAATAACAAATCAAGTAAAAACCAGATAGAAAACATAACGACTGTTCCTCTGGCTTCCTAGGTATAAGTGCCTATCTCTTTGCCCTTTTACAAAAATCCATTCTTCACTGCTCAGAGACTTACATGCCTCGCTCTATCCAGCACTGATTACACAGTGCACGCTCCCCAGATGCTGAGTGCTAAGAACAAAAATAGGTTTAATCTGAAATTAATTGCATTTTAGAAAAAAAGTTTTCAACATTTTTATTTAATTGAGAGCAGATTAAACCAGGTATTATAAAGGACTAAAATGGTGTTTGTAGGCTATAAGAAACCTAATTTATTTTTTTTAATTATTTTTTTCCTCTTTCATGGACAATTAATGAATAGAATTAAAGAGCCTACCATGTTATTATTATTCAAATCTGCTTGAGAAAGATGTTAAGATTAGAGATGACGGATGAGATAGAAATGTCTGTCTTTTTAGCTACCCGAAGTTAATTAAAATAAACCTGACCTGTTATCTGCCACCCAAAGTGTCCTGTGGAAGCAGGACTCTAATGGTAGTAAAGACAAATTGGCTTGTCTCGCTTAAGCTCCTCAGGGTTAATTAAAATGCAGTTTATTCTTTGAAGAGTGCCACTTCTGAGATGGTTACTTTTCCCCTCATTCCAGCTACACATTTTCTGAACATTCATGATAAGATTTCATGTAACTAAACAAGAAAGCTGAGATTTGTATCAAAAGGAGAAAAGCTTTTGCTTAGCCTAGGGAAAGACCACCACATCTCTCAAGGTGCTTAGAGCAGGGAAGAGTGAGAAATCTGCCACAGCTTCTGGAAGAAACTTACAGAAATGTGATCATGACGGCTTTGAACCAGCTCTGGTGCTGAAGCACCCTGGGTGTCAGCGTGTGGTGTACGTTAAGGCTGGAAGTGTTTTCAGTCCAAGTCCATTTCTGGTTTGCAGGAAGTATAGCAATGCACATGGCACACAATAGAGAAGAGGTGGTTATGGCTCTCTTTTTAGAAAATGCTTTGGTTGAAATATAAGACTTAATCATTGTAGAAATGTTTTGTAAACCAAATTTTGCCAGACCTAGGTTCTTGTTGGATTCTGATTTCTAAATCACAGCTTGCAAGAGAAAACTGCAGGCCTGGCTGCTGTGTAGCTTTGGAATTCATCCTGTGACAAAGGATTAGTTTTCATTCTCTGTCCACTCGCTGTGGTTTGCAATGCTGCTTGAGTGCCACACTCTCCCAGGAACATACCTACTTCATTCTGGGGCTGCTCGGGCTCTGTGGAGTCACCAGCAGGAATCCTCCCCCAGCTCAGGACAGAACAGCTCAGTGCACAAATGTAGGTGATGGGCAAGTGACCTCACTGCCCAATTAGACATCTTTGGCATGACCCAAAACTGCTCAGCTTAAAAAAAAAAAATGATTAAAAGACCACAATGAAGACTACTCAGCAACTGTCTGAGAAGCCTGTTTTGTACCACGTTACCACCACTGTTAGAAAGGGTCTCTGAACATCTGGCAAACCTCTCCTCACACCTTTTTGCTGCAACATAGTATGAACGTTTCTTTTCCTACTTTGAACAGGACATAACAAAACCTCATCTGCTTTGTATTTGAAGTTATAAACATTGGAAGATTGTTGTTCCACCTACTGTCTGTCTTTCCCAGCTTATAGTAACACAGATACTTCAAGAACCAGGAACAAATGGTGTTTGCTAATATTCTTGTTCCAATTCTTAAATGGTGTACCAAAACTGGACACATAGGAAGGATAACCTCAAAGTCATGACATGAGGATCTCCTATGAACACATTTCAAAGTAAGATTTGTCCTTATTACATGTATATTGTTAGTCAGATCTATTATCCGACCTTTCATAGACCAGTTATCTTTCCTCAAACCATCAGGCAACCCAGAAATGCAATACACTGCTTCAGGGCACCTCAAGGACCACCCGATTTGTAGTATCTAAAGAGAAAGCATGCTTATATGTCTAGTGAGAGTATATAGCATTCTTGTATCTCAAGTTTACATTGGTCTTGAAGAGAGTCACAAGTCACATGTCTGAGCTTATTAAAAGCTCAGATACTAAGGATGAGGATATAGCTTCCTGATGAAGCCTATTTTTTCACATTTGCTGAATGGGCACTACATTAAATGAGAAGACAGGACAATTTGTTCATCAAGGCTGCTAGCATAAATAGTACTAAAGGCCCTTGACACAAGTTTTCTCTCAATAGTGGTCTTAGAAAATTATTTAGTAAGTCTGACTGACTAAATAATCTTCCTAGTGAGAGAAGTCATACCCTAAATTTTAAGCAGAAGTCACTACCTATCTACATAGCGTGGAGGTCTGTTCATTTTACGTATAACACAACAAAAGATGTAGATGTGCTTATTGATTCAAGCATTCAGTGCTGTGACTTTTAAAGCATTTTTTTCCATGGCAGGCTCACATTATCCAGGTTATTGAATTGAATTTGATCCTCAGATTAAATGTCAGTTTGGCTAATTTTCAGAAAGCCTTGTTATCTTACCAAACATGTATAAATTCTGTCTGCATATGATTGATGATACTCAAGTGAAGTTGGATTCACCACCTCCAGACAACTTCACAAATGGATCTTTTTGTAATTCTAACAAACCATTTTCTTATTGAATTTTAAAAATCTAATAGCCTGAATGAAGGAAACTTCATTACCACTGAGAAGAATAATGACACACGAACTACATTCATAACAAAGCCAAATGCTGATGAAAAGAACTGGAGATGATTAACACACTTTTAGTGGCTACTTTTGGTAGTCATAATAATTATTCATACCAAAACAACAACTAGTTTTTAAGTCTTGCTTTATTTAATTAATCTTAAACTATCTGAGGGGGAATTTTGAAGTCCAGTAAAATCAACTAGAGGATGCCATTTATAATGGGCGTGCCTATGGGGAGAGCTATTCATCTTTACAGGTATGCAATTCATCTATCATTTGGCATATTTGCTGTTGTAATTTGTTTTGCTCTTGTTGTTTAATCAATTTTCAGTTAAACTGACCCTTTGTAGTCCAGAAGCATGCTTTGAGATGGTAGGCATTCTGAAAATATACAGTAAGTTGTGATCAGCTTCCTGATATGAGCAGTTTGTATTTTAAATAGAGAAGCTTTTCTGAACCTCATTTTTTGAAAGAGAAACCTTGTCCATAGTCATACAAGAAAGTATGGGGTCAGAATATCAACTTGAACACTGTGATCAGATTTGGGTCAAACACCTCTATCTTGCTACTTGATGTTTTCTGTTGTAGGGGAAATGCTAGGTCAGAGCCTGAATCTGTGATTGAGCACCTGCAGTAAGGGCTGTGGCTGGCCTGGGGAAGCACAGGCAAATTGTTTGCAGCTGTGCTCCCCGTGTGACTGGAAGGGGTAGGTAGACCCAGGTGAGACTACCCTGGGCTCATTTAAGGGCCAGCCATGGAGAAGAGCACATTTTTTTCTCTCAGGGATTGGTTGCTGCTTGGAGGTGCATTGTTTTGGTGGGAGATTGCTGTCCTCAGTTATGTGAGTCAAAAACTTCTTTGTAGCCTTTGTTTATGTTCATTCTTATGACCTATAATGCTCTGCCTGGGATTATGAAGAATCTGTCCAAAGCAATTTTGCTTCTTCATTTGCAAAACATCTGTCATATCTGAACTATGTGTTCCAGTTAAGCTAATATTTCCCTTTCCCAATCTATCAGTGGTCTCTTGTTTTGTTTGTTTAACACATCTTAATTAGAACTCTTCAACAACAAGCTGTACAGGATGGCAAGTCTAAGTCACCTTGGTATAATGACTCCACACTGATGCCACCATGAGTTGAAGTTACAATTACAGGTAAATATAAAGCAGTTTCCCCTTTCACTGCTGACTGTTTCTTGTACAATTCAGTTATTTCTTTGCACACCCCTAGCTTCTGCTTGCATACTTGCCCCTTAGTTCTGCTATTGCCAGCAGAAGTTCACTCAAACAAAAGTCAGTCCACTGATTACATACAGACCTGGGTTTATCTGGGGCTTTGATATAAATTTCCTCCAAAAGGTCAGACTGTTTCAAATCCTCCATTTCCATGAGTTGTTAGATTTAATCTAAACTCTTCTATGTATCTTTATATCCGATGTTCAAAAATAGTTTTTAAATGATCTTGGATTACTGGGAAGAGCACAAAAGCCTCTTGAAAGCATATTTTTGATCCTCAGTTGTCAGACCGCATTCAAATATTAAAAATTGTATTGGAAATTCAAGAGACAACTTCATATATATTAAATCATCACTGTTTTATGCTAAAAGTTGGCACAGAAATTGGAAAGAGCAGGCAGAGTCCTACTTAACCTCTCAGTTTGTGTCTGTGTGTGATATGTGTTTTATCCTAGTATAAACAGAAAAGTGAAAAATACTATGATATACTCTATGTGGAAGAAAAGAAATAAATCAAATGACACCAGTAAACCAAATAATTGTAGAAAGTCCTGCTGACATTCAAGATAGCCAGCTGCTCTATCATGAAAGGTGACCAACACACAAGAGTGGTGAGCAGAAAAACTGGCAAATAGCCCTTTCTCTTTACAGCTTTTATTCTGTCAATTCACTGATGTAAGCTATGGCAGGTTCTGGTTAAAACTGAGCATTTCCTTCATGGCATGTGTCCCATAATTTCTGTGCCATTTCTGCCAGGACCATGCTGTTGTGTCAGATACCTGAAGTATATCAATATCAGAAGATGCCTTATGCTTAACCAATGGAAAGGAATAGCCACTGCAGAAGAATGATTAAATATGGAGTCCAAATCCACCCATGACTTCCACAGGAGAAATTCCAAGACAAATCTCCATTTTATCTGCTTCTGCTTTGATTATTCCTCTTTAATTCAAATAAAAATGATTCAGCATATTTCCCTTAAAAGATATCAATTGTCCCCTGACTGTGCTTCTCTGAGAGTAAGGATCTGCCATGTCATGTCAGTGCATGCCATTAGAATTTTTCTGATTTAGGAATGGAAAACGTTCAGATATGGGAGAATATGAAAACAAATTCCCCACTTATTGTCATCCACCTGAGTAAATCCCAGTAAATCCCATATGGATAAGATTTTTCGCTATGACTGCAAATGCTGATGCTTTTGGTAGTGTCAGAAGGTCAATGAGGTTAACCTACTATCAAACAACAAAATTAAGGAAAAAACAAGTCCTAGGGAATTTGTACTAAAAAAAGTATTTCTCCTCTCTTTCTTATCTATCTTTTCCAGCTAGGGAGAATCAATAGAATAACAAGAAAGAAGAATAAAAGAGGGGGAATCCAAATGATAAGCAGAGGTTGTGTTTGACTTTTAAAAGAGGAGGGAAATAATCTGCTGAAAAGATGAAATTTTGTCACTTTTTTTTCCACAGAGAACATGCATTGTAATATAAGCAGCCCAATCATATATTTAAGATAGTGTTCAAATGCTTGAGCTTATCAGAAGAAGAAAAAAGAAGAAACTGAGCTTGTGAGAAAGATTCAGCTGAAAACCAGATGGCTTCTGCAACAGTGAATAGATTGAAAACTATGATGGGAATGAACAGCTCCATAGATTAGGCAAGAACTTTGAGAGATCTTCTGAAAGAATACAGCAAGAGTCATGATTCAAAACACTTGCAGGGTTTTTATTGCAACATATAATTGACTGGAATATATCATGATTTATTTCACAACGCCTTATAGTTAGTATATTTTCTGAAATTGCAACAGAATGGAAATAAAACAAACATTCTATTAGTTTGAAATGCTGGGTTTTTTTCAAAAAATGATTAAAGTTTTCATTTGGAACCTTTTTCAAGTAAAAATTGTGCTTTTCTGAAAGGAAACTCCTACAGAGGAAAGTAATTATTTCCTAATAGAGTTTCTTGTTTAAATAAGAAACAATAAAAGTTTTTCAGCATTTTATTTTTCCCTCCAGCATCCACATTTTATTTTTCATTTTCTGCTTTTTCTTCTAAGAAAGGATAGAAGAAGGGGAGGGAGGATAAAGGGGCAAAGTAGAAAATAGACAAAAATTGAACTGTTCTGAATTTCTGGGGAATTAAAATATTTCAGTGAGGAAAAACATCACAGGAAAGCAGAAAAGTAACCCTACACACCCCTGCCCCCCCGAACAAAAAAGTTTAACTTCTATGTTTCAAGAGGTCTTAATTGTAACATTGTGGACCTACAACTGTGAGAACAATTATAAAAACCTGCAAGAATATAAAACAACATAGTAAAATCTCCATATTTCTCTCAGGTTGGCATACGGCTTCTCGCTTCTATGGAATTATAATGTAGAAAACAGCAGCAAGAATAAAACCCTTGAACACCTTATTGAGTGCCTGCTACCTCCACCTCTAAGTTTATAAACTCTTTTGGGAAGAGGCATGTGATTTTTATCCATTTTTCTATTTAAATTAATGATGTAAAGCAACACACTTTTTCAAACTTCAAAGCTTTGTTTCTGCTTAATCATTGTCAACACTGCAAGTATCCAATGGAATGGCCATTTCTAGGCTGCCCTCTGCATTTCTAATGCTAATTCTTGAAGACAATTGTCAAAGATATTTTTGTTTAAAGCCTAAGCACAAGGGTAGCATGGCTTAAATAAAAAGAGAATTTCACCATCAAAGGAAATCAAAGAGAATTTCAAACCATGTACCCTGCCCTCCAAAGCTGCATCACATCTTTTATGAAAACAGGGGAAGTTTAACATCAGCTTTTGAAAGCTTCAAGGACAAAAAGATGTTGATTTGGCCCTTTATCAGGGCATGAACTTTCTTCTTAGCTTAGCACTGTATATAAAAATAAACAAAAAAGAAACACAAAACAGAAAAGCAGATGAGGAAGAAAATCATCACTCTTTAACAACAAATAAGTAAGCACACACTATAACACATAATAAATTAACACCAGTGTCACTGAAAAATAAAAATAACGTTTTCAAAAGACAGCTTGTCATGTTCTTATGACTCAGGGTTTGTTGTTTGTTTTTCCCCTTTCTGCTCCCCCCTTTAATTAATACATTTACTTCCAAATAAGATCCAAGCATTAGGAAAATGTCACACCATATGTGTGTTTATTTTTGCTCAAGTAATTATAATGGGGTAGGATCTCTCTTTTCCTTTCTTCGCTTGCTGAGACAGAATGTTCCTTCAGAGGATAGAACAACCTCAAAGCAGCTGCTGCGACATCTGAGGCAGAGGAAAAGTCAGAACTCCATACACTTTTCCTTGTGTACGCAATGACCTTTGTAAGAGAGGGAGAAAGTCCTTCCTCTAGGTGCTCTCCCCACAAGTTTTGGATGAATCTGTGCATGGACACAGGTAGATGACACAAAACATTTCTGTCAATGCATTTGCCTTATACCTCAATCACTTCAGCCTGGTAACCCTCTACATGCTAAATGCTCTTGGATAAAAAAAAAACTACCAATATTTTTACAATAATAAGTGCATCAGGATCTTATATAAGCAATCTGGGTAACCGAGAAGCAAACTGCTACAAGTTCTGAGTTCAAAAGGGACAAATCTTCACCCCTCAGATTCACAGAATCATGGAATCATTACGTTTGGAAAGACCTCAAAGATCAAGTCCAACTACCAACTCATCACCACCATAGCACTAAACCACATCACTCAGTGTGACATCTACCCTTTTCTTGAAAATCTCTAGGGATGGTGATTCCACCACCTCCCTAGGCAGCCTGTTCCAATGTCTCACACTAATTGATGAGGCAAAAGTAAATTGGTGATGGTAAAACTAAATTCCTGAAGGCTTCTAGAGTGGTATTTTCTTCTTCACTGGTGAATATTTATTTTATGTCTTCCCAGTGCATTCTAATGTTTTCTGAGTGGTCAGATGAGTACAGGTGTTTTTCTATTATTATTTCTGTTATTGTAATCTTATTGCACTTATCGACACAATGCCATACTCCAGTGTCATTTTCTGTCAGCCAGAAATGTCTCACCTAGAAGAGAGACATTATGTAGAGTTCCCCTGATATTTTCTTATTGCTATTGTTCTTTCAGATGATCACATCAAGATGATGTCAAAATATGGAAAATATCATGCGCAGGATTTTGTGCAAAGATTTTGTGATTCTAGACATAAAGGGAAATTTTCTTGTCATTTAGTTGGCTATTTCAGATGGTGGGTGATTTTAATGCTCTTCAGAATATCTAAGATGCTTTGTGCAATTTTAGCCTTTCATACGTATAGTTCTTCTCATTCCTTTCTCAGCAGGCTGACAATTACATATCTGAGAATCCAGAAATAAAAGCCAAAATCTTCAAATGGGGATGTGTATTCTAGTCACGGCAGGGATGGAGAGTGCAGACAAAATACGGAGCAAATGACTTTCTCTTTGAAATAAAGGGCAGTCCTGAAGGATGGGCCCCATGGCACAGAGCTGTGTTGGAGCAGTGCCTGGGGAGCTGCAGCTTGTGGGAAGCCTATGTGGGATCAGTTCAGGAAGGCCAGTATTCAGGGGAGAGTCCCAAGTGGAGCAGGGTCAGAGAGAGACCATGGAAGAGTGGCAGAGACAAAGCATTATGGGCTGACCACAGCCCCCATTCCCCATTCTTCTATGCTACTCAGTGAGGGAGGAACTAGGAGAGAGTGGATGGGGGAAGATGTTTTTAGTTGTCTTTTAGTTTCTCACTGCTCTAGCCTGTTAGCAATAGGCAATAAATTACATTAATCTCCCTATGCTTAATCTGTTTTGCCTGTGATGATAATTTGTGAGCAATCTCCCTGTCCTTATCACAATCCCCAAGCTCTTTTCATTATGTTTTATCCCCTTGTCTTTTTGAGGAGGGGAGTGACAGCAGTGTGGTGAAGCTTAGCTACATATCAGTGTCAAACCACCACAACAAAACTTCATGATTCTGGAAAGCAGAATTAAGGCCATTTTTACTTTCGTACCCATTTACCCAAAATAGTCCCAATGGCATAGCGAATATGAGCTTTCCATCTGAAATAGATTTTATTCATTTCTGTGGGAAAACAAATGAGAGATTTAATATAGCTGGTTCAGGACTATCTACTTAGTCATTTTAAAGTGTTGTATAGGTAATAGAAGTTCTTTGTACTCATTTATTTTTCTCAGTGTTCATTTCCTTGAGGTTAAGATTGAAAAGTCACAGAATTCACAGAATCACAGAATTGCAGGGGTTGGAAGGGACC
>WBMW01004027.1:14991-45959 GCA_013396635.1 Penelope pileata
GGGCACCACAGCTCTCTGGGCAGCTGTGCCAGGGCCTCACCACCCTCATAGTGAAGAATTTCTTCCTAACATCTCACCTAGATCTCCCTTCTTTTAGTTTAAAATAATTTATCTTTGTGCTAATATGTACATATTCATCCTTGACCATGTAAAATGTCCTGGTTTTAAGCTCCGCCCAAACACTGGAAGGCTGCAGCAATGTTTCCCCAGAGCCTTCTCTTCTCCAAGCTGAGTAAGCGCTGCTCCCTCAGCATTTCCTCATTCTGAGATGTTGCTGACAATGTTTCTTGTTTGCCTGTTTGTTTTCTTATCTATTTTCAATGACAAGGCAGCATTATGGGATATTAAGATCCAATTCTAACAATCTTACTCTAAACAGTACAGGAAATAGAAACTTCTTGAGACTTTCCTGCCTCTTGCTATGATTTATTTGTACCTGGTAAACCCATTCTGAGGCAGATCTTTTCCAGGCACAGTGGTCTTCAAAGACTTGATGAATTCGCTATAGAGATGTGATGGTCCCGTTCACTGTACTCAATTAAAGATCTGTCAAAGTACGTTCCTTTAGGAACAACAAATCCTTCTTGAGACCCAGTGCAGATACAAATAAGAGATTTGCCTTTTATCTCTTCCCCACTGCACAATGATCTATCAAATTCTGACTTCAGGAAGCATCTGGTTCAGCTTGCTGAATCACTGCAGTGGTGAGAAGAGGTTAAACTCCTCCAGAGATGCCTTCCAAACAGAAATTTCCTGATGAGAGAATTATGGCCTTTTGCTCACAGAGGAGATCATCAGGAAGAGACCTTTGCCAGGTCCTCCGTCTGTCTTCTCTGGTTGAGTGGCCAACAACCAAAGCCATGACTTATAACAACCCAGCAGCCCATCTTCTCTGCCCCAGGATCAAACCCGGAGACTCCCTGTTGTATCATTAATACAACAGCTTGTACGCCCAAACCAGCTGAGGACCTGGAAGGCATTTAGGTTATTTTTTCACCATCTTGTTTTCCTGCAGAAGTCAGTATGTAAGGTTCAAGATCTATGGATGGGTGTGAGTGGCTGCTAGTTACCCTGACCTGTGCTTTAGCATTGATTCTTCCCTGCCTGTTGCTAGGCACTTAAAATGCTGCAAGAGTGTATTGCTTTTCTTTCACTTTCCTCTTGCCTTCCTTCTTAAGGCACTTGAGCTTGGATCAAACACACAACTATAAGCAATGGCAAATTGCTTACATAGCAAAATACATGCAAAGGCGATGTTGCCTGACAGATTCTTTCGATCTCATTAATGGATCTGTAGCCAGTGAAACCAAACTTTGAGCATAGTTTGAACCAGCACAGATGATTTTAATGTTTAACGAAGAAAGCAAACTCTTTCTGTGTTGTTTATTTGACCTCTCACAATCTGGGTCACTAAGTATCTTTAAGCATTCAGAGCAGCTCAAATAAATCTGGGTGTTCTGCCATAATCCAAGATCAATCAACATAAATAAAATAATTTATTGCAGACGTGGGAAGAGATTTGTTTGAGGAATGTAGACTATTTGGGATTCATTCTGCAATGTTTTCTGAGGTTCTTTAGCTCATGAACTTAAAGTGAGAATTACCTGCTCTTGGTGATATTAAAAAGCCCATGAAAGGCAATATAAATAACCCCATAGATTTTGACTCAAACTCTATAGTTTTTTACAATATGCCTATTAGTTTAACGTAATATGCAACTAAAACAAAACAAAAAGTAGGTGAAATGTGTTACTTCTCCTATTACTTTAACATAAACTCCTAGACTTCAGTCTTGCTAGCATATGTGTACACTTATCCATAAGCATATGCACAATCCTCTTTATTTCCGTAGCAATACTTGTCTGCTTAAAATAAGCTTTAAGCACTTCCCACAGAAGCCATTTTTAAACACATTTCAAAAGCTGTGTTGTGAGTAATGTAACTTACCTTTAATTATAAAGGAATTGTGTTGCTCCTCTTGGAGATGAAGTTGATGCTCTGTACTTTGGGAAAACAGCTAATGTACCTATTGATTTATTTATTTTAGAATATTCTATTGGCACACATCAAATAAGTGGAAATTCCAGTATTGGCAACTACAAACAGAAACTCAGAGAGAAAAGATGTGATCTTACCCAGCAAATATGGAATGCCCAAAAGAGCTTGGCTACAGATGTTTTGGACCAGGGAGATATTAAACAGAATGTGAGTTTGAGATAGATTCAAAAAAGGTTGCTGATCTGTTTCTCCTGCCTAATTTACAATGAAATGAAATCCAGCCCCACACCAAAGCAATTGGGTGAGAATCAGGCTTGTCCCAATTAACAGCATAGAACTGGAAAAAGAATCATGTTCTACATGCATGTGTCTGTCCTTTTTCAGCAACACAAAGAAGTCAACTTCAAAGTATTAAACTATCAAACAATTTACAGCATCATGCCCATTTATCAGAGATGGGGATCTGGTGTTTAAAATCATTCTGGCTTGCATGCATTAAAATCGTACAGCATACCCAAAGTTCAGTGCACTCTGACAGCACATTCAAAGTGTCTACTTGATCCATGAGGTGAACTACACACAGGCATGGGGCTGGGTCAGTAAACTTGAACTTAGAATTAACTAGGCTGAGATCACCTCATTTTCTCTTTTGCATGTGCTTTTATTCAAAGAGCTAAGCCTTTGTTAAACACAATAATGGGATGCATCTGTCTTGCAGTGACACTATCTGAGTAATCCCCCTTTAAAGGATCACAAGAGAGGGTTCCCAGACCAAGGTGACATGTTGCCTCACCAGCACCCCACAACACTAGAAAACTAGCCAACAAGGAAAATTGTATTGTTTTCCATTTCTCGTTCCTTATATCAGCAGACTTCCAAGTGCTGTGGATGTCCCAAGAACTGCTTCCAACACAGATAGACATCACGCTTGGCAAGAAAGGAACTTTGATTCAGGTGCCACATGCTCCCCACAGAACTCTTCTCAAGACAACATTGCCTAGCTCCCTCTTCCAGAGAGATATGGCTGTATAATAAGGTGGTCTGAGGAGTGGTTTTCCACTATTTTGTACTTCAGGACCAGTGTATTAATTTCAATGGATATGCAGATGAATATGTGAGAAATCCAAAATGACTGATAGCAGACTGGCTTTTCTTAACTACTTGACAGGGGTCCTGGAGCTGTCAGCTATAAATGTTGACCAAAGAAGAATATGTGTTAGCAATTTTATCTGTAGACGTCTGTCCAATGAGAGTAAATTTTCTTTTGCATTTCGGTCTTCAACACATAGATCTAGTAATTCACTCCTATTTCCAAAGCTTATTTCCCTACCCTCTTAGGGCAGCAGTCAAATTTTAATTGCTTTTCTTTACTAAAAAATGAATAATTCCTAAATGCATAGTAATATGATGATTGAAGCCATATGGACTTCCATGTGAAATATTTATTCACTTCTTCTCTCCCTCATTTTGTTTTTAATAGAACAGGGAGAGAGGGAAAGCTGGAGAGGAAAAAATGTTATCCTCAAAAATGCATGTGGTTAACATCAAAACATTTTAATTGAACTTCACATTACAAAAATCCAGATGGTCCATGTTCTGTTCAAGCCTCAGGGGACTGCAACATGCTACCATTTGTAAGATGCATCATTCCCTCCCCTTTCCCTGGTGTACAGAGGACTTTCAGTCAAGATATCAGAGACTGGCAAAATCTGTATTTTAATGTCTCTTGAGGATTCAGAGAGGTTTTGGGGAATACTTGAGGGATTCAGGGCTATCATCCCTCCTTTCTTATGAAATGGATTAATAAAATTTCTCTTTTTCACTTTCTGTGATAATGCAAGATAGCTTGTCTTTGATGGATGTAGAACAGATGTCTGGCCTACAGCTGGAACAAATCAGTTCCATAAAAATATCACATCTGGATCTGGCCCCTGATTTACAGCTCAGGATCTAGCCCCTGAGATGGGCAAGTGTTAATGCTCGTTCTGCTTCAGACTTTCACCTTTAAAACATAATTTTACAGTCTTATGACACCAGGGTGTCACCCTGCTCACCATATGATGATGCCTTTGTGCACTCAAATGTCTCTCTGCTCTCCCCTTGTGATACAGCACACCAGTGCACCTGGGACTGTGACATTACAACATTTTTCTGGACGGCACCAATGATCTCCCAAGCAAATAATGACTGATGCCTGCCTCAATTTCATTTAAGCTTAAATGACAGAACTAGTAGCAATTCAGTTGCACTAGGTAAAAATTCAATTTATATGAGAGTTGTCATTTTTGTTTTGGAGATTATTCTCAAATTAAATCAAATCCGGATGTGTTGGAATTTCAGACAGCCCCCACCACTGCTCAGGAGGCCAACACCTTTCAGAGACTCCCCTATCTTCTCCTTAAAAACAAGTTATTACGCCACAGCAGTCCCAGGAGTCCCCAAACCAAGGCACAAGACAGAAAGTGCAATTTCTTACTTCTTACTGGGAGCAGGAGGAAGGCAGGCATTAGGATTTTGACCTCAAACTAACCAGAATAATACTGAGTGTTTTCCTGTTGTTTGTAAACTGCCTTTGCCTTTGCCCTTCTGCAAGTGTCAGTTTAAGTCTACAAATAAGATAAACTGCAAGTGCAAGGTTTAATTCACATGTGAACAATGTTTGTACCAGAAATACCATCTCGCATAAGAAGAGAACAAATTTTAACAAGTGACTGAAAGGGCTCTGAATAGGCAGGCTGATGTGTGGAGAGATTTCGCTTGTGAGTATATTGAGCTCACTGGTATAAAAGAAAGTTTTATGGTCTTGGGCCCATCAGTATAAAAAAAAGTAAAAATTAAAAGTAACTAGATACAAAGTCAATTTGCCTTTGCCCTTCACCAAGGTGAAACTACTGCAAAGAGGTACTGAGAAACATATTATTTTCATCATTCTTGCTTTGTACCTCAATGATATTAAAAGGAAATTCCAAAACAAAGCATCTAATGAAATTTAATACCGCTCCCTTAGCTTGAGCAATACACAAGACAAACAGGTTGTACTTTTTCCTTACAGGCTGCCATTTCCATTAGCTTCAAGGACCTTTCACCTTTGCCTCCTCAATATTTAAATTTTCCACTTCGCCTGCTGAAGATGTTGCCAATTTATCAATGCTTCACTGAGCAGAGCAGCCAGCTGGGGCAAGGCCCTCTCCTGTGCTTCTGCACTCTTCCTGCAGTGTTAGGATAAGAAGATAAAGGATAAAAAAAGGTGTGAAAGGAATATAGGAAAGTAAGGAAGGGAGACAAATTGCTTCAGGAGAAGGAACGTATTTTCTCTCCCATCTTTTAGAAAGAACAGAAAAGGAAAACAAGGAGCATGGCCAAAGAAAGGAGCTAGATGGTCACTGGGACTTACTAATGTGGGTTCTTGGCACATGCTCCAGGTTGTGGTGACAGCAATCCAATGTAGAGTTTCCATGGATAGCTGGACTGAGAGGGTAGGCTGGGAAAGAGGAGCTTGAACTTCACATTTTTCAATGTCAGAAAGGGGCTTAGATAAATTGCGTAAAATTAATTTGTTTTAAAATAAAGCTTTGACCACAGTGGTGGTTGTGAATGACAGAACTATCATGGCTTAACAAGCTATCACACTTAAACCAAACTGCTGTCCTTGACTCTGTGCACACCCTCAACCCAAGGTGAACATATGGCAAATGGATTTAACTTCACTCAGAGGGAAAGAGAGTTAACTTAAGTCACATTATTTCACATGGCACATGGTGAATTACTACAGTTCAGTGATGCAGAGTAACTTGTGACAGCTTAAGACCTAGGTAATACTATTTGGGACGTGGTAGGTCAGGCTGATGGTTGGACTTGATGATCTTGAAGGTCCTTTTCTACCTAGATGATTCCATGATTAATATCCCACTTTGACAATTGGTTTTCTATTATGCCTGACTTCTGTACTATTCAGGAGCAATCAAAGAATCTTTCACTGTCTTGTGTTAGTGCTATCTTGGATTAGCTATCAGTGTTTGCCTGACTGGTGGCTGATTGGCACACATTAGTAGGTGGCTTACCCTTAAAGCCTCAACATTACAATCCTATACAAACAGATGGACCATGGATCTTAACCCACACACAGCCCTGTTAGTTGTTGATATGCATGTCAGGGTTTTAGAATTAAAACTCACATAAGATTTAGATTAGATGTTAGGAGGAAATTCTTTACTCAGAGGGTAGTGAGGCACTGGCACATCTGCCCAGAGAGCTGCGGGTGCCCCATCCCTGGAAGTGCTCAAGGCAAGGTTGGATGGGGCCCTGGGTAGCCTGAGCTGGTGGGGGGCAACCAGCCCACAGCAGGGGTTGGAGCTGGACAGGCTTTAAGGTCCCTTCCAACTTAAGCCATTCTATAATTCTATGCTGGAAAAAAGTACCCCTCACTCTTCATTATCGAAAGAAAAAAACAAACATAACACTAAAGAAACCACCAAGGATAAAATTGAACATCTTTATAAGCTTAACATCTAAAATCCTCTTTGGTTTTTCTTCTCTAACTTACTTTTCCCATCCGATTCTGTACCACTATGTATGTCATTTTAACAGCCACATCCCATCCCCTTTGTGCTGCATAGCTTTTCAAACTCAAAATGAACACAAACCCACTGTAAAGCACACTGAAAATTGCCACAGCGATCCCAGGACTCCCCAAACCAAGGAGCTCTCTGCAAAAAGGCAGGCACCGTATGAAGCATGCTTATTGCTCTCCATGCTTCACTCACTGCAGCCCTTGCTGTTGTCTCCAAAATGAGGGGGCTTGGAAAATGTGAGCTACTCTCGTATTTGTTGTCCATGTATATGCACACATGTACACATTCAAGTTCGAGTGTGTATGCTTTAGGTAACGGCAGCACGGCTGCAGAAGAGCTGCAAACAGGACGAGGCATTCTGCTCTGATAAGCAGAACGAAAGGCTTGATTGGCAATGCTGAAAGGCAGGCTGCTTATTCGGTACAAGCTGCCTGATGAGCAAAAGCCAAAAATATCCTAGTTATTAATAATAATGAATCTCAGAAAGTGAGAGGGCACAGACTCCTCAGCTATCTGCACAAGTTGTCCTTACTACTAGTGAGGGAGAGATAAGAAGAAAGTCAGAGGAAACAGGGAAAGGTGAAAGGAAAGCTGGACAGCACAAGAGGATCTTAAGGGTTTTAACCGAGGAACAGATGCCATAAGGAGGTTTATTTTCCTGGGCCTGATTGGTCAGCTATACTGGAGCATATCTGTGCAATAATTAGTTGGATGACCATCTTTTCCCTTCCAGCTCATTGCCAAAACACTGCTGAGTCCTGAGGCCAGGTCTCTTAATCAAAGTGCTGGATTTGCAGCACAGCTTGAGCCACACATGGCTGAGCTCTCATTTCCAGATGCTGTAGGAACTGCTTGGGGGTCCTGCAGAGGCCGCAGGGACCCAAACGTGGCCCTGGAAGAGGAAAGGGTGGGACTGGAACTCTGCTTTGGGGGAGAAGAGACCACAGGTGTGGCACACAGTCATCCAGGGTCTGGGTGACAAAGTCATATAATCATAGAATCATAGAATCATAGAATGGCTTTGTTTGGAAGGGACCTTAAAGATCATCTGGTTCCAACCCCCCTGCCATGGGCTGGTTGCCACCCATCAGCTCAGGCTGCCCAGGGCCCTGTCCAGCCTGGCCTTGGGCACCTCCAGGGATGGGGCACCCACAGCTCTCTGGGCAAATCCCAGGACAAGGGACACTGTGGAATTCATTGAAACATAAGGACGTCCGTCTTGTCCTTCTGTGCCATATGACATCATATACACATGCTTCTGTAAACTGTTGCATCTTAAAAAAAGATAGTTCTAAATCACAGGCAGTGGTGAACTTCCTGCTACCCAGACTTTCTCCTGCTGAATAACGTCAGACACTCCTGACAAGTGCCTGCCTGGCTTCTTTTCCAGAAAGTCTTCCTGAGACAATCTGCTATATCCAAAACTCAGTTCCTTCCTGCAACAATACAAAGGGATACCCAGCTCTCTGGAATCTGTCCATCTGGGCATAGACTTAATGGCTACAATAAGAAATGCAGTCCCGAATGCTACGCATGCACTGAGAGCTTCCAAGGCATTTTCCATCCATAAAACCTGGAAGCAATCTGTCAGATCAAAGTATTCCACTTGTGCCACAATTTATATGGAAATCATCATCTGGAGTTTGTGTGGTAACTTTTCTGCAGTAACAATAAAGCTTGTATCAGATATTTTCAGTCTTTGCAGATCTAGTTTCTGTGCAAAGTGGGAGGCTACAGAATTTAACAGTCAGTTCTTAATGCACCAGAGACACCAGCTGTACTTGGACCAATAGAGGATTATCTGAGAGAGACCAGTGGCTGGTAACATTTGGGCAATTAACGCTAGAATGAAAACAGAGAAACTGGGTAGACAGGTTCCTCACCATTACCCTTTTGAGAAAGGCCCAAAAGGCCCCTAGGAGCGCTGCCCTTAAACGACAAAAGCATCATCATGATCAAAGGTGACTGTGACATTTTCCCTTTTTCCATTTCAATTAGTAAGGAAGAGGGGAAAAAAAAAGAAAAGAATGCAGAATCTAAATCTTGAGAGGTCTTTTCAGGCTCTGAGTTGAAAACTGAAGTGAAATCCGTTTTGCTACCCTTGTAGAGTAGGTGGAATAACTTTCTCCTCCAAATCCTGGTCTTTGTGTACAGCTATACACAATGTCCTTTTCTGATTTAGCCATTACCTAAGTGAAGTCTCCATTTTGCAGGGATTTTATGCCTCAGTCACAGCCAACTTGTGTCACTACCTCACTGCATTTGTCAGTGTAATAAAAATAACTAATGGTCCAACTCATCTAACACTGAAGTCAGAGGAAGAACATGGAAGAAAATTAGATCAAAGGCATGAGATATTCCATCTTCAGAGTGGTGTTTTATTAGTCTTTGTTCTCTTGGTGCATCTAAATCCTCATGCATGAGGCCTGTGATTACACCCAGTGGAGAAATTCAGATTTATGTGAACACAGAGGAAGAAAACCAAGTTATAATCTGTATCATGTGGCATAACTATATTAAATAAATGTCCACTGTAAAGGACAGCTGGATCTGATCACTTGCTAAAAAAAGTTTGGAATCCAATTTTGTCAAACCAAGCAGAGAGCCACTGTTGATGGAGAACAAAGACAGAAGTCTGAGCAGCTAGAACATAAGCAAGCTATTCAGAAATAGGTTCCTAGGTGAGATGAGCAATCTTCTGGAAGTTGCTTTTTCTAACCTCTGTATGTCACAGGCAGTGATGTGAGCACTCAGGCCACCACCGTTTGCTCTTGGAAGCTTGGAGCTTAGATTTTGTGAACATTAAAAATTGGACAGGAATCTGAGTGAATATGATTGAATGTGCTTATAAAGTATGCAGTATTGCAAATTCACAGCTGCAAGCAGTCAAGATGTAATTTGCGCAAGCATCCAATTAGTAGCCACCATCCAGCTAGAACATGAACAGCATAATTTCTCTGATAGTCAGCTGCCTGTCTGCTACCTGTTGTACCCAACAAAGACAGTCAATGATGCCCTGTCATCAAAAATGAAGATCTTAACAGAGCACATAGGAGAATATCCTATCTTGTTCTCTCTGTATTGGAAATTAGCACTAGCAAACTTAGGAAGAATAAGATTTATCTCACCTGGCAATCTGTAATTTGACTAGTCTGCTCTACTGCTAAAGATGTCATCTTGAACCTTCCACAGGAGAGGAGGCTTCCAAAAGGAGGATGCTTCTCACTGATATAAGACACCTACATCAGAATGGTTTATCTTCTTCTATCAGCATAGCAGAGCAGCTCAGCTCCAAGATCTCTTTTTTACACAAGCATACAAAGATGAGATGCAACTCACTCCAAAACACGATGGAATCTTCTGGTTAAAGTAACAGACAGTTATTTTTAATAACTGAGGCATCCATCTGCCACCTGGATAACCTCTCTAGGGAGGTCACAAAGATGATCAGAGGGCTGGAGCACCTTTCCTATGAGAAAAGGTTGAGGGAATTGGGATTGTTTAGCTTGGAGAAGAGAAGGCTTTGGGGAGATCTCATTGCCACCTTCTAATACTTTAAGGAAGTCTACAACCAGGAGAGGGACCAACTTTTTACGCAGGTAGATAGTGATAAAACAAGGGGGAATTGTTTTAAACTGGAAGAGGGGAGATTTAGTTTAGATGTTAGGAAAAATTTCTTTACTCAGAGGGTGGTAAGGCACTGGCACAGGCTGCCCAGAGAAACTGTGGATGTCCCATCCCTGGAAGTGCCCAAGGCAGGTTGGATGGGGCCCTGGGCAGCCTGAGCTGGTGGGTGGCAACCCTGCCCATGGCAGGGGGGGATTGGAACCAGATGATCTTTAAGGTCCCCTCCAACCTAAGCCATTCTATGATTCTATGATTATAGGTTTCCTAATACAAAATTGCTCCAGTTTAAGCATTGCCATAAAATGACATGAACAAAATTCTGCAAGAGGGGTTTGTCTCTGAAAGTTGGATCTCAAGTACAATCCATTGTATGATACTAGAGTTCATGTTTATGTAGTGTATTGTAAGACCAGTATCAAAACACACTTTAACAGGACCATATTTTCCTAGATCTTATCCATTTAAAAAATCCTGCAATTTTGAATTCATACATTCTCTTGAAACTAAGAGTGTTTTTCTTTAAGAAAAAAATACATTAAGTGTTTAAAATATGAATAAATAAATAAATAATGTATGCACATGTATCTCCATACTCAAAGGCAGTTTTGATAACGAAAGGTTGTGTCCATGTGAAAATATTACATGCTTGGAAGCACTGACACGATTCTAAATGTCTCCAGTGCAGGAAATAATGAAAACAGAATTCACAAGGCTAAGCAAAAAATAACACTGTCCCCTAACTAGCATAGACAAATTCTTTTTTTATGTCATTGTTCACTGATGACATCCCATAATTGCAATAAGAAATCTTGCAGTAGGAGCAAAAATTACAGTCAACACTTTCATGCCTTGCTGGTCTAATATCTTTGGTCTTATGTAACACTCCCCTTCAAAGTGATCAAATTGATTGTTCATGTATCCTAACTGGTACAACTAGTGCTTATTTAATCTTTTAACTGTAATTCTGATAGAACAGTAATTGTCTCCAGTGATGGGATAATGCAGAGAAGTAGTGTAGCTACCACTGTTAGTACTGTGTTTTTGTTCTTCATTACAAACATGTTTAATCTGCCATGCAATGCATCTTTATAGATTTTTTTTAATCAGTTACTCAGATCGTTCCCTGAGACTAAGTGCAAGCTTCTGAGACTGCTTCCAATAGAGAGCAGTTAATGAAGAGCCAGCCAGAAAGTGGACAAAGGCTTCATTTGTCTCATGTACAGAACACGTCTCATGTTCTTTCCATAAACCATTCTGATGTAGGTGTCTTATATCAGTGAGAAGCATCCTCCTTTTGGAAGCCTCCTCTCCTGTGAAAGGTTTTCCTTTGCTGTCAAAGACAGATTTCAAGAAGGACATGGATATCTCTGAATACACTAGGTCACTTCAACTTCTTTAAACTCCCCTACAGGCAGGGACAGAGTTGTCTTGTTCTTGACTTAGAGGACCTTCTTGTTTTTTCTGTCTCATGACTAAACCCATAAGGACCTGCACATCACAGCTCAGGTTTATCAGAGCTAATTCCTCCTTTTCAATTTCAGGTCACAGAATCACAGAATCGTAGGGATTGGAAGGGACACCTGGAGATCTTCTAATCCAACCCCCCTGTTAAAGCATGTTCCCTGCAGTAGGTTACACAGGAAAGCATCCAGGCAAGTTTTGAATAAGGCCAGAGAAGGAGACTCCACAGCCTGTCTGGGCAGCCTGTTCCAGTGCTCTGTAACCCTCATAGTAAAGAAGTTCTTTCTCCTGTTCATATGGAACTTCCTGTGTTCCAGTTTGTGACCATTGTCCTTTGTTCTGTCACTGGGCACTACTGAAAAGGGCCTGGACCAATCCTCCTGACTCTCACCCTTTAGATATTTATAAGCATTCATAAGATACCCTCTCAGTCTTCTCTTCTCTAGGCTGAACAGTCCCAGGTCTCTCAGCATTTCCTCATAAGGGGCTCCAGGCCTCTAATCATCTTTGTGGCCCTCTGCTGGACTTTTTCCAGGAGGTCCCTGTCTTTTTCTCTACTGGGGAGCCCAGAACTGGACACAGTACTCCAGGTGAGTCCTGACCAGGGCAGAGTAGAGGGAGAGGGTCACCTCCCTTGACCTGCTGGCCGCACTCTTTTTAATGCACCCCAGGATACCATCAGCCTTCTTGGCCACCAGGGCACGCTGCTGGCTCATGGCCAACCTGTTGTGCACCAGGACCCCCAGGTCCTTCTCCTCAGAGCTCCTCTCCAACAGATCATCCCCTAACCTGTACTGATGCATGCAGTTATTCCTCCCCAGTTGCAAGACTCCACATATGCTCTTATTAAACCTCATGTGGTTCCTCTCAGCTCAACTCTTCAACCTGTCCAGGTCTCCCTGAATGGCAGCGCAGCCTTCTGGCATGTCAGCCACTCCTCCCAGCTTTGTACCATCCATGAATTTGCCAAAGAGCGCCCTTTGGAATCTTCATCCAGGTCATTGATGAAGATGTTGAACAAGATCAGACCTAGTATCAACCCCCAGGGAACTCCAACTAAACTCTGTGCCACTGATCGCAACCCTCTCAGCTCTACCAGTCTCCCAGTTTTCAGTCACAATCTAGTTGCATCAGCTGGACCGCTTGCAGTGAGATAGCCAGCTGCGTGGCCACATGGCTTCTGGAGCCAATGGGTGCCTCTGCGCAACTCTTCATGGCACTGCAAGTAGTCATTCATTCCAGCTGGCCTTCCCCTGCGTCCTACTTCATTCTCCTACTAATTTCTGTTTGAGGCAGAACTTCTGCTCAGAGCACCTTGTTCCTCATTTTAAATGCCATACAGGTGTACATGACCATTCTGATAGTTTTAGATGATGTCTCAGTGTCTAGCAGTTTTCTGTAGTATGAAAGACCTGGGTTCATGTATTTTGACTGCTGGAATCAGATTGCATGTGAAAGTTTAATACCCAGTGAGACCTGAAGACTTCTCAGTCTATTCCAATCTCTCTTGATGTTCTGCCGGTAACAAACTGAGACTAAAGCAGCTATCCCAAAACATTTGAATAAAATAAAGCCACCAATCCAAGGAAATAAAGAAGTTTGAGAGTTGTAGAAAGAAAGAATGACGCTATGTCAATTTAATTTGGCCCCCTACAGAACAGAATACCTTCTACTGCTTTAATTCTGATGTATGACTTGGGTAACATAATGAAGCCTGTGTCTTTCTTGGTTTAGTACACTGAATGTAGATGTGGATCTATGCTTTCTGAAAGGTCAGCTGTGACTCAACCACTATTTTTACGTTGTTCTACAAATTGTTACAGTGAATCACTGTGCACTTTCCCTTGCACTCATAGACATTTTATGCTTCTTCACCTCTTGTTTTCCAAAATAAAAATTATCTAGATTGAGAAATGCAGTGCATGATTTTTTCATTCTATATGGCAGGAAAGCAAAAAATAGCTTAATTCTGTGTGTCTGGTTTCCTTAAGCCAAGTTTGCCTATGTAGTTTAAAGGTCAAACAAATTTGATTTAAGAAAATTTCTCCCAACATTAATTTCATCTGCCTTTTGTTGCAAAAAGCTTGAGTGAGTCAGACCTGGCTAAAAATGAGCTCATCGGAAAGCCTGTGGGCTGTTTCTGAGGTGAATGTGAAACTATCTGAGCAAAGATGAGTTTCAGGAAGGAAGTTTTTCACAAGTATAACAACAATTTACGATATTTGAATAACGTGTCATGACTCAACATGTAGTTTATGCACTCCGAGATTACTGTATTAAAATGATACTTTCTTACTAAACAGCTAGTTCATGTCCACAATCAGTCATACCTGTTGATTTCAGTGAGAAAACAAGAACTTTTTTTTATTGTTTATTGTTCTTCTTCTTGGTTGTTGGTAGGCAACAGATATGTGTCAGGTAAGAATACATGAGGAGTAATGATAGAATGAATAAAATAGAATTGATATTTGAGAAGCGAGCTCTAGTTTACTACAATTTTGATTATGCTTTGTCCACTTCCTTTTTTAAATTGTGTTTATTATTTAAATTGTTTATCATAGTGAGAGGACTTCCCTCCCTCTCAGGCTAATACAAATATAAAATCATTAATATCTTAAAGATTTAGGTATTCTCCAGCACTTGGACTTATCTGTTTAACATATGTTTAACTATAAAAAGCATTTACTCTTCTTGAGTATTTGTACCAATAAAACTGGAATCCAGAGTGGGTTTGGGCAGTGCCTTTAGACACTCAGAGACAGAGAGCCAGCCACAAAGAGAAGAATGCAAGACTGCAGTGAGTGTTGTCATCCAAATCTCTGGAAAATAAACACATGGCCCGAGCAAGGCTTTCCTTTCTCTGAAAGAAGACATTTTTATTGTCATTTTTATGAAGTGGAAAAGTCTTAAAGTTCAGGGCTGTGTGAGGAATTTATCTAAATATGTTTTATGCTGCTTTGATCAGCTTGGTTTAACCTTTAAGTTTGTTTCAAAATATTTCCAGCAAAATTGCTTCTTTTTGTGAGGTTTCCCACACTTACAACTTCACAAAAGTCTTCTCGCCATTAGCACTCTATAAAAATGTTCATTTCATTATCTGAGTCTCTCTATTACTTGCAAGAACCAATGGACGCCAGTGCAGTGATCCCCCATCTCCCTGCAACAGGGAGATCTTATCTCATGTTACACATCAGGGCTAGGAAAAATGCCAAGTTACATTGGCTTGCCATTGGCCACATGGAAAACCTGTAGTCGAGACAGAAAATGAACTTTAGGTTTCCTGTACCCTGGGCAAAACTCACTAATCTTTGCCAAATTCATTATGTGTTTACATTGATAAAAAATATTGTGCTTACAGGAGTCAAGGAAATAAATCTTCAATCTAGGTGTTTGCATTAAGGAGAGTTAAAAAAAAAAACCACTTTGTTTCTTGCAAAGAGAGGAAAGAAGGAAGATCAGTGAGATAGTCCAAAATCCAAACTCTTTAAGATCATGACAGAAATATCCCTTGTCTGTTTCTGAGACTGGAAATGTTGGATCTATTTAAAGTTTGAGTGGCTGAGCAGAGAAAGTCCTAGTTGCAGTCTCAGAAGAGAAAGTGCTTCTAGATGAAACTAATCCCAACTCTGGATAATTTATTGTCCCACTGGTTATATTTCATGTTATCCTGGCAGCCCTGTGAAGGATGAGATGACCAAGCCTCTCACAGATTTCTTTACAGGCTGTGGCAAATACAACACCAGCAGCAACTTTTGTAGTCAGAGACTATGTTTCTTGCTAAAGCAACACTTGGACAGGTTTTAATGCATAAAAACTGTTCTTCAGGTCTGTAACGGATTTCAGTAGTCAGCCCTGAGACTTCTGCCATTATTTTTTTTTTGTAAGTGATCAGCATTAGCATATGGTTCCCAGTGCTAACTACAGGGAATACCGGTGTAATACTAATTAGGAAACAGAGGAAACTGTGAAGATTTCCTTGCTGTCTTCTGTTAAACTATTAATATTATTTACACTGTGCATTACAATAGCTAAGATACAGGCACCCTCATGTTAAGCACTAAGCAAACAACTAACATTAGAAAGTCCTTGCCATATAAGACTATGCAAGCTAATTAAACAAGACTGACAGAGTAGGAGAACCAACTGATGTGAACATAATGCCTCAGGTCACATAACAACAGAACTATGTATAGCCTAAACACCCATTTCATTGCTATAGACTGGTGAAAAAGCCATTGCATCAAACTTTCTTTAAATGAGTGAATAGGAAAAAAGTAAATCATTAATGCATTTTGTAATTCTGGAGTGTTTTTCACCAGAAACAATTTGTGCAGTGCTGAAATGATCTGTGTACAACATAAAGCAGTGCAATGACAGAGATTCTTCCATCACTGGGCACAAAAATGAAGTCATAAAATTAGAGGGGGAAAAAAAGAGTGGGTATTTATATCTTCAAAAGGAGGTCTTGAAAGGGAGCAATTAACTTCAATTCTTCAGGTAGGAAGAGAAAGAAAACGTTTTAAATGGTGGCATCATTCATAAAATTTAGCGAAGGTTATTCTCTTTTAAAAAAAGCCATTCATTTAAGAGGGGCTCACAATAAAAGGAACAGATTCATCCGTCGTTAATCAGGCCAATCCAAAAGAGAGTGCCATCATTTAGTGCATGCTGAGCAGCAATAGACCGCAGTGACACATCGGAAGTGACAAATATTATTAATCATTTGAAATGGAACATAAGGTGGTGGCAGCTGCATCTATGATCATTACACTTAGAATCCAGTGTTCCCCTTCCAAATGTAAAACAAATTGTTTGTCTTTGAGAAAGAAATTACATCAGATGCCAATAAAAGCCTTTCATTTATGTAGGTGATTGTATGTTAGCTAGAGATACATTTTCAGATGCATGCTGCAGATTGTTGGAGGGAACAACATGCAGCTACAAAACAAATTGGACAAGTAAAACTGAGGTGTGAAACCTTCAAAAGTAAGGCTTTGATTCTGAAAGGCTGCCTACACTGCATAAAGAGAAAGCCATCCTGTGAAAATTTTTGACCTGGTATTGTCCAATATTTCTGGGGGGAATGCAAGAATACGCTCTCTCCCTGTTCATGTGGGCATTCAGACCAATGCTGTGTTTCTGTGTTTCATTTTGAAAAATGGCAAAATTTGTATTCCAAAGATCATGGAAGAGATCCCTGATTTCTAGGTCTGGCTCCTTGGATTATTTCTTTCTAATTATTTTATTCTTATTATTTTCGTCCAGTGCTCAATTACTTAATCACAAAAAAATAAGTAACCACTGTGAGGACAAACTGATGATCATATTGGCACCAGCCTTGAACCTGGGCAATCTCTTGCACGCTCACCTTCTGGACCCATGATTGTCTCTGGATGTCCTCTCTCTGGACCCTGATATTCTACACAACAATAGAACTTGCGCCCCAGTATAACCACTAGGTGGACTTTACAGCTATGAAAACTGAAAAAAGTGAAGAGAGGAAAAACTGTCTGCAGTACCTAAAAGGAGAAGAATAGGAGGCACGCATAGTATGTATATTTGGAGTGACAGGCTTAAACCTCAAAAAGGGAACAGTCATGTTTTTTATACGTTTACTTGAATTGTGGAACTTCCTCTTCCTCAGCATAGAATTGGGTTCAGAATGTACAGGTGTGTGTAAGAGATGAATGAGGGGTATTAAATATGGTGGCCCAATCTCCATCGCAGAAAACCACCAAACCACAAACTGTGGGAATGGAAAGAGCATATGAGGAATGGTCCTTTGTATTCTTTCTTTCTACACTACAGGCTTTAAGGGCAGTATACAGAGTGGGTTTACCTAGTACATCTGTTACTACGTTCTGTTGTTAATTAACTCCCAAAGGATTAGAGCTGTCTCTTCGAAACTATTTTAAGGTAACAGAAATGGCCAATCACTTCTCATACTGGTGAATTTTGGCCAGTAGCTGTAGTTTTCCCAAGTCTCAGAAATTCTTCAAACCATGCTGAAGAAAAATGAGAAGAAGAAAGTCTGCACTTACTCAGATGATGCACTTCATGGCTGGCTTCTCTTGGAAAGAAAATGTTCAAAGATTAGAGGCTATGGAAGCATATAGTATTAATAGCAATAATATTGGGAAGGAGCTGGAGTGCTTCCAGTTAATACAAATATAAAAAATTCAGAACATTAGGTCTCAGGTTACTGACTTGAACCAGAAGTAATGACAACTGCAGTGAGGGTAGGAAATGATCACTGGAAGTTAATAAAACAAGATAAAGTATCTTTTTCTTATGTTATCTTTTCACTTTGTCAAAAAGAAAACTGTGAAGTGACTTGCAGTGGAATCTGAAAATGCCATCTAGCATAGGGCTCTCTGATGCAGTGGAGAGAACTTCAGAGGAAGCAGTGGTAGAAGGTAAAGCCACACCAGCTCCTCTCAAGAATTAGGTACAAACTTGCTGAAGTGAGGGTGCCTAATTGCTGAAGCAGATTTCCAAAGTAAGGGGACAATTGCCCCCCAGCTGAAGAATGGAGGCGTTTCAAGATCTTCAAAACTCAACAAAGAAGTAACTGGGTAAATTTTATGCCCTGAGCGTGCAGGACGCAGGAGGTCAGACTAGACAACATAATGGTTCCTTTCAAGCTCTAAAATCTATGAATCTATTAAAAATAAATTAAAAGCTGGGGGTGGTACTCGTATAATCCTGAACCCCTGCTGTGAGCAAGATCTAAATGCAGAATTCAAGTCTCCAAGCTTGCTTATAAATGTGCAATAGCATGTACTGTAAGCACAGCAGTGAAACTGATATCGTGGCAACATCTTCTGAGAGCATTGGCACTGCCTCTTGCTGTAAAAGATTTCATCTCTGATCTTGGCTGAGATCTTCAGGCCCTACTGTAATACGAATGATCATCATAATGGAATTGAATGATAGTGTTCTACAGAGAAATGAATCAACTCCTACTGTTAGCTCCAAAAGAGCTCTCATGGCTAATGGAAGTACGTTCTATGGCACATGGCTGCTGACTGCCAATACTCCATGGGATGTCACAGCTGCAAACCAGCCAGTCTCAGGTGAAATGAAGAATGAATACATCAGGAGCAACCACAATGCAAACCCAGCAGCAATACTGCATTGCTCTGCCTGGCTCTGTTCTGTACCACTCAGCCCTACTGTGCCCCTGCTCAGAGCAGATTCTGGAGCTTAAAGTGAAAATGTTCAGATAGCTCTGAAATACAGGACCCCAAGCCCTTCCCCACAGAGCAGCTCTCAAGGAGTTCTCCCAGTCTGTATACATATCTGTGTTTGACACAACCCAAGTGCAAGGTGTTGCACTTCTTTAAGTTGTCGAACCTCATTACATTCACATGGGCTCACATTCCAAGCTTGTCCAGGTCCCTCTGGATGACATCACTCCTTCTGTTGGGTCAGCTGCACCTCTCAGCTTAGAGGTTTGCTGCCATGAGCAAACTTGCTGGGGGTGTACTTGATCCCACTCTCTATGTCATTTATAAAGACGTAAAGAGCACCAGTCCTAAGAAAGTTCCTAAGGAGCCACCTTTGATGTGTTACTTACATGGAGCCCAACTTACATTTGTTGTGTTTTTCGCATATTCACATCTCCTTTTAACAATCTAACCACTAAAGAGACTCTGAGCTTCTCCAAGGAAAGGTCTTTCTCTATTAGCACTTGAAATTACTATATGCACAGCAAGATTATGCTGAGCGATAATCTAAACCAGTAGTTCATAATTGTAATAGTGATTTTAAGCAGATATTTGCAAACAAGTTCGTACAAGTTAAAACCACTTTTTTTGAAAATTATGACATTTAAAATAGCTCTTGACATTAGCACTAATAAAAGGATTTCAAATTCCAAAATTTCTCTCTCTTTGAATAGCACAGAGAACAAATTCCCCGTCTATGTATCTGGTATAGAAAGAATTGAATTCATATGTTTTGAAGATATGACCCTTTATTTTTACATGTAAATGTCAAGAAGTACCAGCTGACAAACTGAAAATATAATTTTCTCTCTCTTATTCTGCATCTTTTATCAGTAAGTAACAATGCTCTTTTTTATCTCTTTAATTACACTCACAGACATCTGGTTAATATTGTGGATAAATATAAGATGAGCACTACTGGATGGCAAGCAATAATACTTCTTTACAAATGATGATGAATAAAGAGGAAGATGAATGTGTACAGATAGTGTATCAATGTAATGGACTGCTTTCTAACAGCCATTTTTTGTGTTCTCTGCTCTACTGTATGTAAAATTAAATCTCCAGTTCTGCACCACAGACACTTTTGCATGAGAATAAATTATTTTTTGCACTGAGGAAGAGTCTTGTTCTGTTTAAGGATAAGTTGTCTCCTTGAGCCTGAGTATTTCTAAACTGTGGTTGGAGTTTTTACCAGTATGATCCAGCATGATTACTGTACTTTGCATAGTTTTGACATTGATTGAACTGCTGCACTTTTGACTGCAAATCCAAGCTTCTCTCAACAAAACAGAATCACTAGCACAGCAAGAAGAGACCTCCTGAGTCACTGAAACCTTGGATAGCACATCTTATCATAAAATTCTCTTTATGAACATACCAGATTTTTTTTTTTTTTTACTTCTGCTATGACTAAAAATTTTCGCTCTGTCAGGAATCTTCTACTAATCCCCTAAACATTAACTTGCACAGACTAGACACCAACAAAAGACACATGAGAACAACTTCTTAGCATGCATCTAAGTCCAAGTCCTGATTAAAAGTTCCTAGAATACACATTGGCTGAAAGAAAGAGAGAAATCTCAGCTCTGTTCTAAATGTAGGAGCCAAACAAGCAGCACTGAAATCCACCTCTGTTCTATTGAAGACGTGAATTTATTTCATGCTGGACATTTAAGATATATGCATCAATTAGGTGCAGCTGTCCTAAGTTCTTTTTACAGTCAACAGGGAAAAAACAGATAGAGGGCTGCAGAGGGTGAGTCAAATTTTACGGCAGAGATGCAATCAGGTAGAAGTGCTCACTTTCCATATTCACTAGAGAGGAAATGCAGAGCATACAAAATTCAGGGGCTAAGCTTCTAAGTGTTATTAGATTAGGTCTTAATCCTAGGTCTTTCTGATAATTCTGGCTCTTGTGTTTTCCGTATGAGCAGATAATCTGCTCCTAAAATATACCATGTATCTGAACATACCACAGTGTCAACTTTGAGTGGGCTCATCAAAACAGACCCAGTGTGTTTATCATACAGACACTCCCCATCATAAAGGACATACCTGGTTTTGATCAAATTAACACCATCTCTCTGCATCTTTTCTACATAATCTCAACTAATTACTCCATATTGAGTTCTTATAAGTTTCTAGGCCACGGGCCCATTGATCAACTAATACAAATAATTTTTCTTCCATTATGTAGAAGTACACCAATTTATACCAGGTGGCTGTCTGGTGCAGGCAGACGAATTGCATTCTATCATTTAGGGATTTTTACTACCTCTGCGCTGAACTTTACATTACAAGAAAGAGGGAACTACTACTTGAGAAAAAGTAATAGGATCTGGCCCCGTGTTGCAACATGCACTATCACCTGAGGCTTGCAGGTCCATCTTAAAAAGAAATATGGTACAGGCTCCCAAGTCTCTGAACAGAAGTTTGTTCCAGTATCTACCTATGCTAGAAGCTCTGTGTTCACAAACACCGTGTCACTTCCAATCAGAAACTTGAAGAAAGTTCCTTAAAAGATTCAACAGATCTAAAGCTGCCTTCAGCCTTGCCTGAACTCACTGTTTACACACATTCACAGAAATAACAAGCTCATTAAATGAGTGAGGGAAGAAGAATCAGATTTTCTCATAGAACGATTGAGGGTTACTCAGAAATGTTTGACCACCTCAGTACTTGGAGTGCATTATTTTACTTGCGTTGGGTATTTTGTTAGTTTTTCCTCTATTATAAAAGCAAGAGAAATGGTAAAGTGCAAAATATGCCCACCTTGCTGAGTCACCTAACTTTCCCTAAAATCATGAAAAGCTGAAGAGGTGGAATTCCTTAGTTAACTAAATGCTCAGGTATCTTGACATTTTCCTCAAAATAGGCTGAAAATAAAGATAGCCCTAAGAGTGTGCAAATACCTCTCACAGTATTTAACAAAAAGTCTTTAGCAAGGATAAGCTTTGGCTCTGGTCTTCAAGATGCTAAAAGAAAATCATACATCCCATGTTGAAGTAACTTTGGCCTGAATAATTCTATAAAGGATTAACATAAATGACTAAATCCAGACTTAGCCAGACAGCCTGCTCTCAAATCTTTGCCTTGTCAGTCCTTTACTCCATTAGGTCAACTTAATCATTATTTTAGGTGAGTTTAATACAGCATTTGAAGAAAAAGGAGTACCAGGAAGTCCTTCTCTAAATATTATTTCCTTCTGGTGACACTTGAATCAGAATTCTTCTATACAGTATGTATTTAATCTGATAATACTGAAACACGTCAAAAGAGACAGAATTGAAGAGGCATTAAGTTCTGCAAACGTAATAAACTTTGTTCTCTAAAGCCTTTCTTACCAGTAATGAGTTTTCAGTTTTTCATTCCTAGGAGATTATCCTCCAAAGGTCATCTGGAATTTGTGGGCATTCACAAAGGAAAACAACAACAGTTTTTGTTAACTTATTTGTTCTCCTGTTTCCAGATATTTGTCTTCTGTGTTTTATTATGGGTCAAATTCCATTCATAGCTGTAAAATCAGCAAAGGTCCAACAAAGGATTCAGAGCTCAGCTCATCCTGCTTGCTGCCACTGCAGTGAAACTAAAGGAGCCAATAAGAACATCACCTGAACAAGACACTTGACTGCAATTTTCATCATGGCTATGATAGGGCTTGAGGCAAAGAAATATGGGAAAAGAAAGAAGCATGGCAAAGCCATGTAGAAGTTTACAACAGTTTTGAGATGTTAGCCACATTGTTTTGTTAATTAGCTGACCAAAAGGTCCTTGGAAAGCTTGGGAGAGTCTAATATTTAGCTCCAATTTTCAGCAAAGCTTTGCAGCTGGGATAGAATAAGGTCCACAGACCAAGATTTAGGAATCATTAATGTTAGGAAATAATCATACTCTTCCCTCCCCCAAAATGGGGCCTGGGAACCATAACCGAGTTGCCTGCTTTATGCATTCTTGCACATAATGCATTTTTATCATAAAAACAAATGTAGCATCCAAAAAAATAGTGTTTTATTCACAGCCTGTTGGGAAACAATTTACTGCACTATAGACTTGAAAATGAAGATGTAAAGTGTCACTAGAGAGCCACAATTATGTGAGCCAACCACTGCAACCTATGACCGTAAGTACATTGGGCATGCTGGGACTGGCGTTGAAACTGCGCTACGGGGCTTCTTGCTTGCATGCAGAAGCTGTGAGACCTGCTATGAGCAATTCCACCAAGCTTTCTGTGTACAGGGAAAGGTTATTTTGCATGAACTAATGGGACTGTGATGCTGAAAAATCATGTGCAAAAAATATGAGTTCTGATAGAGCAATGTACAATATAGATAGAAAATCCTAAATATTTAAAAGCAGATTCTTAGCTAAAGACCCAGGAAGCCTGGCCCACTCCACTCCTGGCTGAGTTAGCATATAGCCTGAGAGCTCTGAAAAAAAATCTTTTGTTCTACTTCTTTATTTCAGTATGACACTCTAAGTAAAAATTCCTATATTCCTGTTCTTAGGAATTTGTGCAAATAGAAGCAAGAAAGAACTATAGTGAAAAGCAAAATTCGTATACATCCAAGTAAGTTTTTCAGTGGCAAATAATTTCATTTACTATGTTGCTACAGTTAAAACCCTGAGTAAATCTGAAAGAAAAAAAAAAACAGCAGTCAGTATGCCATTATAACCTCTGAAACATCACAATGTATGCATATCTAATATGGGAATACAGTAGAAAAAGGTTAGACTTATTGCTGGTTATTGACACAGACACACACAGATACCTTATTGCACAGGGATATTATAATTATCTACAGTATACATATATCTGATTTACATGACAGACAAATGGAAAGATGCCTGCAGTATACAGGAATATCTGTAATATACAGGATGGTATAAGTTTAATACCGTGTTAAGCACATGATAACTCCTATACCAAGGGCATCAGTGTGATTTAATTACCGTAACAATAAGTTAATGATTTCTTTGTCAAAGTGATAGGTATATTTCCCTACTGAAAATTCTCATTCCTGGCTTTCCTTTGTGTGCATTGCAGAAAGAAGGTACTTTCAATAAGCCATGCACAATGAGAATAAAGTAAGGAATGAAGACAGAAGGAAAAAAATCCAGTTTCATGGAATAGAAGTCAAAACCTCAAGAAATAGATCTCTAAATATATAAAGACAGTCTTTCAGTCTCAGTCACTGGGAGGGCTTATATTAAAGCATTATGAGAATTAGCAGCAGTTAGCAAAAAGCACAAGGGACTTGCAGTGCATTAGTAGAGGAGTTAGAAGATCATAATTAAAAAGTGCAAAGGTGTGAGTAGTCACAAAGGCGTGAAGTCAATGAGATGATTCATTCAAGCAGTTTGGCTGGAGGTGGTCTCAAATATGCAATGAGGTCTCAGTGAGGGAGCGCAAAGGAAAGCAAGAGTGGTTCTGATTCCTTCATTTGCTCCTGGTTTCAGACAAACCATTTTCTCTACTTTGTTTCCCCAACTCTGACAGTCTGTTATTGTTAAAATTCAGAACTATTTCTTGCATTGGCCTGACCCTTGCAGTGTAAGAGGAATACATAGCTGGAGTGCCCAAATTAGGAGTCAATTTTCCAAAGTCTATTGAGAGTCACTGAAGAAGGTGATAGGGGCATATTCACAGCAATTCAGACCTACCCTCTACATCCCATAGGGCACACCAGGGTATGTGGACTCAAAAAGTGAATAATTTCTGCATCTGTGGGGGGATGCAGGCATTCCAGGATGCTGTATCAATGCTGAACCTACCAAGATACAACAAGTTGCTAATGTGCATTTGTAATTTTCCTAAGGATATTGTGCACACAAATCCAGATGTATTTCTCTCATATCTATTACACAAAACAGATTTTACACTTCTCCAGATTTAAGTCATCAACATTTGAGAGTGGGTTTTATTTTTATTTCCCCCCTTATTTTTTGTTAATACAGATAAAACAATTCTTTCTTACTAATCGTATTTCCAGAAAATGCAGTTTAGCCATTTTTGCTATGTCCAAAAATGCAGTTTGAGTAGGACTATTTGGCCACCTTGTCTCCAGTATGGCAAAGCTTAAAAAGGCAATGAGGAAGCCTGAATCCTGTACTGTCACCTGAAACATGCACAGGGCCAGCTGATATGGGAAATCTGTTCACTTTGCCTTCGTGGTTCACTCTGCTGTCATACATCCTTTAGTTTTTAGCACTGTATTCTTTTATCCTTTCATTTTAATATTCCTCAACAATACACTGGTCTTGAGCCTCTATGCGTTGGAAATTGCTCTACTGTCTTTATCTATTCCCCCATTTGTATAGCTAGATGAATCAGATACTATCGATTGATTAATCAACTTATTCACTCTCTCTCCTCCACAGCTTTGAACGTGAGAATGAATATTTATGAGTGTGCAATTAGACACTTGACTTTGTAAATCATCTGGTGGTGCTGTCAGTGAGGTTTTAATTTGCAGATAGACTTCAAGTTTTACCTTTCTTCATGAAAGAAATGATGAATTTCCACAGCAAGGAACTGGAAGAAACTATAATTCTGTTATCACACATAATTTACAAAATAATGTTTATGGTGATGTTTGCTATATACTTCACCAAATATCTTATAAAAATTGGCTTACAAGCTAAGGGAGGAGAAACATCAGGACAAGTATGTCAGCATCGAGATTTAGATTCAGCTATTTAAATGAAAATGTTTCAGTTTTATAGCTGTCCCTCTGAAAATAACATTTTGTTCTTTTTATTTTATGCGTATATAAATCTCTTTCCTTTGAATACAGGAATATATTCTATTCTGGCTATTCAAACACATTGCTGCTTGTCAATTGGTTTTGTAGATTGCAATTGTGAACTCTGCACCTGTTAGAACAGTCTTCTAATAATCTTTTATACAGGTGCCATAGCTTCTACAAAGTCAAATATTCAGTTGCGTTATGCCAACCTCTAAGATACATTTCTTTTCACCAGAAAAGCATACTGAACTCCAGAATAAGAGTACTTGTTCCAAAATCAGATGTAATGGCAATACCTGCAAGACCAAAGAAGTGATGTGGTACAGACAGGCTGAGGAGGGACTAAGCTCTGATCCCAGTGTCAAGCTGCTGGTAGGTAGAGAGGAGGGGGGGGTGGAAATCAGTACTCCACAGTAGAGGATGAAGGAAGAAATACTCCTTGCTGCCTTTCTGGTCAAGTGGTAGTGCATCCATCAGTTAACAGCTCTCTTTGCCTTGGACCTTGCCACTTTTCTCCCTCACTCACCCACCCACTTTTCTGCTGCCTCAAGCAGTCCAATTACCCCCGATGCGCTTCTCTTCCTTGTAAAACTCTCAGCATGTCCCTTTTGCCAACATATTTTCCTGCTCTCTTACTTGCTTGACCAAGCACATCTCTCTCACACAGTTCTCCTTCTGCTGTCTCCTCCCAGACCATCCCTCTCATCCAGCTGTAATTTCAATGGAGCTCTGCAGGTCACTGTGTTCAGACCCCACTCACACATGTTATTCCCCTCTATAGCTCATGTTGGGAACTCTCATTCGCTCTCATTCATCCAATTCTGTTTCACTGCTCTTTATTCACCTCACTCAATTTTAAACATCTAGCATACATATGCTAATATCTGAACTGCTCACCTTTACTCCATGGGCAGCAATGAGCATGTGTCGTTTGTGATTCCCAACAATCTGGACACCTGCTTTAAGATGGAGGAGGCTAAGCCCTGCAGGTTGTTTCTATAAAATACAAGCTACCTCCCTGCACCTCCACAAGCCTCAGGGCCAGGTACTGGTCCCCCAGTCTTCTCTTGTCCTTGTTGAATGAAGTTCTTAGCTAGCTACTTGTACCTATTTCTACGGTTCACTTGTTAAATGTGCACCTTCAAAATCTGTATTGTGTTCCCCCAGATTTGAGCAATAGGTGACGTAGGGAAAGTACACCACAAAAATCTCCCAATATTCATTTGGCCAGGAGAGTAAGCCCCTTTGGTAGGCAGAACTGTGCAGCAATTTATGACAGCAGACAAGAGAAAATGTCTGCACATCCAACAGAGAGATTTAGCCTATGCTTAAAAAATAATATTAAGCACGGGTCCAAACGAGGCATACTATCAGCTGCATCAAGAGCATGCAAGAAATGTTGCTTCTGTTTGTGATGGCTGGTGCCATCCTGACCATCAGTTGCACCATACATATACACTGGAATCTTCATCTTCTGCTGTAAAATTCATCTTTATATTTTATCCCAATCCACTCCTGCCCTCTCTTGTTTCTCCTTCTCTTTTCCTTTTTGTTTCCATTTTTACATGGTTTCTTGTAGCTTTGACCTAGATCTTGAAATGCTTGATGAGCATTGAGCTGTAGAAGTCACATCAATATTACACAGATTTTTAATTAAAACTTCATATGCATTTTAACTTTGCTTTTTATTAACTGTGATGAGAAAATTTACACAGCTGTGATCAGTGGTGTGACTCTTACAGAGGTTCTTGATGACATAACATTTGCTTAATTGAGTTGTTTCCTTTTATGTTCAAGAGCAGTTTCAGAGCCATTTGTCATTGTTATTAATTTAGGATGCCTTTATCCACAATTCATTATTTGATCAAATTAAGAAAAAGCTTTCCTAGCTTTTAGCCTTGAAACTTTAAGTAGCATGAAAGTACCACTATTAATAATAACAATGATAATAAAAACAATCACTAACAAAGCAGCAAACTTCCAAGTGCCCCCAAACTTCATCTGACATCTTCAAATTTAGCTCAATAATTATAAATTGTTAAAATAATCAGAATAACAAAGCTGATAGATTTCCTCTGCAGAAATTTCAAAATTCTTCTACTATTTTTGTCTTTTCAGATAAGACATTACATATGTGCATTTAGAGTATTATTTGACTTTAAATGACAGTGCACACGCTTACTTTTGGATACCACTGAGCTCTTCACACCCCCACAGCTTTTACTAGCTTTCTGTAAGTTTAAATGGTTCTAAATGTACTCCTATATCAGGAAGGTAAGGAAGTACTGAACTGAATAAGGCTAAAATCGACATAGCACAGAGAACTGAAGTCAGAACATAAGAATTGCAGGCAAAGCCAGTGAGATTTCTCCTGGATGTTTCAGCTGGCTTGGCGTCAAAGGACAAAGGATAGGAAATGTTGCATTAGCACTACCTGTCAAAATAAAGCTCAGTCCTCAGTTTGATACTTTGTCAATTTTAATTTGCACAGAACAGAAGCAAGAGATTTGTATTTGTGCTGCTGGATTCACAAATCTTAAACCTAAAATTTTTGCTTCTCTGAAATCCCCCTGCCACAGGCTAAGAAAACTCTTTGTGGATCCAGAGACCCAAGTTTATGTAGGCAGATGCAGTATTTGTCCATAACTTTGAATGTTCTTTCCAGAGAGATCCTAAGCAACCACATAAGTTTCACAACCAAAGCTAATTGAAATGTTCCCTTCTGAATTTTCTTTCCTACTGAAAACATTTCAGTAAGATTGATTTTTTCGGAAACGTCCTCGCCTGGACAGGACAATGTTCTTCCAAGAAGAGTGGAGTTTAATTACGGATCAGTTTAGCCAACAATAGGAAGGACAGCCTTACTGAAAAACCAACTTCTGAAGTAAGTTTTCTGAGAATGAGAGGAGAACTAAGTTACCTGAGGAAGAACCAAAGCTAACTTATAAAAGTGTGTTATTTCTCACATTAATGAAGTGTTAAGTTTGATCTTTGAGATTAGCTGTCCTTGACCTACGTTTCTACTTTCGAGAAACATTTGATTTTTTAGTGAAAAACTGTAATCTTTTTAAAATGACTGGAATAAAATGATTTCGTATTTAGCAAAAAAACAGAAGTGCTCAGAAGAAGCACCCATTCTGTGCCCTCTTTCTCTGTATTATCAAAATTGAATATACTGACCATCAAATATATGCTTATGGTCTATTTTCATTGTTATTCAATGAAATATCATAAATGAATAAACAACAGTCAATCTAAATCAAGGGTAGTAACTACTCTAGAGATTAGATGAATTCAGAAAACTCTTGAAAACTTTTCAACTTGAGGATAAATCAGACACAGATGTGAACACAGACACAGACATGAATTTTGCAGTGTTTGCTTGTACTGATAAAGTCAAAAATAGAATCTAAATCCCTTGAAATGTGTGAGCTTGCTAATGAGGAAAAGGACCAAAATTTAATTTTACCAGGACCCCTTCAAACTATGCACATTTGAAGGGAGTCTCAAAGCCATAAACTTGATTACTCCTTGACAACTGCTCCAAACCACAGCTGAAAGCTGTGCTTTCACACGACCTTGCAGAAGGCTGATGAGATCTGACATGTGCCATATTTACGGAAATGCAAAAGCTTTACGGCACCAACATCGCTGTCACCCAAGACAGATCAAACTAAGAAGACAATTGGCCTCCAGCTTCTAAAATTGAATGCTTAATAACTATTAGAAGGAACTAAGCAAGAAGGACTTGCACTGCTGACAGCCGCAAGAGTCCCACCCATTTATTATGAACTTAACTAGTCTGGACAGGAAGCCAAAAGGCTCCTAATTTTTTCTTCCACAACTGCAATGGGTAATGCACCATTTCATTTCCAAAAGAGTGTGAACAGATTTGATAAATTCACTGACGCATGTAAGCTGCAATAATTAGGAAAAAGAAATTGCAAAAGCAACAGCAATGAGTTCAGTTGTAATTCCATTGTATTATATTTAGCAAAATATGGTTATTTTTCAACAGTGGCTTATGTGTTTCTCTCCATGTGAGAGTGGAAGAGGGGATAAGTCATTAATGCTGATGAGACCCACTGCTCACATTACAGCCCCAAGCAGTTGGGTTCTTTGGATATTAACTACCACTGTCTCAGTCTTTTAACAGCTTATTGCCCACTAAACCAATTCCCTCAGTGTGCTGAGCAACTCACACACAGGGCAATAAAGCACATCTCATTCTGGATTTCTCTATGTGTTCTTGTAAATACAAAAGCATTCAGCGTATCATTGTGCAAAATGAATTATGTTGTTGACATCTTGCTGTGGGGGGCTGTAAATTGTGTGCTTGTGCAGTGATCTCAGCTAGAGGAGCTGATTTAGTGGTTTGCAATAGCTGGATATACTGGTCTCATAGGCTCTATGGCCCTGAGAGAATCTGTCACATTGTGCATCCTTCCTAAAGAATAAATAAATAAATAAATAAATGAAGTGTGAGGTGAGTGGGTTTGAACTATTCTAATCCTGCAGTAATAAGTAACTAGGGGATTTCATTTTTCCGCCTTCTCATCTCTTCCTGTGCGATCTTTTGTATCATGTCTCAAAAGAGGCACTGACTTCTCAGGAATGACCCGAGAACAAACAAATATGCACAGTTCAACCCCGCTGTCAGAACAAGCCCAGTTGGACACGTGCCAGGACAGAAGAAAAACACCTGCTTGGTTCAGAAGTTACTGGCTGTGGTGCTGTGCTAACACATTCACACTGCTGTGCTAATCCACCTGCGCTGCGCTCAGCAGCTGGGTTACGCTTCTGTCTTGTGCCCATGGGCTGTACAAGGTGAGAAATGGCACAAGGAGAGGGTCAGTGAGAAATTTCCCAGCTGGGGTAACATGGGCAGCATCACGGGTATAATGGGCTCAAATTGCTTCTCATCTCAGCCTTGTATTTCCTCTGGGTGTTTCTCAACAAATGCAAATGTGAGAGATGCTTTCTGTATTATTGTATGTCAAAGGTGATGGCAATTGTGGAAAGGAGAGGGGGAGCTGGACTTTAACAAAAGTGATTTTTTTATTTTATAGAATAGTTTGGGTTGGAAGGGACCTTAAAAATCATCCAGCTCCAGCCCTCTGCCATATGCAGGGACACCACCCACCAGGCTGGGTTGCCCAAAGGCCCATCGAGCCTGGCCTTGAGCACCTCCAGGGATGGGGCATCCACCACTATCTGGGCAGCTGTGCCAGCATCTCACCACTCCTATAGAGAAGGATTTCTTCCTTATATCCTAACCTAAGTGTCCCCTCTTTTAGTCTAAAATCATTCCTCCTTGTCCTGTAAAAAAAAAA
>WBMW01004027.1:45996-147690 GCA_013396635.1 Penelope pileata
AAAAAAAAAAAAAGCACCCTGTCCGTTGTGTTAGCTTAATTTCTATATGTGCCTTTGTAAAGTTTCCTTAAACACTTGACACCAAAGTTCTCTACCATCTTCAGCCTGTGCCAGTGCCTGCCTCAGGTGTTGCAAGGCATCTCAGACAGCACAGGTTTAGTTGCTCACACAACTAAACTCTGCAAGTAAATGCATTAAAGGATCATTTATGAACCTCGATTTCTATTTTAGTTCAGATTTCTATAGATTTCTATACTGCTAGGTCCCTTTTGGCAGGTTGTTTTGTGTTGTTTTTTTTTTTACTTACAAGTTTTTTTTTTTAAATTTACATTTCAGACAACTGGACTTGGCTTCCTAGAGATATGGAACCAGAAGTGCCTTAAAATTATTCAAAAGCAGTACCATTATCACAGGGACACTAAAGGTGAACTCCAAATATGGAAACCTAAAAGGTCAGCGATACATATTTATATCAGCTCTAGACTTTTATGGAGCTAAGCCAAATGCATAAAGACACCACCCAGACAGTCATCTGCAACCATATCATTCTGAACGCTGACATTTTCTTATAAGCTGAAGTTAGTATGAGTCTGGACTTCATTGTCTTCTTTTAGTAAGGCTTGAGAGCTTTGGAAACCCTTCCCTCAGTCTGTCTCTTGTGAAGACTTCACCTATGTCTCTACTTCTGCTTAAGAATCTCCTTCTGACTTAATGTATATATTTGATTCACGACCACTTTTGTCATTAGCTGAACATATTGCAAATTGTTCTAAGGTTTTATTATTTTGTACTTTGCCAAATAAACCGCACAAAATGTTTCTCTAAATCTTTGATACTACTAGCTGAATATTCAGAAGGAGTAAGAGTATACAGTATGCAGGAAAGAATTACCATCTTAATGAGGTTTGTCTCATTAAACAGTCTCACTCAATTAGTTTCACAGATTTGACTTTAAGAATAGGAACATAGAGGTCTAGTAGCTAATTTTGGCTTATTTAAAAGTAAAAGACCAACCTGCCAAAAAATATTTAAGTGGAAGGACAGTAATGAATGTGGTCTTGGATCTTTCAAAAATGTAATTTTAATCAGGAAATTAGATGAAAATACATTGCTGGTTTTACCTAAGTAAAAAATGTGTTGGCAACTTCCCCAAGCAAAATGTGACTGATTCAGCATAAAGTGCTATTTGCAATACAAAGGACATTGGTGTTCATAGTGTTTATTCTTGCATTATTTCCCCAATAGTCTGCATGCACACCCTGCTTACTGTTGGAGTCCTCAAGCCTTTGTTGACCTCTGATAAAAACTTGCCAAAAGTCTAAGGCAACAGCACTGTAATCTGCTGATAATGTCAAAGTGTCACCTGCACAGAAAGTGACATTTTCTGCGGCAAAGTAGAGTTGTTTTTCCCAGTCTGTCACTCTGTCAGATTCCACCCATATTGTGTTCTACCCTTGTATGAAGCAATTTCCGCAAAGTTCAGCAAAATTACATTAGGGATCATCTAAAAAGGAAAACGTTTTTCAGTTAATAGATTCCTGTCTTCAACATCATCCAGCAGCAGATGGTTGGGGCTAAATGCCTCAAAACAGGGAAAGTGTAGCCTGATGATTTTCTCAAAATTCCCTCGTATCCCCTGGCCAAGGATTAGGGACTTTTAGAGTTGGAAGATAGGTATGAATCACATTAGAAGACTTTATAGACCTTCTACAGATGTAATTAATGTTTTTTTAACGAATGTACAATGTTTCCAACTAAATTAGCTCCATCAAGCAACGTCAAGTGCAACAGCAACGAGGCTGATAAGTTGTACACAACAGCACAGTAAGAGCATAGGATGCACTCAGTGTTGAAAGATGGGATATATTAGCGTAGTTCACTCAGAAGAGTGAAGCTAAGCTTCTCTCAGTGACCTGGGCAGTCAAGATAGCTTTTCCTGCACCATGATATATGGATCAATCAGCTCGTACCAGAGGTAGCTCTGTAACGTGCAATGTAGATATGCTCTAAAACTCCACAGGTGCGATTCCTCTCACCAGACTCTCAATATCTGCAGTGAAAACGCCTCTAACAGAGCTGGGCACCTGCCTGGAAAATAATGGGCACTTTTAGGAAATGATGCAATTGACCTTGTTCGGCATAAAATGAATCATACTTGTTCCTCATGCTGAGTCTATGGGCAGGCTGCTGGTTCAGGTGCTGATCTCTGTGTTTGGCCAGGTGAAATGCCACTCTGTTCCCAGGACATATATAATATTTCATATCACGGAAAACAGAGGTAGAGAAAGTGTAGGAAATATTCATGCCTGATCCAGAAACCACCATCATCAACTGAAAGACTTCCGCTGGCTTTGTACATACTCCAGATTTGTTGTCTACATGGTTCTGTATAGCACTTTGCCCCAAAAAATTTTCAGTAATGTATACTCATCTGGAAATATTCCCTCCTCTTTCCCCAAAAGATCCAGAGAGAGGGATATACCGCAGATTTAAAGTCTATCTTGATTTTGAGAAGTATGGATTTGCAAGGGCTTAAAGGATGGTAATGTGCTTTTCAGTATCAATAGCATCCAATGAAATACTGTGCTCTTAAAACACTTGGCAATTTTCTTGAAAATAATTTTTTCAATAAATAAATCATGTTTAAAATACTTCAGCTTCCATTTATGAGCCAGTTATGAAATGGATCTTTTAAAATAGTTTTGTGGGTAAAGAAGCCATTTCTCTTTTCTCAAAAATATTAGAACAGTACTGTTTCAAATACATGTAATTTTGGATTCTTAATGCCTTAAAACCAATCAAGAACCAACAAAATTATGTCTTTTGCAAATGGATACTGTGCTGCATATACTTAAACGAAAAACCAATCGTTTTATTCAAAATATGACTGTTTGGTTCTAACATTTCAATTGTTATGAACATGTGATATTCAATAAAAAATAATGTTGATACAGAAATTTCAACTATTTTAGCAGAACATTTCACAGTCTTTCCTGTGCCTCATAGAAATGTTGTGTAGATTATCTTTAGTCATATTTTAAAGATACAAAATTCTTCAGGATGAAATTAAAGTTCTGTTTTCCATATTCAAGGAAATAAAGTTAATATTCAAGCTAAACTATGAAAAACACTCACAGCTTCTCCATTAAATATAAAGATAATCCCCAAAACCATTTTTCTGTATCCATATCAAATGAGAAGGAGAGAAACACAGGGAGAAAAGAAAGCTGAGATCAATGTTGTAAGGAAAGCAAATTCAAAAGACGTCAGTGAATGAACTGAGGAAAAAGAAGCCTATAACCTCCACTATGAGGCACTGATTGTAAAGACCAACAGATGACATCTGTATAGAAAAATCCTGTACAAATAGCAAGGGGCTTGCAAATAAGCCAAATCATCAAATCTGCACACACAGGTCTGTAGGGCTGCATGTGAGCCAGGAGTCAGTTCACTAACCCAAGCAACCTAAATCCTGCAAACTCAGGTTACTGTTGAGTCTGTCATTCATTAGCTCCTCTCTCCCTTGAGCTCCTGCTCTTACTTGGGAAATAATTGCAAAAAAAAAAAATTACTGAGAATAAAGTGATCTGGGATCTCCTGCTCTATTTGATAGCATCAACATATCTCAACTGAGGTGAAGTTCACCAAGAGAGCCTATCTGATTCTCTTCTGGATTATTCAGTTCCTCTGAGGTTATTTGTGTTACATCAAGGATCTGATTCCTTACAAAGTGTTTTGGGGAAGGTCTCCCCTTTGAAGAAACCAAAGAATTTCCTGAGTTGGAAGGGACCCATAAGTATCTTGGAGTCTACAACTCCACTGATGATGTGAAGAATGCAGTATGGAAAAAATACATTTTTTATTTAAAACATCCATTTAAAAAAAAAAAAAAGGGAAATGTGAGCTCAGAAAACTTAACTCAATTTTTCTTGCAATTGCAAAACAACCAGTTCAAAAAGCCAACGCAGAAGAATTACCTTTGCATTGATTTGGAAAATAGACTCTAGTTTGGAACCCAAATGTAGAGCCACGCTCCTGCAGAGGACAGCACTGGTATGCAGGGCACCAGGTCTGCTCCTGGCACCAACTGCACAAATGGCTGCGCAGCGGTGCAGAGCCCTGATGCCACTGTGCTGGGGGAAGGCTGTGATGGAGGGAGAGGAACAGAGCAGCTCAGGGCAGGGCTTTCAGTGGGTGTTGTAGTTTAAACTTGTGGGATGAGGGAGAAAATTGGGGGAAAAAAAAAAAAAAGCAACAACAAAGTATAACTTGTGGGCTGTGTTAAAAACTACTTGCTAAGACAAAAAAGGAAGAGAAAATGGAATAGTAATTATAGTAATATAATATATATATTTATGCAACAAATGGTGCACAGAGCAGTTTTCTCACCACCTGCCAACCAATGCCCAGCCAGTTCCCAAACAATGGCATGATGTCGTATAGTATGGAGCATCTCTTTAACCGGTTCAGGTCAGCTGAAACACGAGACTTGCCTTTAATGTTACTGAAATGTGTTTATAGGAGATCTAGCACATTGGCACTGCATGGACTTTCAGGCTGGAGACAGTTTTTCTACCACCTAGCACAAGTATATACAGTGAAAAAAATGTTGGGCTAGGTTGGGAAAAAAAAAAAAAAAAAGCAGTCAAAACGAAATCTGAGAGAGAATAAGAGAAAGAGAGGTTTGTCAGAGATAATCTCTCTATGTATTAATTTTCAATTCTTCTCTTAGCCTTAGCCAGGAATCCAGACTGTTTTCTAGCTGTTTATTTTTGCTGAATTAATCTACAAAAACCCATTTTTATTTTATTTCCATTAGATACTGATGCCATCACTATGTGCCAGTGCACATTACCAAGCAATTAATCTCCAGAGTTATTACTTCTCTTTTTATTGAAAGCAACTATTCTTGAGTTCAGAAAATCCTGTAAAGGCTTGGAACAGTGTAGCTAAATTCAACTCCAAAGGCACAATGCTGACTGGAAAGAAATTCTCCCTCTAAAATTACAAGCCTGTGCTCCTATTTAGTATAATTTCACCCTAATATAAATCATGACCTTCCATAGTTTGTGTGCTTTTGCAAGTTCCCCTGACATTATCACTCAAAATTCTTACTCCTTTGTTACCCACTGTTAAGATGAAAGTTATTTTTGTGGCACATGCAAGCCAGAGGTAACACAATTAAGTAGAAGTATTTGTCACAGAAAATTTAGAAATGCAGGAATTAGAAGACAAATAAATTAAGATCGGAAACCTCTTCCCCTGGGAGCAACATATAAGCTTCCTAAATTCAGTAAAATGTATTCTCCCCTCAGCCTTTGATCCACTGTCTCCAATCTATATTTCCATCTTTGAAGACAGCCTGCCCAAAGTGACACCACACCTACATAGTTATTAATACAGTCCTAATTTTATGGGGTGGCCAGAGGTCATTTGAGGGTATGAAGTGAGGCAAAGCTATAATCAGCTTTAAACAATTTTGTCAGAAACCAGATTTTCCAAGGCCAAAATCAGCATACATTACCATTATTTTCCCTGAGAGTTCAGCAGAGGGGACCTGAGCTCCACTCGCACAGGATCTGCAGGTGCCATTTCCTTCCACAAATTCCTGTCCCCAGGGAATGCCCAGCACGACTCCAACACCATTCATTTTGTCTTGCCTCAGCCCTGGATTATGACCATACAAACATCTTAAATTATCTCCAGACTCCTCCTGGGCTCTTCTCAGCTTATCAATCCACCTCCACCTCCTCAAACTGGGTCTTCTCCCACTGCCTCCTCCTGCAGGATCCCTTCCCAAAGCCCCTCAGATGTTCTCACATCCCTCTCCACCAAGAGACTTAGTCGACTTAGTCATCACTGAGCCCAACAGCAAACATTGGGGGAAAAGTCTTTTTTAAAAAAAAAAGAAATCCCAGATCTGTTGTCTATCAGGATTCCCCTCAAAGACAACAGGATTGAAAGCTGTGTCTCTAATTTTGAAACAGCTTGACTTTGAACTACAAACAAGCTGAGCCCTTTATTATTTTAATATTAATCATGTACTTGTCATTGCTATTAATTACACACACCACAGGCATACCAAATGTCTCATTGATCTGCAAGTGCACAGGGTGAGCCAGAACATGTCCCTTCATGCTTGCAGTGCTGCTTCTGAAGAAGGTTAGCTTTCATTTTTCAGTTCAAACACTTTATATTCAAACACTGCTGTGGATGTTGTCTCCCTAGCTGATACCCATTCCAGAACAAGCAGCAGGAAGAATGAAGTATAAAGAAAAATTTTAAAATACAGAAACCCTTGCCACCCTTTTATTATACAAGACCCCATGTCACCATTTTATTGTACTGGAAACGCCCAGTCAAGGAAACATGCATTTATTTCATCTCTAATTAAGAGTATGGCCAAAGTGCATACTGCAATTGTACTATCACCCAACTGCAGACTGTATTTGGAAAGTGTTTCTGAACAAAACACGATATTATAGTGAAGCTAAACAGCATGGAATTTGTCAAATAAGGTTGATGGTCAAGAAGCCTAAAATAAGACAACAAAATACTGCTGTGAGGTCTTTGGTTGCTGTTCACTGCTGAGGATGAGGACCCAGGCTAGACGGGGTCCCTTCACTCCTGCCTGTGGGCTGTCCCAGTGTCCTGGGCTGACTTCTGCTGGGTGGCAGTGCATTTCCAAATCAAGTGAAAAGTAAATTTCATAAATTGGGATCAGCTTTGTCATTACCCAACAGAAAGGGCACTGAAATGTTGCCATTCTCAAGGCATTCTCTGGTTGTCATTCTCAATGGCATTCTCTGGTGCCATTCCCAAGGCAGAAAGCTTTATTTATTACTCTGAAATGGCTGAGGAAAGTAAGGGCAAGCCGTGGCACTCCCAAAGTGGCAGCATAGCAAGAAAAAACAGCGGATATAGCAACAGCAGGATTCAAAATGTGCCTGGTGCCACTGGAGCATGCCTTGGAGCAGCTCACCTGTCTCAAGACATTTCAGGTCCCCTCAGCTCATGCTGATGTCTCAGATACTCTGAAACACCTGGTAGTGCCTTGCGTGCTTAAGCAACTCCAGCCCAGCCCAGTTCTCCTACTTCACATAAATCCACTTTTAACATGGTCTATAGAGTGCAGCTTTCCAGTTCCCTGCATGTATGCTGTTACAAATCACATAGCACAAAGCCCATGTGTGATGGTGACTGCTGAGTTCACAGCACCCACTGCCCCTGGATGCTGCCCTACACTCTAACCCAGGCTAAAGGTAATCTCACTTACTACTTGTGTGTTAAAAACAGCGGATACAACTTTCTTCAGCCCGTGGGTGTCCAACCTTATGGCTTGCCTGGGCCACACTGAGTGAAGAGGAATTATCTTAGGCCACATATAAAATATACACTACAGCTATATACATTAGCTAACAGAACTTATATTTTACTTTTTATTAAAACAAAAAAGAGCAACAAAAGCATAAAACTAATGAGATATTTGACCTTGTTTTTGTGAAACTAATGCATCAGTTTGGTTCAATGGTTGTGGTTGCAGTTCTTAGCGAGTTCTCAAGGTGCTCATCAGAGATTTTTGAGAAAATGACTCTTCCTGTGCTTCATCCTTGAAAACAGTTGTTCAGAAATGTACGTACTGACAAAAAGCAATGACATGAATAAGGGGTGATCATGAGACAAAGGATCTTTTTCTCTGGTAAAATGGGTCTTGTAAAAGCCTATTAAAGAGACATGATCAAATTTTTCTTTGAGTTGAATATCTGATTGCAACTGTATACATTCCATTTGAAAATTTGCAGGTAATCTATTTACACTGACAGAAAATTGAGTCACAAATATACCAAAAAATTGATATTTTCATCAATCTTGAAATCTACTGTCAAATTCCTTTATCAAAACAGAAAGCAAGGTTGTGTATCTTCTGTTCGCAAGACTGTGTCTAGCCAATGTATCAAAAAGCCTAAACTTATTTGTCATAACACCACACTGCGCTCTCCCTTGTCCTGGGTTCAGTTCAGTGCCCATCACACACCAATATTTGGTTGTTGCTGAGCAATGGGTACATGCTGAGGGCTGGGCTGGACCACTCGGCAGGGCAGAGCCATCACCATGATGGCATGGGGCAGGGGGCAGCCACAGCACAGGCTATGCTGGGTTGCATGCAGCCCATGGGCTGTGGGTTGGATGTGCCTGTTCTAGCCCAAATAATCCCTTCAAGCAGAAGCAGGCAGCTTACTGGCCACAGTGCAGAGCCTACGTGGGAGAAAACCCAGCAAAGCAACAGAAAGGTCTGGTCAGCAGAAACTCATGTCATGAGCAAAGCTTAGCCTGCCAAACATCCTGCTCAGTCGTTTGGGGCTTGACGCAAATGAAGGCAGCAGAGAAGAAAGAGCATGAAGGAAAACTGAGTGCATTATACATGAAGATATCTATTCTGATGATAGCTGGAGACTTTAGGAGAAAGTAGTTCTAGATCATAACATTAATGTTACAAGAGTCTATCTAAAGAAATCTCCAAACAAGAAGCTGGGGGATTAGATTTGAAATGGGAACTCATTAAGAGAAACTTCCCTTATAAAAATAGTTAGAGGCTTTCCTTAGAACTTGGCATTTCTCTATATTATAGGCACTAAGGAGGTGATTTTTCAGACCAACTGTAGACTTTTTCAGTGCAGATTTGTATACTTAAATGAGTCCCCATAGGTTCCCACAAAGCCACCGGAGACAAATAGGCACTTCATCTGACTCTAAAGCTGGTTGCAAAAAACAGCAAATTAATTGTGCCCTAAAAATGTCTTTTCCCATCGACTATGAAGAGATTCTTGGCTTATTACTTGAGATCTGAGATGATTTGCTCTCATCTACACTGCGCATATCTAAGGTTTATGTAACATAAATGTTACATGGAGCGTTTGCTTGTATCAACTGTAAATGATAGTAACATGGAGCTAATACTTAATATATCAGTATTGCATATAGCTTTTAAGACCCCTGCAGCCAGGGCCAGGAGTGAGTTTCTTCATCTTCAACTTCAAAGTATTCACTTTCATTCTTCATTTGTTTATTTTTGGAACAAAAACAGGATATTTCCAAGTTTTTCGGAATCCTCAAGGAAAATTAATACAAGATAGCCAGCAGCATGTCCTTGGTGGAACTTAGGAAGAACATTGGAGACCTGTGTTTAAATTTTATTATTCCCCAACTTCTTCTAAAGGAGACACTGCCTTCTGAATTGAGGAATGGAGGTCTTGCCTTCCAGGAATTTGTAGCCCATTGGGACAGGGATTTTTACATGGATTTTTTTGCCTCACATGAGTTCTCAGACCACCCTGCTGCTGTATCCCACAAGATATTTCCACATTTAATCTAACAAAAATTTCTCAATTCAAGTTTTGCTGAAACTTATACATGCCAACAAGATATTTCAGCACAGGTAAATCGACATTTACAGTAGGAGTGATCTCATTTAAGTAGACACACGGTAGTGCTGAGGTCCCTACATACTGACTACTGAAGGAGCAAAGCAACTACATTGATCTACATACCTGATGTGTACATGGTTAAAATGAGTTGATACATCCTTGTGAATGAAATAGCAATAATAAAATCCTAACCAGTTCACCCATTTAAAAAAGGGGAAAAAAAAGCAGATACAAAAGTGTACAATGTGAGAAACTGTGGAAAATGTGAGTGGTTTCTCTGCTTCTTTAGCACCATCATCTCTTTCTTTGGGGAACTATGTGAAGTTGATTCTTCACACTGAGAAGCTGTCTATAAAGCAAATCCCAAAATTATTATGTTTCAGTCATTTATTACATAAGGAGGAACAGAAAGCATCTTTCAATCTTCAGCAAGCCTTCCAAAACATATTTCATGACTGCTGATTAAATAGCAGTGGAGAGTTTCAAACAAATGAGAATTTTAGAAGGTACAGATCTTTCAAAATGATGTGTAGAAAAAAATTAAATAAGCATTCACTTTCAATCTACAGATGTGGTTTAGATTTCTCTGTAGCCAAAAGAATTGGTTTGCTATGAGCTGCAGCCTCTATGGAGTCTCAAAAACACTGCCTCAAAGCTCTTACCTGACAAAGAAGCTAACCATGCATTGATGTGTGATACAGAATTGACTTTGAAGGGCTGTTTAAACAAAGCAAGGCTCAGCAAAATGGAAGCTGAGCTAGTAATTGGCTATATCCTAGCACCCCTAAACACCATTGTCCATTTTTATGCAAACTCCTACTGCACATTCAATTGACCCTGACTGGGGTCTGAGTATAGCGTAGACTCTTTCCCTGCTTGTTTCTGCATGTGCTTTCTAACAAACAAAATACAAGAAATAGTATTCTAGTTAGTATTTGTATTTCAATTGAACATAGAAATCAAAGAGATTCAGGACAGCGGTGGGCACGATGCATACACATGCAAGGAGATCTCAGATAGGTGCTTTTACAAACCAACACTGGAAGGGTGATGCAAGTATCAGCGTGTTGTCCTGGGACATCAGCTTGATGTTTCTAAGATTGCCTGGCTTCAATTTCTGTTGAATGCCAAAGCCATGGGCTCTCAATGTGCTGTAGAATAAGGCTTTGAGACTGTGATGAAAAAGATATCCTGATACCAAACTCCCATTGAGAACACAGGATGTTACATGCCTCTGTTACTGATCTTTCCCTTTTCTGAAACTCCTCTCTTCAGAATAAGAAAAAGCAGACTTATTTTCCCCAGAAATGAAAATTGCAGTTTTGGTCACCACACCTTTGCAGCACCTGGCAGGATCACGCCATGTCTTGAAGCTAACCTTCTTTTGGGATCCAAAAATTTATCCTTCCCATTAAAGAAAAAACAGTTAATATTATTTGATTAAAAAAAAATTATTAAAACAATATTTTTTCCCCATGAGATTGCTCCCTCCCAGCTTATTTTTGATGAAGAGTGCTAAGCTAGGAATATTTAAGATGTATAGCACAAACCACTGGATTTTCTGTTCATTCGTTATTTTTAAGTTTCAATAGAGAATAAATCAATCTCATCTCTTAAAGCAACTGACAACATGAAGCTGCTTTTTCAGCTTTACACAAAGAGATTAATCAAGGAAGGCAAGGAAACTATTAGTAGGGTGTCTAGGTGGAGACATCATGGGATTTGGAAGAACAGCTGATGAAGCAAAGCTGTGTGGCAGCTCAAAGAATGAACTCCATTTACTTCATTACAGTATTCTGTATTCACTACAGTATTCTTTCTTCTGACTCTATAAAAATCACACTGCACATCTATTCCTATTTGTACTGTACTGTTATGATACTTAATATTTCAACTAAGTTCTTAAAAACAACAACAGCTTTTCTTTTCTTCTACAGCTTGTTCCTGGAATTGCCTTGGTTCTGAGCTCCAGGCCAAGGGCCAGCACTATGAAAGAAGTGTACAGGGACTGGTTCGTGCCCATTGACATTACAGATGACTGGGTTTGCTCAGACAAATCCCATCTTGTGCTGCAAGGATAAGTTCAGATCAAAGAAGGTTCAAGGTGCTAATAGAAGCTAGATATAATTAGAAATCACTGGAGTATATTTCCTGCTCTCTTCCAAGTCCATTTGTTTGTGGAATAGTAAGCTGAATGCAGCAGGGCAAGTTGAATGATGTTTCAAACTTTTTTTCCTTTAATTACTGCATGTCATGTCTTTTTATCTGTCAGCATTCAGAAAATACTTTCTTTCAAAATATTTATAATCATGGTCTTCTCTTTCTTCTAGGGCTCAAGAGCTTTTGTGCTGAGCGTGCTAACAATTCAGCACATTTTAGAAATGCCTAACAACATTGTGTTAGGCATTTGTAGAATGATAATCTAAGAAAAAAATGGGAAGGAAAATATCAAGAATCACAAGTGATATATTTTAAAAGGATGGAGTAGCCTTAACATACAGCATAACTGATATGTGTCACAGGTTTATAATAACTTTCCAGACTTATGTCACCAGAATACTAAATCCTCCAAAAATGTACTTAGCACAAAGTCCATTAACTGAGCCCTGAAAAGCTGCTGCTCTGAGCACCTGGACAGGAATAAAATGTAAATCAAGATGGATTTCAGTGTTAATGCTGATGCAACTTCAGAACAATGAATAGACGGTGGTAATCAGAACATCCTCCCATGAATTTCAAGCACTGGGGTAGAAAAGGTCTGAGCTGATTCTGGACCTTAAAGGGCTCTTCATCATGACACAAGAACATTCCACTAAAGCATGGAAATACTGAGGATATTTATCAATAGGAAGCAGCAAATACTACAAGACTATACTACTTCCTCCCACCCCCCTGCATGACAAGAGAAAAAACAGCAGAAATGCTGAACACTGATGCATCTTCAATGAAATGTGATCACTTAGAGATGGAATGGATACAGCTGAGCAGAACATCTAGCAGCTACATTGAAGTAGTGCTCAACACAGAGAAAACCACCTTCTTTTTCCAGTTAGCAAATTACCCAACACAGATTTGAAGCTACTGAGCATGCCTGAATGACAATTTCCTGGAAAGAGCGATGATATGGAAATGACAGTCGGGCTAACCTCCAACTGCAGCTTCTAAGGATGTCAATCAAGAACAGAATCCTTGCCTTCTGGCATCGCTCACACTCATGATGACAAGAAATTCCTAAAGGGTGATGGACAAATAATACAAGGTTGCTTTATACCATGGCAGTACTTCCATCAGTCACCTAGGTAAAAGGGAAGCCTTCTCTTAGGGGGAAAAAAAACAAACAAACAATCAATGGAAAGCAAATGTTTGAAGTAAAAGAGAGGAGAATAGAGGAAGCACAGATGAAACTATGCCCAGCAGCTGCAATGTCAGGAGGTGAGAAGCCAGCATTTTTGGCAGGTACTGTTTCAGAAGCACAATCCAACCAGCTCATTACCATGTCTTCTACAGCGGCTGGGATTAGTTGCTTCAGAAAGCACCAGATGCCCCTTCATAAGATAAAGAACTCTTTCTTCTCAGTCAGATTTTCTCTTTTTGACTTGAATTGTTTCCTAACTCCCAGAATGAGATTTGTCCACAGAGAAATATCCTCTGGGTCAATTTGCAAAATGCAGGCACCAACTTGTTCCAATCAATACTCATCACTGAAGCATCTCTTTTTGTTCATTCCCTTACAAAGGCAAAGCTTCTACCAAATGTCTCTGCCTGACAGAATGTGTATGCAACAGTGAAAATAGGCCCAAATTGTGTCCAAGCACTCAGTGCAGTGGTGTTAGAGCAGGCCATGTCTATGTCTCTTCAGGGGAAGAGATTTGTGTTTGATCAGTTCAGAGCCCACTGAGCTAAACTTAGTTTGCCTTTGCCTTTCCCTGCAGACATACTTCATGGTCAAAAAAAAAAAAAAAAGCCTTTCTTTCCTTCAGTCATCCAAGCTTTTCTTTTGACACGGTCCTAGAGAAAGGGTTGGCATCCCAGATTCTCCCATATTTGGTATCTAAATTATTCAGAGCAGACTTGGCAGCAGAAAGGACAAATGCTCAGTAGTTTAAACCTTGAAATTTGTTTGTGGGACCTGAGGGAACAGATCTGATTTCAAAGTCTGAAGCTTTGTCTATTACAACATGATGTACAATAAAACCTGGTTTGAGATTCTGAAACAAAGCTTTCAGCCACCACTTCATTGCAGTGATTGGGAAGAATGCTCAGCCAACTCAGTGGACAAAGCAAACTATTTCTTAAAATGTAGCAGACACTAATTTTGTCATGCCTGGAGCTGATTATTTCTTCCTTTTCTGAAGTGGAACAAAGAGGGAGGATTCCACAAGCATCCTTTGAGCCACAGAAAGCATCAATGATCAGAAAGGAACTGTGCGTAGCAGGAACACTGTCCTTTCGGAAATGCGCAGTTGTAATTTCAGTTTTGAGAGAAACCCCAAAAGTCCACCTTTCCCTCCCTTCATTCTCTCCCTTTGGGCTTGTTTTTCAACTTTTAATGAGGAAAACTTCTCTGAGTCAAGAGGTGGCAGTGACTCACACAGCAGCAATGTCAGAGCCACTGAGCACTTAGCACAGCTCCAGGGGGGAGGGCACTTACATATTTATTTCCCTGAGGAAAATTAAAGCAAATTCTAATTCCCCAAATTAAAGCAGAGACAGTTCAAATGCCATTAATACTGCCCACATGGTTCACCTCTCTGCACGCAGCATGGGTTATTTCTATGCCTCTAGCAGCTGCAGTGGGGAGGAAGGCTGGTGTGCAACGTGCAGGGCCTCCTCTGTGATGAGAAAGCTGCAAGCTAGAAACCACAGGGTTGGAGATCTGGAGGAAAAGGGAGTTCAAGCATAGAGTTATGACTAGCAGCTTCTGCAGGTATGCTCATCCTTTTATCCTGCTGTCTTTTATGCCAACTGCTGAGAAAGAAAAAGAATAAAAAAAATCTTCCCCGACACAGAAGAAAACTTCAGCTTCTGCTTTCCATTTATATTACAGCTACCCACAAGATCAGTCTTTTCTTAATGCTGTGCCCCCCATTCTGGTGGACACCCAATGTGTGAAACTGCAGATGGTTTAATCCACAGAAAGAACCAATTCTCGCGCATACACAGTGCTGTACTCTTCTACCTCTTCCCACGCCCCAGGACACTGATGGTCTAGGAAGCAGACAAAACCAAACCCAGCAGAAAGTAGGGTACCATTACCACCAGACACCTGTGATGAAAATGATTTTGTAGATTTCATCACACTAGACCATGTCTGCTCATCAACACGTGTTACCATGAAACCTCTTCAACAGAGCAGCCAAGTGTTGGAAATTCCTTTCAAAGATGTAACAGGGGTACTTCCCTAATGACCTTCTTGCTCAGGACACTCTGATAGGGCCACCACAGCATAGAAGTTCAATGCTTGTTTACAAGCCTTGCTAACACCTTTTTAATGACCTCATTAACCAAATCAAGGAGGAGTGGGAGGTGGGTGCTTTATTTCAAACCATTTTCAGTGCCTTATGATCAGAGGAAACTATGTGCAGCTGGAATTAGGAGAAGGAGGCTACTGTGCATGTGCAAAGCAGCGCAATCAGCCAGGTACTTTACTTCTGTCCCTTTCAGCCCTCTCTTTGCTATCACTTTTGTTACTTAAAAACATCAAGCCATTATTTTCCCGTGGCTCACGGGGAAGGTCTCTGATTCAGGCTACTTTCTTTTTTCTTGCAGCCCTGACATTAACCCCCAAACTGAAAACATAGCAATTTGCCTTAGCTTTGGTGCCAGTTGCAACTCCATGGCGCTGCTAGTGGGTTGATTTTAATTGCCTGAGGAATTAAGTCCCTTCTGTCAATTAAAGAGGGAATATATTGTTTTCTTGAGTACTCTTCAAAAACCCTAAGGTTTCACCTCCTGCAGGTGAGGGGACTGCAAAGCAGAGTATCCTTAACATCTAACATGAACTCAACCAGGCTAGCAAGCTCGTAAACCTGGGGATCCTGAGCCAGCTGCCACCAAGCACAAAGCTCAGCAATGCATTAGTAGGCACTGTGCTTGAATGTATACAGCTGCTGAAGTGCTTCCAGCTGAGGATGGTATTTACTGCATGCATGACTTATAATATCTCAGTGCATCTTAAAAAGTGGCTCTTTTTTTCCCCTTAAAGTACTCAAAAATGACTTGCCAAATATTCATGTAAAGCTATCCAAAGTGAAAGCAATTGGTCCCAACGCATTATGCTGGTTGGATTGTTTCTTATTCTGGCAGTAAGACACAGAGAGCAGATTTCAAGCCAGAAACTGGTCTGCTGCCTGAAGCAAGTTTAAATTGCAAAGGTAACTAGCAATCTCTGAACCATACATACAGTAGCACTGATGACAGGAACTATATTTGGTAGGTCTCAGTCCAAAATTTTGGATCAAATTTTATGCTGTTGTAAACTTCTAAGCTTAACTGATTGTATCAGAGCTGGATCAGTCCATACTGATGGAGAATCTGACCCAAATACACAGGTTTTAATTCATCCAGAGCTGAGACTCTCTAGACATTTGAATCACTGGGTAGTTTCCACTTACATTGTGTGAAGTATGTGTCAACATAGACATGCCAGAGCTATTTTTTTTAAAAAAAAAATAAAAACACTTAAATAAAACACGTCCTCTCCACTGGAAAATAAAATTTCATCCCAACTGCACGTAAAGAAAAATGTCAATTTCTAACAGGGTTTTTCACCAGAAAAACGTGCTAAGATATTTGTCTGCCTTCATAAGCTCAGTTATTCCCAGGAGTTATGGTTCCAGTTCTTGTGATCTCCTGAGGATCCAAACTACAGCTTGCGTGATGTTGCATTGCAGTGCCCTGGGAATAGGCAGGTCTCAGATCTTGATGTTTGAAGCTTTTGTTTCAATTATGGAGATGTGTGAAAGTGCTAGTGTTGTCCCCTAAATGTCAAATGGCTGAAATGTCAAAAAAGACAAGATGCAAAAAGTGAATACAAGACAAACAGCAGGATGAAAAGAAGAGGCAGAAAAACAGCTAGAGCAAAGAGCTTGCAAGCTTACTTCTATCATCTGTAGGCACCAGTGCTTTGTTCTGAATTACAGAAGCTTTTTTTTTTTTTATAGGAATATCAAAGCACCATCTGCTGTCCCTTCTCTCCAGCCTCTGTCCATTGCCTCTTGGGGATTTTTCTGTAGGCATTTCAGCAGAGCTTTCTCATTGCAGACAAAGGTAAATGAAGAGTAGTCAGTAACCAAAGAGTTTTGTGTGAGAAGCCCATTCATTGATGGATGGCTAATAGTTAGTAACTAACTGTGTAAGTAGGCAGGAAAGGGTGAAAAAGTTCTCAACAATCAGCCAACAAAATTGAAACTTATGTGGAGGAGGCACTGTAGAGTGTATGAAAGGACCTGCAAGCAAAGGAGGGGCCCTTGACTGTGTATCTGGAATTGGTTAGAGCAGATTCGGGCAGAGGTAGGGGAGCAGAGAGAACTAGAAAGGGCGACAACCAACATGACAGATAATGAGCTCTGAGTGACAGCCATCTTGATAAAGATAAGATGTTCAGATGCTGGTACTGGAGAGAAAAGGCCTGAATCTTGCTGGGATGCACAGCATGGTGGAGAAGGAAACCAGGGAACTGTAGGCTGGGTCAGGCTGTGTGAACACAAGTCCTCAGTCTGTAGCTCCCATTTTCCAACAACCTAATGTTGGGTTACTACATAGAGTCTGACCACCTAAATACTCCTGGAAATACAACATGACCATGGAAAATTGCTGCAGTGATCTGCTAGGCAAGAGTTTCTCGTGCCTCTGTGGCTGTACATTCCCAGGGACACTGAGATCCAAATCGCCATTGCAGTCAACTGGCAGCTCACAGAGAGTGTGCAGGAGCACGATCCCTAATGAGCATTGGGAAAAAGCGGACAGTGCCAGTGGAGAAGGACAAGTGCACAGCTAGGATAGCACTGAGCACAGTAGAGGCACCTCAATATACCCTTATATGTGAGCTGGGTACTTGAGCCCCCATCTCAGTCACTAGAGATCAAGGAAACAATTTCTTTGCTGAAACAAGTGTCTGATGTGATTTAAAAAGCTCTAGGAAGTGTTGTCTGGTCTCCAGCAGCTGCTTTAGAAGGGCGCAAGTCTCCCATTAATCCCACATCACATTTACTAGCCTGCACAGATGTCTCATATTCTGAAGCCTCTCACATTGCGCTGGGGAACACCTATGAACCTGAATCAAGGCTGCATGTCTTCCTCTGAGACAGGCCCTACCCTTGCTAAGTAACCAGAGGTGAACTTGTTTCTGATGATCTGTGAACATCAATAGCTCATATAAATGGTTTTTTCACCTGTTTCTTGCTTCTAAGCAACCATCAATTAATAACAATGTCTGAGACCCAAAGAAGCATGTTATTTCACTGAGACACTAGAAACTCTCTGCAATATGCTGGTTTAGAGATAGGAAGAGGCAAGTTCCTGCTTTGCAGAGATACAGAAGTTGGAGGAAAATTGGAGTGGAAAAGGGTAATTAGTTTCTAGCAGGCAGGACTAGTTGAAAGATATTTCCTTGCTTTGGGCAGCCAACCAGCCTTTCAGGACATTTCTAGCTGGAATGAATAGAAATATTTCACGCATAATCACCCCTTGTGATTTAGCACAGGAATGGCTCTGGAGATGCCGGCGTTATTGGTCATGTGAAGAGGGACATGTAAAGGTATCTAATCATGACAAGTGTGCATGTGTGACAGTGGTTTTTGCTTTTTTCTTTCTTTAGTGCCTTACAACATAAGTTTTTCATTCTCAGATTTTTGAAAGCTTTATAAACAGAGATTATTTCTTTCTATAAACTCAATAACACAGTATTGAGGCTAATTCCAAAGCCTTTTTCAATCAGTAACTGTCCTTTACCTTTAGGACATTTGGATCAGAGACAACAGGCAAGTTTTCCACATACAATATCAGGAGAATCAAGATCCCCAAATCCTTATGATCTCTACTACAATTCCCAAATTCCTCACATTCTAAAATTCCTCCATCCTTGACCTTCAGCCATTATTAAAAGACAAAAACCACCCTGGTCCTAAGTGGTTCCTTTGATGTCATAGGGAGATCTGTACTAGAAAATGAAGTGCTGCTAATTCTACAAAGGCATTTTCTTTAACACAACTTCCTACCTCCTCCTACCCACTCTGTGTGTCAGCTTCATCCATCTGTTTCATCTCATGAAATGCATGGATCATGAGCTCCCTGGTGCACATCCAATTTTCCTTGCCTCTGTAGCTGAACATTCACATTTTTCCATCCTGTAGAAGAGCATAAATACTTGGTAGTGAGCAGTTTGCTTTGTTTGCAATTTCATGTCATATTCTGAAAACTCTCCATTATTCAGAAGGGTTCATGGGTTTATTTATCAATTAATACATAGTGTTATGATATTTGACTTCCCTGCTGTGTGCATTCTCAACGCACGCTGCTATTGCTGATCCCATGCTATTTCTGGGTAACTATTGAGTTACACATTAATCGATCAGTGAAATTGCATGTGAGATATTGAGGAACTAGCTACAGCACCTATGTTTAGGGATCTGAAGGCTTTGACACTGCTGGAACCTCTGAGCATGAGGCTACAAATGCATCCTGGTGCCCAGAAGCACTTGAAATGACATTCTTACGTGGGAGCCCTAGCTGAGGAGGATATCAATGCAGGATGCAATGTAGTTAATTTGCAATTTAAACATGCCCTTCAAATTCAAATGAGCATTTTGTGGGTAAAGCTGATTCACTAGAGTATTCATAGAAAGCAAACAAAAAAGATTGGAAAGAGGCAAATTAATTTACTTCAAAAATGAAGGTAAATGTGTGTAGAGTACTTAGGCATTCACCCAGCCCAGCTCATACACCCAACTCAGGGTGTCATAGCCTGCAGTAATGAAAAACATTCCTTTGACCTTTGTGGAAGAAAAACTCCAGCCAGCCAATGAAGTAGATTTTATTAAAAAAGTCTTGTTGTAAGGTGCAACTTTAATTTAAAGAAGCTCACCCTCATTACAGTCAGCATTGGTGGTGGTATGAAGGTGTGCGCAAGCGCCTTGGTAATTAATTTTTTAGGCTGTTACCCTGAAATTTTATTTTTCTTGTTCTTTACAACAGTTAATATATGCAGTAGCAGCGAGGACATACACCCACTGACAGGTCTGAGAGAGAAGGGCAGAGTCAGCTGAAAAACACTGAATATGGAGATCAAGAATTGTGACTGTTTTAAAAGAAAATCAGGGATTTTATTCAGGTTGGATCAGTATAGTGAACTGAAGCAGCCATTGCTTCTTAATTTTTTAGATTGTTTCTTTTCAGCTATATTTCTACTTTCTTTCCTTTGTGTTAAGAAAGTGATCTATGAGCTCACATTTTGCTAACCTAATTGATTCTGTAATCAAGTACTATGTTTGCAGCTGGAGGAAACGCACAGGAAAGCATTGTCTTTTCTCCAGTGAATTCATGTCACAACAGCCAAGAAGAGTTCCAATACACAGTGTCATCTGGCCTGTTTCCAGCAACTGCAGTCAATACTTGTGCATATTAAGATCTTCTGTTGTTTATCTGAGACCATCACAGAGCTCAGGTTCCTGTATTAACACATTATTAGAAAACGACCTGCAAGAGCTAATCTTATATATCACTTCCTCACTCTCAAGAAAATGAAGAAAAAGACAGGGAGGATTTGGCTGGCATGTGGACTATGGGTTGTTCCAACTGTGATGACCTGATCCAGGTATAAAACACTGAAAATCAGACAGGCAAAGCTCAAATGAGCGTAGATAGGTCTTGCTATTCAGTGCTCAGCTTCTCTTCAGAAGGGTAGGACCCATTTAGAGAACTTTGAGAATGCTCTTTTTCATTCTGTGTTGATTTGTAGCTATCTTTTTTCTGGATCTTCATGTTTTTCCACTCATCAAAATCACACTCACTGTAATCAATTGAGAAAACATCTTTGGGCATCTAGCCCTTTTTACTCTTATCATTGATGACTATCTACTCGTGACTCAAGAACACTTAGTTTGCCAGGCATTCAGTCAAAACAGAACAAGTGATAACACTGATGTGGGCAAATACTTCAGAAAAATGAGGAATTCACCATGAACTAAACAAATGTGATGTTTGTCAAATAGCAATCACTAGAAACCTAAACACAAGAAAAATACAGTGAAACAAATGTTTTAAAAAGAAACAGGTACCTTTTTCTTCCTTTTATCAGAAATAAGGCCATGATTTACTTGATTCTGTATCAGTTATCACATATGAGTCAACAGAATTCATCTCAATGCTTTGCTTTATCTCTGCATGTTTCCAAGTCTTTCTCTATAGGAAATCCTACATCTTGACCTAATAAAAAGCTCTAAGGTGAACTCAAAAAGAGTAGAATCCAATTAACTCATTTACATGGAATCCACAGCACACATCTCAGGGACTTGGAAAAGCAGAAACTTGGGGAATGCATATTGTTGACTAATATATGGTGACCTGGTTCAACTATTGTGAGGGATGCACTGGAGTAGACACCCTAAATGCTTCTTCCTTCTCTTGACTGTGAAATCAGGGTCAGAGCAAGCCACTGGAGGAACCAGGACTCTGGGAGCTAACTACATCAGCAAGGGATGCTGAAAATACTGAGAGGATGGGAACTGCAAATCATAGATGAATCGGCTGCTAAAGGAGGATTTTAGGAACTGTATGATCCCAAGACAGGTTTGTGATTAGCTGCTGTTTGAACATCCAAGCAAGCTGACAGATGTATAAACAAGTCATGTAATAAGTAAAAAAAAAACAAAAACAAAGAGTTGCCGGTTGCGGTGCAATCACAGAAGCAATCCCAGGTAAAGTATTAAAGGTCTAATGATCATAAACAAAAGATTTTTACTTACAATAGCGATCTCCCACCAAGATGAGGAACAGCCAGATCCCATGCAAGAAATCCTTTCCCCTTGGTGGCTGGCTCTTAAATAAGCCCAGGGTAGTTCCACCCTGAGTCCACCCCTCCTGGTCACGTGGAGGGGGGCACAGGTGTTCCTTAGGCCAGCCACCACCCTTCACCAGGTGCTCAATCACTAATTCAGGCCGTGACCTCATGTTTCCCTTACATCAGTCATCACTGAGAAAAGAGAAATCATCTAAGGACATCCCAAGCTTAAGACATTCCATTTCCAAAGCTAAAAAAGCAGCGCAGTAGATGAACAGATAAGATGAATAGTGTTTGTCTTGTGATGAGAACAAGGAAATGCACTAGATGGAAATGCCCAGACAGTGCCTGGGGGAGCAGACCATACCCAGCAGGAGGTGAGATAATAATCCCTCTGGAAGCGGGATGCACTACCTAGGAACCCTGGTCCATTTTCAGCGCAGTTTGGGGCACATCTAAATCCTGTCAAGTGTCCCATCTCCAGCTTTCTGTGCCTTGAAGCACAGAAAACACATCCAACTTAGATAAATCACACTTCAGTGTGATGTGGCACTTACTCACTAATTGAACCTCAGTTTATGGGACAGGTAAGAACATTACAGTATTCCCATGCCTGAAGAAAACTATGTTTCTCTGTGCTATGGGTCCAGGATAAGAGGAATAATTAAGAAAACACGTGGCCAGAAAAAAGTCATAGTGTTCTCTTAATAGTAGGCTGCTGGCAGAACAACATCTGCAGTGATTTCTGGACACCATTGCGATGTGTCTGTATGCAAGGGAGCAGGAAGGATCTTATTGATCCCAAAATTGAGAAATCTGATGGAACTTCTTAAAGATGTAGGTTTTAGTTTTGTTAGTAATGCACTTTTCCAGAGTATGTACAGCATGTCTACAGAAAATAAACAAAGTATTTACTAAATATCCTGGCCACAGAAGAGGATTGTTTGCTCTCTTGTACCTCTCAGCACCATTAGTTTCAAGCCAGGAAATACATCACTGGGGATCTCAACACTGACCTCTTTCCTTAGCATGGGGGATTTATTCTCTGCCATATAAAATTCCCCCTTGCCCTGCAATTTACAGCCCTTTTCTCCCCTCTGAACATTAACCTTTTGTTTACACCCATTAACCCAATTTACTGCCTGTATTATATATGTGTGTCTCATAGCACGCGCTGAGAATCAAGCATTTCTATGTGGTGCTTTGTTATATTTATCTCTTGGCTGCCTCGCTTGGTAGAGAAGGATCCAAGGCATTTCCCCTGATGCTCTTCAGATTGCAGCTCCACGAAGTGTGCTCTCACAGCAACACGCTTGCACATCTCAGGATACAGCACGGTGGGAGCAGGTGAGAGAAGGATGCTTGTAGCTAATGACAAAAAAAAACAAACCAACGTAACACAGGATTATGGAAAATGTCCCCATGCTGATGTTAAATGCAGATTTTCTGCTCTTCCCGAGGCTTGAGTTCTGGCAGGAACTCATCAGTGTCTACTGTAGTGAGTCCAAGTGAGGTTGGAAAGCTGACAGAGGTATGGAAACTGAGTTTATAATGAATTGGGGACTATGAACTATCCCAGTTCCTGGAGCAATGAAATACGATTAAAAGTTCAAAGAAAGTTTATGGAAAGATTAAACAGATTGAGTTATTTCATTAAAAAAAAAAGGAAAAGGAACACCAGTATGGCAACATGCGAAAGATAGTAATGAAGAAGGTTAAGACCAGTCATTTTGTATAGTTTCTCATGTAATCCAGTGCAAGATGCAATCCAATTGGTGTACAGCAGCAAGGATTTAAGCAGGATAGCTGGAAAAACCTTCTGTGAGTTTTCATTAACAGGCTGTGTACAGCTACAGAATTCCTCTCTTAGTAGACTATTAGGAATAGATTAGACAAACCAACTCATCCTTCCACATCATCTTTTGGGAGGCAATAAGAGCTATAGTAGGTAAAGGATTTATCTGCCCTTGAAGTAATTACAGCTTTAATAGTGGAAAGAGACTGACATGTAAGGCAATAAATGTTATCCACCCGAAGCTTTGGAAGAGTCATTCCCTGGATCATTTGTTTATTGCTATCAACTGCAAGAACGATGATGGCAGTCCATCTTTTAGGTACTCAGACTGGATCAGATGCCTCCAATCCATTCTCCCCTTGCTTTTCTGCTCTTTCTCAACGTCAGTTTCCCTTGGACCTTTTTTCCCTCTTATTCCATGCTTTGTAAAGCTGCCAACTGCAATACAAAATGTCACCCCACTTCTAGTGCTACGTTGGCCCCTACAGCATGCATCCTTTTCAGCCCTCCCCAAATCCCTTTATACTTTAATGAAAATTAAATGGGATGGTGAACTGTTTGCTTTGTAGAACATTTGGTTGAAAAGCAAGATGAGTTTGGAAAATCTGATGGAATTACACACATTTCAATGAAGGTTAAACTTTCAATGAGAATGTTAATCTTTTTTTCAAGTTTTATCCACCTTTATTTTTTTTTTTATTTTCTCTTATTCTTTTTTACAAATCAAAGTGTGCGCATTAAACAGGGATGAGAATTCATTTTGCTTGATTTACATGTGAGTTTCTCACCTTATGTTCCCTTTTTAGTTGATGAAAAGAGGCCAGAAATGCTATTTTACCTTCGACATCTATATTGTCTCTTTATTATCTCTCTATATCAGGACTTGTTTCCCAAATCTCACATCAGGCCTTATATCCCAAGTCAGGAAAGTTCTCTGAATACTTTTATGCTTACTTTGGAACACATCCGAGATGAACTGAAATCTTAGTGGTATCAGCTCTAGGAACCAGTGAGTACACACAATTATTTCACTTTTTGTCTTCTTTATCAATGCTTATAAAGTAACTGTATCAAAACTTTTCCAATATGTCATCATTAGGTTTCAGAGTTAGCATTGTTGGAAATTGTGCTCAGTTATCACAGTGTAACTGTTTTGCTTCATTGAGGGACCTCCTAGAGAATTGCCCACGTAAGAGAGAGATGAATTTCAAGATTTGTGCATAGCAATCCATCTCCTTTTCAGTAGTTGTTGCTACGGTCTGTGCATCTATGTAATATACTATCTACTATAAGAAAATAAGATTTTCTATCACACTACTCCAAAAATGTGAAGAAAATTGGTCTCATTGAAGGCTGGAGGACCTTTCTCAGCCAACTGTCCTTTTGACTATATTCAAGTGCCTATTCAGTAAAACAGCAAACAGAGCTTGCACAGATTTTTTCAGCCAGAGTTAGAGGATGGACTGTGTACAAAATTGAGCAATCTGTGGAAATCAGCTCTGAACAAGAAAAATAAATAAATTTACAATATATTCAGCTAGTGCAAGCCGGGACATTAATCATTACTGTAGCAGGACTACTTCAATTAAGCATATTTCTGCATGGACTCACAGAGGTAATTTTCATCCACCAAAACCAGTATGCGGACAACAGGGAAGAGCCGAGGACCTCTACAGACACTACAGAAAATGAACAGGTGATAAGGCTTTTCCAGAGACAGAATATCTGCTGTAGAGCCCTTTGGTCTCATTCTGTACTACCTGGCACAATGTAGCACCCTGAAACCCTCTGATACCTGTCCAAAAGATTTAAAAGCATCGTAAAAAATGGTGATCTCACAGTATGATGTTTAGACAAGAGTATCATAAAAAGTGTAAGGGATGTGACCCAGTAGTAGACTGCCCCAATCCTAATCAGATGAGTAAAGCTCAGCACTCACAGGCTCTGGTCTCTACACATTGGCAACATTTAAGTACTTTTTGAGTGAATTGGTAGGTAAAGCAACAGTAAAAGATCAGTATGCTTGGATAAAACCACATTGTGTAAGGGCTTCTTTGACATTTCCTTTCAGCACATATTCAAGACCTGGGGGGCTGGTTTAGCTCAAACTATCCATGGATGGCTCAGCTGAAGTTCAATTCTTGAATTTTACATTTGTATAATTGATTGTAATACTTCATAATTCATGTTAAGTTGGTTATTTAAAGAAGTCATCCAATCAGGGAATTAAAAAAAAGAAAAGTGCAATGCATTTAACTAGCTAAGATAGGATGAATTACAATCAAATATACAATTAATATGTGAGTAAACCTCATGCAAAGTGAAAATAAGATGCACATATTTAAGACATGGTAATTAACCATTGGAAAAAATTACTGAGGCTCACGGCAAATTCTTTTTCATGTGGGAGCTGCTAAATCAAGACTAAATGTCTTTCTAAAAAGCTATGTTCATCTTGAAGTCATTAGGTAAGGAGCAGAATTATTGATGAAAATATATATTCATTATTTTTTGGAAAGCTCAATTTAATTATCATTACTATATGTCCTGTCTTAATAAGAATTAATTTATTTGGATGTCCCTTTTCTGTAGCAAGTAACTCACAAATGTTACAAAATTCTACTATTTCAATATAGTATTCATGTATATGATCAAACTGTCATTTTGATGTTTATATGCACCTTTTGCCTTTCTGAAGTGACAAAATCTCAAATTACTGAAAGAAAATGTACCATTAAGGTCAATTTCATATACTCAAAAAGCAGCTTTGAAATGGCTTCCTGCAAAGTATTTTGAGATTGTTCTCATCCAATTCCATCTCAACTGAAATTGAGATTTCAGTTCACAATTTCAGTTGAGATGGATATTCCATCCATTTTCTATGAGTAACTTTTAAAAATATTATGGCGCATAACAGTAATAATAAAGTAGATAATACAAAAACTGAATCTTGAGCACCTTGGCTATACTTACGATATTTATAGCCAAATTTACCTACGTAAATATATGAATCACGTATTGGTATCACGTTGATTTTTTCACACTGGCTTTAAAAGAATAGAAACTAGCTTTTCTTGCTTTATCTTATCCCTTTCTTAGCTGTAGAGCTATTGAATAACAAGGCAAGGAAAGAAATTGAAGATTGTAAGTAAGACTGTAAGTACAATGAAATAGTGAAGGAGTAAGGTGACAAAGAGTAAAGATACATGTTGAGAGGGCTATAAAAAAGGACAGACAGACGTTGGGAAGCACAAATACCTCCCAAAAGCTGAAATAATGTGATCAGGTTCTATAAGGGTGAGGTTTCACTGGAGAGGTAATAATTGAGATATCTGGGGAAGAGAGAATAATTTTGAGAAGCAAATTCCTACAGAGACCGAAAGATTTTGTTCCCTGTAATAAACTTATTGTCCATCTCAGGGACCATCTCAGTGATCACCCCTTCTTGCCACAGCTGTTTCAAGATGGACCACTCAGCAGTTTTTCAGTTTCCACCACACTCACACCAATTAGTTACTACCTGTGCTCTCCTGAGCCAAGAACTGTCCTCTTTATTTACCTTCCATTGCCCTTAAAGAATTACACCACTAACTTGAGATACAATTTTACTTGATAGGGGGGTTGGAAAAAAAAATTTAATTCCACCATTTAGTTCTGCCCAGAACAAACAGATGTAGGAGCACTCCCAGAGCATATGGGTTAAATTAGTGCCCGCTGTGTCCCAGCACCAACATTTGTCTGATTTAGTGACACTTGTTTTAAACAGTCAGAAGGGGGTCCAGGCAGCCCTGGAGGTGGTTTTCAGCTGGATTCATCCTTAAACAGCAGTCTAATAAAATTCCACTTTTACGCTCTGCCTGTGCTGAGCTGCCACCAACACTGGGTCACCAGAGGAGGCATCCCCGGAGATAAATTTTGCAGGTCACAAACTCAGTGCACAGTGTCCTTTCAATGATAAAATACTAAGTGGAGCTGACATTTAAATTAGCATTCCTGTGTGTTTTCCAGCTCGATAATGACATGGGTAAGACAGACAACACCTGTGGCACCAGGAGGGATCTAATTCTCAGGTAGCTGTTATCAAAGGTTTGTCATCATCCCAACCCATTTATGTTGCAGCTGATTGAAAATAGGCTCAGCCCCCCAGACCCTGGCTGCCCTGGGATGTGCTTTGGGTTGACAAGGCTGAGTTTTATGCTTTGAGCCTCATCCCTCGTTGGCTTTATGGCACTGAGGTCTTTGCACTAGCTCAGGAAAAGGAGGGTGAAGAGAGGAGAGAGCAAATAAATAAACACACAAAATCTCTTTGCTTTTGGAGCACAGGAAAACAGCTAAAGGAAAAGGTCACTATGAGAGCACAGAGCAATGATTTCTGAGCATCAGCTTCTAGCAGCTCCTTTCTTTGCAATGCAGCTCTCTTTCCCCTCGCCACCAGAAGCAGCCCAAGGGCCTAGCCAAGAGCTGAAAGCCAAGGCTTCTTCATGCCATAAGTGGTCAAATCAACACTGGTACCAAGGAATTACTTTTCCCTAAGCACATTCAGTGGGTTATGGCTCAGTGGTGGTGAAGTGGCTGCACCTGGGGACTACCTGGGCGTCACCTGCAAGGTGAGGCAGGAACAAAAGGTGGTGGAGCTTCATGCCACATTGACCTAGATGTGTGGTGAGGTGCAGGACTGCCTACTTTTCTCTGATCATGGTGTATCTCATAGATATTGAGTGGGACTAAATGAATTAGCACAAATCAGATATGTACCAGCATCCAGCCTGCAGAGATGTGCCCGATCCCTCACCACTGCCTGGTTTAATTTGGAGCATATTGCTGTTATTTAGGGCCTGGTGACTTTAACCCTCATCAGAAATCAAAGCAACACTGCCTGTGCAGAGAGCTTCACATCTCATCTTCCTCTGGCTGTAAATCTGTGAGTAAAGAATTCTGACAGAGATCGTTTCTGACTGCATGAATCTCCTTCCTGGTAAACAAAGGGTGCTGTTCAGAGAGGATCCTTTCAAGACCATACACAAACAAACCAAAATGATTTTATTTTTTCTATCTGAATCTGCATTTCACATCTTTCTGGCAGCCATCTCACAGATCCTTCCCTCCAGTCTGAAGCTGGAAAATGCTTAGCCATTTTCTGCAACAGGAGAGGTGGCTGCAGCTGTCCAGTTTGGAAGAAACAGCAGATTTTGGTCATATTGAAGCAAGGATGAAAAGCAGAAAAATCCTGTCCCATGTGAGCGTGACCTGGCTCTGGGAAAATGCATGAAAATCAAAGTCAGCAGGGTCAAAGCACCCAGCTCTGAGTCAGTTATCAGATTTTCTTGTTTTCGGGTTGATTTGTAAAAATAACTGTTTCTCTACAACTCTACAGTGCATGTAGAGTTTTCATATAATTATGCTGATTTAGCATCCTGACCCCCTGTCACTACATGGCAGGTTTAGTAAATAAATCAAAACTAAAAGAAGACCATAATAATCCATTAAGTACAAATGAAATGTTTTGTTAATCACTGTGCAAGTGCAGCTTTATACAGCTGTCTGCTTCCCTGGATCACCCTGGAACAAATCTGCAGTGGCAGATTTGACCCTTTGCTTCTGAGCTTCAGCTCCCTGCCTGCTACATAACAGGATAATATATTTCCCCAAGGCCTATGCTGTTGCAAAGACACCTACACTTAAAATGGTAATGAACTTGTGTTATTTGGATAATGTTCTATTCAGAAAGAATAACGCAGAAAGCTCCCAATGAAGAAGTAAACTAAAGCCAAAATAAGCGAACCCCCACACATGATTCAGGCTTCAAGACATGCTGCTGTTGAGCTTAGGCTGAAAGTGCATGGGAGGGACAACCAAAGCACGACATCCTATTTTAATTAAATGAAAACAATCAGTTCTCTCTGCTCAGGATTGGTTGTGGGGAGTTTCACAGCTTGTTCTAGTGGAGGTGGCAGGTGGGGAGGCACAAGACGTGCAAATAGAACTTGGCTCCATTAAAGAAAATGGAAATTTCTCCCCTCCCTCCCTGCTTATAGTAGTCCAGGATTGCACTAGTCGTGCCTGTTCCCATTTCTACAACTGATAATGCCCTGACATGACAAGACAGCTTTCAATCTTGATATATTTTTTAATTCCTTAGGAATTTAGCCCTGAACACGGAGCTGCTGTAGGACATGACCCTGCACCTGGAATTGCATGAACACAGCAGAGAGGAGTCTGGCTCAGCCCTGGTCTTCCTGATGATGCCTGGCTCATTTGAGACCTGATGCTGCAGATGTGGTAAATTCAATAAATCTCCCCTCTCCTTTCTGCATTACAGGTTTGATACCTGGAAGTTTCCAGGCGAGGCAGACACAGCAGTCAGGGAACAAGTGTGATAAGGTGGGGAAGAAGCAAAAGGAGTTGGTGGTGTGGAAAGGAAAAGTTTCAGGGAAGAGGGATGATTTTTCTAAAAATTCTGCAGCAAGTGATGTCAGTAAAGTATTTCTGAGAGTAACTCTTGCACAGAAAGTCAGAGTGAAGTCATGGAGTATGCCAGAGACACAAAGCTGGAGAGCAGCACAAAGACAATTGGAAAATCACACTGGAATAACCACATGCCTTTGAAGCCTGTCAAAATAATAAAACAAGGATTATGCTCTGCAGCACAAAATGATCTCATGCATCTCAGGATGAAGAATGGGGATTTCTGCTCTAAGGCATGAGTTAGAAAGGTGTGAGTCACTCCTGGACTGAGGCACCGGCCAGATGCGGCCATGGGAGAGGCGAGAGTGACCTCCAGCTGTGTTATCATCAAAGAACATGATCATTAAAAAGGAAGTGCAACAAGCAAGGGTGCAAAAAACATGTTCAGTATATTCCAGGGATTGAAAGAATATTCTATTTTGTGAAGGAAAAAAAAATAAAAAGCAACCACTTTTGTTTAGTCTAGCAAAATGAAGTGTGAAAGGGATGCAATTGCAAATATCTCCATGGGGATAAACACCACAGGGGAGGAAAGAACTATTTAAGTTAAAGGACAGATTTAGCAAAAGAGAAATGAGTGTAAAATGGCCAGAAATTAATCTGGTCTCAAAATTAGATGGAAAGGCTTCCAGCAACCAGAGCAGTGAGGTGCAGAAGCAGCATTCAGTCAGATGAATCAGGAAGAAAATCTATCTGCTTTTAACATGCATAAAGGAAAAAGCAGAACAGAGTGGCTACACATCCATTTTTAAAGGGTGAGAAAAGGGGAAAGGAAAGGGAAGAAAGCTGGGGTGACCAGTTCTCAGAAGACAGTGAAAATATAAATGCGTATGAAATAAATTCTCAAGCAGTCTCCCTGGCAAATAACAAAGAAATGGTGTCAGCCAATGTAGATTTGTTAAGGAAGAATCATATAAAGCAAATATAATCTCCCATGATGACAGGATAACAGTCCTGTAAAGAAGGGAGTTATGATGGATATCTTTTTTACTCAAGACTTTTGACAGTAGTTTGTACAATATCCTCATAAACAAGTGAATAAAGCAGAGCTGGCAAGAAACAATCACAGAATCGGTGCAAAACTTATTGAATAATCAGGCGTAGAAAGAAGTTCTCAAAGGTTTGCTGTTAAAATGAGGTAGTGAGCAGTTTTCCATAGTGTTTGTACTTGGTCCTGAAGTTTTCAGTGTTTTCGTAAGTGAACACCAGTCCCATTTTGTAGCTATTACAAGAGTGGAAAAAACCCATATGTTGTGAGATGGATAAATAGTCTAATTATAGGTGAGGCATTTGAATACATTTATCTGTCAAAGGTGTGAAATGTTTCTTACAGAGAAGATATTTAAATATAGGCCAGAAAAGTATATGTCAGGAACAACGCGAGAGATTGAACTCATCAAAAGATTCTGACAAACCAGGCATCTTCTCAAAGTTCCTCTTTTTCTCAGTTCTCTCTTATTCTATGTTCTCATGGAAGGGCTTGTGCAGTACAACTTCTTGAGAACACAAGGAACTGGATCTAAGAAGCTCCAAAGTTTCCTGTAGTAAGTTCCAAAGCTTACTCTGACATATGTGCAGCACGTGTTACACATAGTCCTTACATACATCACCCTGAATGTGGCCTCTTCTTCTTGCAAAAATGTACATCTGCTGTTTTGAAACCTCAGCTGTGGGGTATTCTTCAATTTTTTGACAGCATTAATCAAATCTGGTTATGTTATACCACTCTATTACTGAGATAGTACTTGAAAAGGATTATGGCATTACAGGAAAAAATTGATAGGTCTCTCAGTTTATTAAATTTGCCCTTAGGAGCATTTGGATAGCTTGAGAGTATGAAGATAATTGTTTCTTTGGTACAGTTTTGTTTCCAAGTTGAAGTGTAGTTTCTAGTGAATAGGCCAAACCAGAAAATTTATTTTATTTTTTCCCTCCCAAATTAACCTCCAACATCTTATGAACGGAAACCTTCAAGTAAATTCATTACCGTACATAATTTAAAATACTTGCTTTAATACTCATGAACTTCAGTGTCACTTTTTTCCTCTCCCTCTGACCAAGCACTGGTTGTCTGACCTGTCTCACACGAACAGGCTGTGATGGCCTTTGACCACAGTAAAGGTTTTATTTACCAGGGAGCAGCTGCCTGTAGCCTCACATCCATGCCTCATGCCCACTGCTGTCAGAGCTGCACTCTTTGCAGCAGTTGTGGGCAAGAGCTCTCTGTTGACTCTGGGGCTGGTTTTGCAATGAGCTAGTGCATCTCTGGTTATCAAACTTTCAGAAAGGTGACACATGCAGTCTGACTCCCTGCTGTCCCCACAGTCCTGTACCAACAGAGGAAAGACAATATTTTTTCCAGAGACTGCTGTGTGAAGGGGAAAGGATTTGGAGGATTTCCTCCCTGTTTACCTGATTCACTTCCATCACCCCCTCAAATGCAATTCTCTAACATAATCTAAGCAAGAAAGCTGAAACAAGCAGCTTCGTAGTGTGACTACAACCTATTTAAGTCATTTTAAAGCCAGCAGATGTTTTATACGCTAAGATTTTCAACACTGTGACTTCACTGGCCTCTGTAACTCGGCAGGAGGCTCAAAGTAGGCCAGGGGCTGTGGACAATTAAAAACTTTCATTAGCAGACACCAGGTCTCCAGGTCACTCTAATGCTTCAATGCACCTTCTGTCACTGTTTGCTCTGGGCAGGTTAAACTGTGACAGACTCTGCTCGAAGGCTTCAGAGCCAGCTGCGGCCTGCTGCCAATGGTCAGTCCTTTCAAGGAAACAGAAGGAAACTCTCTGATCCCTCTCGTGACCTATGGATCTGGTAGAGCTTAGTAGAGTCCATCCTCTGAACCAGATTGAGAGACTCTCCAGAAACGTGCTTCTCTTCAGTGCTTTCCAGACCTACAAGAAAAACAGTGAGCACCAGCAGTTATTTAGGCCGTACTGTCCTCACTGTTTCACAGGTTTCACACAAATCAACTGACTTCAACAATGACTTCAAAACATAGATAGAGGGGCATCATCCTACTTTGGATGCTATTCAGTGTGACGCTCATGCGTAAACTCTTCTGTTTGCCATGTCTTATTTAATGTAAGTACCAAATATTACCCTTGTTTCAATATTTCCTGGTACTCTGCAGTTAAATGTGTAATTTTATGTTCTAAACCAACTGATTCAGGACCTATGAGTAAGTTTTTGGTAATGATCTGCCAAGCATGAAATTATTGCATTGGTTGTTTAATTAAGGGAAAAAAAAAAAAAAAAGAGTCACTATTGTGACCCTATTCTTCATGCTCTAACTCAGCCTCCTGCACTGCCTTTCAACAGAGGAACAGAGCATGTAACCAAGAGCAGAGAGCAGTGATGCTGTCTGTAATTCCACCCCCAGGCTCCCCACTGGTATCTGAATTTCAGCCCCTGGGTTTTAAAAGGTCACCTAACAAAAAGAGAATGCCACATTATTCATCCCTCACACTCCCTCCCTCGCTATCCTGCCTCTCTTCCTGTTGGGGATAAACTCAGAAATTAGCAGTCTATGTCTGTTTAAGAACAATGCTTGTATCTAAAGTAGAACTACCGACTCTGAAATTTTCATTCACTTTGGCCTTTTTGTTATATTAGAGGAGATTCTTCCGAAAACACAGCTGTTATCACCCCAGCCCTCCCAGTCATCTTCTATATAATGCTGCACTCAACCTTGTTTGTACAGCACAGGGGAAGATTCACCATCAGCCCCTAACCTTTGCCAATCTAATTTGGTATGGCTCACTGGACTATAATTCCCTTGGTTAAGGTCCTTAATTTTCACCCATTTCAGGAAAAAATGTCCGGATTTTCAGTAGCCCTGCCCACCGTACAAAGGATGCAGCCAACATTTGGTGAGACATTTGATGTTGGAGAGTGATGCTGGGTCTGCTAGGGAAGTCCTTCATCTTGCTGCAGTGGCTGCACCAAATCTAATAACCTAAGCAGAGTGTAACCTAATCGGAATGTGTCTATGGAGGGGAAACAAGAGCACATTACATAGCAGTGGAGAACTGCCAGGGGCAGAAGGAGTTGAACTGAGTTGATCTGTGCCTACATTGCATGTGGTAGTCACATGATGCTATGGTCACTCTTAAATAATATTTTAGTTAATATAAACTGCAGTCAGCAGATGCAGGACAGAGAAAACCGTATGGTCCTGCTATTATTTATACTCAGTACACTTTGGCAATAGAATCAGCCCATGCATATCACTAAGATCCAACATATCTGTTGCAGCACATCAAAACAATGTCATTCATCTGGTCATCTTGTGTTTCAAAGCTGCTAGTTTATCATTTAAGTGTCTTTTACCAACCAGTACCATTCAGTGAGCAAGGGAGCCTGTATTTTAAGGTAGCTTCATTATTTCTTTGCTATATACTCTAAGCTCTAATATGCTCTCTCAGAGAGACTCTGGTTGGAGATAAATCAGGAAATGCTTCCAGAAAAAAATGTCATTTCTACTTTCTTGTCGTTGGTTTTTTATTATAATCCTTATTTGTTGCAGCTCCCTGCAGCAATTTCTTCACCAGGATTGCTTTCTGGTTAACTTTTTCCAGCTTCAGCTGCTGCTGAAGCCCCTCATCGCATCTGCATTCCTGTGTTGTCTGCACCCTGTTCTCCCAGAGCTGTCGGGAGACTGAGGGCTCTAAATCTTGTCTGGTTTTGATCCGTTCCTGTTCTCTTGTCTGTACAATGCAGGGAAATGCACAAATTGTACAGTTCCCACAAATAATGTGGTGCCCAGTCCAAAGCCTGTAAACCTGAAGGAAAATGTTACTAGTTTTAATGGACCTGTTCCTTATTCCACAAAGAAGCAGCGCTGACTTCAGTGGAAATAAATGGATGCGCAGAAGATCTACATTTTAAAGAACACAGCTTGGAGCAGGGCACTGCCTCTGTCTGCCCATCACGTACAGTGTGAGCACAACACCAGCATCATCTGGTGTCTGCTGTCTCCAGAAGCAAAATGGAGAGCTGGACCCCAACCATGACAGGTGAAGAGAAAGGGAAGGCAGTGAATGTGCCAAGGAGCACCAGATCAATACAGCTCCAGTGTTTATATCCACTGCAGTTATTGCTATTCCTTTGCAGCAAAGGTGCATATGACCTCTCAGGCTGCATTTAGACTAAAGGGAGGTGAGAATCTCTCCATAAATCTTGTAAAACTTGGTGTATGAGAGGCACACCCCCAAGGACAGATGCATCTTATTTAGGAGTGCAATTCTGCAGCCACTTTAATGGTGCCATGGAAAAGGCTCCTTCAACAACCCTCTGCGTTACCCAGGTATTCCTTTCTCTTTCTGTCATTTATTCAACTGCTCAGTGACTAAGAAACTGAGCTGGCTGAAACCTAACTATAAAAAAATGAACAACAAAAAAAAAAAACAACAACAACAAAACCAAACCAAAACACAAGATAGGTAATTCTCTACCAGCTCAATTCCCTGTCCAGGGTCCCTGTGAGCTTCAGCACAAGGGAACAGGCAGGACTGTGCTGCCCAGAGGACAGAGGGAATAGGATCACTAATTTTCTGCAGCAGCTGAGACTGATGCATTAAGGAGATTGTATCCCAGAGTAGATGAGATAAATCCCCCTCTGGAAACACTTCCCCTTTACTGACTGCAGAGAAAGCCCACACGGACTGTTTCAGCTTGAACAGTTAAATTTTCAACCTCTGTAATGAGGTGAAATGGATCCCCCGTGTGAGGAAGAGTTCCAGGGCACAGAAACACATGCACATTAGAGCTGTGCAAAGCTGCTTCTACTTCTGCATGTAACCCAGAAGCTTAAAGCAGCTGATCCTGTTCATTTGGTTTGGTAACTCCGGGGTTTGACAAGCTAGAACCAGCAAGCTTCCTCCTGAACTTAAAATAACCTTATAGCTGTAGCTCCTGTTGGGTGTGAGGGAGGGCTAAGAATACAACATGTCCCTGTTCAGATCTAGGGAAAAGCTGGTGTGAAAGGATGGGATTTATTAGTGTGGCAGGAAACCAGACTGGAATAGGCCAATTATTAATATAGATAGAGAGAGACTTCTTTTCTCCCAATTCTTCCCTTTCCTACTGGACTTTATGTACCAAGCTGGCTCACTCTGAACCCAAGGCAAAGCTCAGCCTGCCAGAAGACCTTCTGCCTTCTAAGTCCATGGAGCTGTAGAAGAGACATCACTAGAATAGCAATGATATTGTTATAAAGGCTTTCAGCTTTTCCTTCTAAAATAAACACATGCCTACTTTTTGAAACCAGCAGAAGAGTAAAAAAGGATTTTAATGGTCTTATGTGAGCAAACAGAGGCCGGGAACTTTGGTATCAGCAGAGAAGGCTCCTGAAAAATCAGAGAAATATTCAGTCCAGAGATGAAAGAGCCTTCTTGCCTTTCCCTAAATTAGAAGTAGAATGGTTGCTAACATTGGGATTTAATCAGCAACTGGTGCAGCAGTCTATTAAAGGATTAAACTTACCAAAGTCTTTAGTGATCTGAGTACGGGATAAGAAGGAGAAGCGGACAGAAATTAGATGTGCCCCAAACATCTTGCGGGTAACTCTCCACCTCCCTTTGGAGACCCTGTGCTCCAAATGTTGATTCAGCAGCTGCTCCAGTGTCCGTGAAACATTGCTGACCCCACGGCTTCAACACCAAAACATGAATCCCAGTCCATAAGCACACACCTCACCTGTGAGTCCTGATGCTGTATTGGCTCAGAGGGACCAAAGCACATACAAAATACCCAGAGCAAATGAACTACCCTCAGCTATTTTCTAGCATATCCTTTTTTTGGTCCCCAAATCCTTTTGCTATTGAAAGGCACCTTAAGCCCTGTGCCTTACCCTGAGACAAACACTAAGGCCTCCTGAGGTGTGTTAGGACTTTTCTCTCTCTTAAGTCAAAACTGTTTTATTTTCTAGAAAACCTATTTGATTACATGCATTAGAAAAAAAAAAATCAAAAAGAAAAAAGTAAAAGAAGGGTAATATAAGCAAACTGCTTAGCCTTTTTTTGCAGAAAATGAATACTTATATAGTAATTTTTAGGAGAAAGGACACTGAAAAGAAAGTACAGGGAATCATGAAAGAAGCTTGGACTCTGAAATAGGCACCATTTATCTCAGGATTTGCAATTTAGTATTGATTTAGAGCTGCCTGACTTAAAAAGGTCCTCACAGGGCCATGTGCTCAAGGCTGAGGCAACAGAAGGTATGGGGTTGTCCTAGGACTGCTTGAGGAAACCCACACCAGATCTAGTCAAGGCTCGATATTTTGTGAGCTGTGAGCTGTCTCCATCCTGACAGATAGCATTGCTGCAAACGAGCTAAAGAGCAAGGTGATATGACAAAGAGAGGGGGCTGGGACAAGAGGTGGCAACAATGGCTTTTTTAATGGGGGGTTGTGATGCTTAACCCCACATTTCATTGTTAAAAATGAGGGAAGAGTCGATTTGGTGGAGAAAGGTGATAGACATCAGCCTGGACCACTTGCTCTCTCTAGTGGCAGGAAGCAGGATGAAGGGATCTGTCAAGTTTTTCCTCTGTGGAGGACCACAGATGAAATTAGTTGTTTAATGATACCATCCTCGCTACAGAATTGCTAGTAAGTTCTGGCAAGATTTGCTTTATGCAGACACAGGGAAGAAATTAGCTCCCGGACGGTCACCCCAGAACCGGTGCTGGTGGCATGTGGCAGCAGGGACTCTTCTAGGAGAACCATGGCTTTGTTGGAGCAAAACTTGCTTTCAAGAGGCATCACAACAAAGGAGACGGATGTTTTTCTACGGAGGAAACAAGTCTGATAGTTCAAAATTGGGCAAATTCTATAATCTTTTAAAGTACATTTGGATAGCTTCTGAGCTCAGTGCAGAAAGGCCAGCCCATCGGGAAGGACAAGAACTAACAGTCATTTATAGATAATATTAGCAATATTTTGGGGATGATTGGTTCCCATGGGGTGCATGGATATGAAGCGCATTACAGGAGCTCATTTCCTGAGGACAAACAACTCATTACCCAGATATCTAGCCCTAATGTTCTTTGACCTAACTCCATTTTAATGAAGACTAAATCCAACGGAAATACATTGGTGCAAAATTGGGCTTTCAGGCTAACAGCCCTCTTACTGCTAAATGACAAACAGGCAAAAATATTCTCCCTTTTCCATCTTACTCAAAAGTGTCTGATCCCAAACCAGCAGAAGTCATTAGGGAGTTTCTCCATAGACTTTAGCAGATGCTGGATCATAACATCCCTGGGAATGAGAGCACTTCAGTCATTTACCAACCACTTCTTTATGACAGATAAAGGAACTGGGAACATCTGAATTTATAGTAAAAGTCCTCACCAGCCATAAAATGCAGATAACTGAAAAGCTGCAGCAGCTCCTATAAAGTTACTGTAGCTGAAATTGAGATGGTTGGTTTGGGGTAAATAATCTCTGTGTTGTCTTTAGCCATTGTGGGTTTAAAAATTATGGTTACTTTTCCTCTCCTTCCTTCATAAACAAGAAGGTAGTTGTTCTGTAACAGGCTTTCTAACAAGTAATGAGATCAAGGTAAAATGAAAGTTAAATATTGCTCCATTCCCTCAGCACCGTTATTTGAATGTTCCCAATGTTATTAATGTCAAAATACCTTGGAGTGAAATAACGGCAGTTTATCTGACATCAAGAGGGTGGTTTATTTTTCCTGCTCGCCTCACTTAACAGGGAATTGAACAAAGTAATGGGGAATAGAAAGGGCAGGTCCTGCCACGGGGGAAATGCTTGCAGCCCGGGAGCAGAACGAGCAGCTCAGGGTGAGGACATGGCCCAGAGCCTGGCTCTGTGTGCAGGGTGAGCTGCTGTCCCCAAGGGCAAAGCCTCAGGGTCAGATCCTTTAAGGGCTCTGCTAAAGGGTTTTCAGCTCAAAATAGGGCTTAGAAGAGGAAGCGGGCAGCGCTGACCCTCTACCAGCTAGGACAGCAGAAATCATTCGTCTCCCTCCTCTCTGAATTGCAGAGATGGAGGAAGGAAACAAAATCCTAAATCCATTTATATCTAAGATGTGGCTGCTATGGGAGATGCTTTCAAGTCCATCCCTGCCTGATTTAGAAATGAGTCCATGTCTTCCACCTCCCCAGACAGCTGCTCAGCATGCTGCCAACAGCCTGGAAGGTTTCCTTGGCCTCCCCATGTAGAATTGTCTCAGTGAGGAGAAGGATTAAATATTAATTGAACGAGGGAAACCTGTGAGAGAGAGGGAAGGCATAAGCAATGCTGTCCGGAGCAATTTCATGGGAAAAGGGAGGGCTCACGGGGAGCAGATCTGGTCCATGTCACTGCTCCCGCAGTGAGGTTCTTGGGTACATCCATGCCCAAATGAAGTCTGCAAGGGTAAGCAAAGCAAAAGCAATGCACCCAGCAGCGAGAAAAAATGGTGAAATCATTGTGCCTGGAAAAACTGCTTGAAGGGGACCTTGGTCTGCACAGGTTCCAGGCTTGCAGACAGAGGTCACCTGCTCCCTGCAGGGCTACTGGCCAGCAGTGCATGCTGCAAGAAAATCCTGCAGCTGTGCAACTGCCAGATACTTCGTAAAGCAATTTAGGACTGGAAGCTGAACAAAGAGGGAAAAAAACAGCTTGATCTGACTGAAATATCAAAGCTCTGTAGATGTATAGGAGCAGCCAGGAGTGTTCAGCAGTGGGACAGGGAGGTGTTTTTCCTCTAGAAGCCAGTGCCATTTTTGTGCAAAGGGATTTGGACAGCCCATAAAATCATACACTCGTAACTCCAGGCAAGGGAATATTTTCCAGCTCACAGGCAACTGGATGCCAGCATCCGCACAGCAAAATAAAGGCTTGGATCTGACAAGGTAGGCACTGGATTCACTGCCGCAGGTAAGGGCATCAGTAACACATGCTAATCACTTGGGTAAAAAGTCAAGCAGGGCAATTAGCCCATTTCTTAGTCTTGAGCTATTTGGCAATTAGTTCACACCACTGCATCTCTAGTATTATACACAAACTGGATTGCAGGTTTACCCGTAGGGGATAAAGCCAGGTTTTTGTTACACTGTGAATCAACATATAACCAAATACACCTTTCAGGGTGAAGAAGAAAGGATATATGGGGGGGGGTGGTCATGATTATATCCAAGATTATTTGCACATGGATTGTGGGAGCACTACTAAAAGAAGACTTCAATGTTTGTTCGCTGTATAGCAGTCTCACTATTCCTGAATTTCAGGAAATGAGAGATGAGAGTAACTCAATATCAGTATTGCTTTTAATATGTATTGTGACCATAAAAGAGCAAGCAGAAGTCTTTTCAGTAGTCTGAAACCCACAGGCTCATAACCAAAGAAGTTGCTGTCTTTACCACAGTGCTCATAGGAGAAAGGGAATTATATGCACGGAAGTTAAAATGCAATAAGAAAGCTGACTTTACTTTTGCAGAGTTTGGAACTACAGCTGAAGAAATTTAGGGGATGTTTGGTTGCACCAATTATTATTTATGATGGCTGCAAATAAATGACATATCATCTGCATTAATCCCTTCTGGAAATACCAGGCTTTTCTATGCCTTATGTCTTTTTAAAACTTATAACACAAAAGAGAGACCATAGAAAAATATATGGACAAACATAAATGAGGGTGTTTTGTTCATTTTTTTTCCCTTTGATGCATCTATGCAGCATGAGTACCTATAAATTTATATTATAGCTCTACTGCCATCAAGTGATAGAAAGATATTTAGTGAAGATATCCAAAAAAAAAAAAAAACCTCCATGTAAGTTATAGGAGCTACAGAGCTCCTACACAGAACTGAAGCATATTTAATATTCCTCCCCGCTCTTCCCCATGAATGGTAGCTATAGTTACCCACAGCAAACTGAAAAACTCTTCATGAACTGCAACCCGCGAAAAGACAAGAAGACTAATTAAAGTACATGTCAAGATTTAATTACTGTTTGTGGGTAGCACAGATGAAGAAAAATCCATGTGCATGACCTTTTTTAGCTCCTGCTTTGCACAACGTGCCTGGAGCAATAGGAGTGAACTACTTGTTACCAGCAATGATGCTACGCTTGGGAGCTGCCTGCCCGCCATTTTCCTTTCCTTGGCTGCTTTTCCATGACTCTGCACTCCAAGATATTATGGGCTGCTTCATCAGAGTGGAGTGGGAAAGCTGAAGATCAGGCTAGTGGCTTTGTCCAGAACAGGTTAAGCCTAGAGTAGGTCCCTTGGAAACTGTGGGATGTCATTATAGAACATAATGAATTGTACTGAGAATGGTTTCCTGGTGTGATCCTACAGAGTCTGGAGTTTGTTCTTGAGAGAGAACAGCCAACGCCGCTGGACCTATCCCAGGTTGAAGGTGTCTGTGCCACAGTTCTCCTCTTTGCATCTTCCAGCTCTCCCCTCTGCAAATCCACTTGCCCAAACCTGGCCAACATGGGCTCTCCAGTCTCCATTGGGATTGCGATATCTGATAGCGACAGGGAGGGGAAAGCGCTAACTCCCAACACACCACCTCACTGCACACACCTGGAAAATGCTTGTGGAATAAAGTTCCCCCAGGTAACAAAATGTGTCTTTATCTTAGAAGCGTCTCTCCTCTCAAACCTGGTTAACAGCAGGTGTTCAGCCAACAGATTGCTATGCTTCTTGGTATTATAAAAACTGTAAATGTGGACTGGAAATACTGTGCTTGCATGAAAAGGAGGCTGAGGGGTTGAACCAATGGTGATGCCACTGTCTTCAGAGAAGCTGTGGGAGAATGAGCTGGGACCAAGCAGCCATTCGTGATCAGATTAACAGACCTGCTCTTCACAAAAGCAATGGCCCGGGTCTGGATCAAAAGCTGTAAGGTCAGCTCTGCCTTTTACACCCTTCTGCAAGGGAACCACAAGACTCATCCTCTCGCTAGCTTAATCCCATGTTCAGTTGACAACTTTGTCTTTTTTCTGGAAATTGTAGGAAATGGCAAACGTCTCCACTCTATACGAATACAACACAAACCAGAGAGTGCTTGAACCTGAGTACCCCAAAAACAGCCTTTTTACAGGCGTGACGTCAAGACTGAACAGGACATAAAATGCGATATATTTCACACACTTTTCTGCATAGTTGTGAACATGTTGAGTACTATTAAAAGTGAGTTCAGCGCAGGTGACATTGTGTGGAAGGGAAAAGGAGGTTATTCATGGAGACACAAAGAAAACCTGGGTTCAGAGTTCAGTTCCTAAATGGTTAGGATTAGGTTATTTCTTTGTAAGGCATTTTGAATTCCCGTGGAATGAAAGACAGAATATGAAAGCACAGCGCCTGGACAGTCAGACTGCATGCCAGAAATAAATCAGAAGAAGCTCTAATGGCTCACAGTCGTTTGGGTGATTAATGGCAAAAACAGTGTTTGTCATCCAGCAGAATCCAGGAGACTCCTGAAGCCAAAGCAGACCTGCCAAGACCTGAGATAACCACTTTGGGAGACATAAAGGGGGGGAAAATGTCCTAATAAAGCAGAAGGACTAATAATGGACTCAGGATATTTGTTCCAATTGCCCTGAATGTTGTTCAGAGCACAGCATCATCCGAAGAGACATTTATGGACTAAGGCAGCTGAATATCAGGTCTACCTGTCATGTTTAGATCAAAATAGATGGAGAAGGGAAGCAATGTGAACAAAGGATAAAAAAGAAGGATGGAGACAGCACAAGGCATCAAACAAGGCTGTTATTTCACACCTTTTTTTTTCAACATTTTATTTATTTTCTGTGGGCTCCTGTCACAAGGCAGCAGTATGCTCCACAAGCTAGGAGATGCTATATGCCTGAGTGAAGCTGTGAAGGGGAAGATATATTCTAACATTTAGACCTATCTTTTATTTTTATATATGTAAGTAAACACAAATGCTTGCTATGAATGTACAAAAATTTATGCATTTACCTACATATAAAAAACAAAAATAGTCCGAATGGGGAAAAATATATTACATATATATCTATTTTTTAGACAAGTTACTTTTAACATTTAGTGAGTTCCAAAAGGCCATTTCCATGCCAGTGTCGTAGCCTTTTCTTTGGAGTTCAGCAAGTTAGACAGGAGAATAAAAGTTCAATTAAGAGCCTGCTTGCTTGTGACTGATAATGATTCTGACATTTGCAGAGTCTCCTGACAACAATGCCTGAGCGAGGTGGAGAAAAGAAAATCAAAGAATGAGTTCTTTGCAGATGGCAGAAAACACCCTGCAAAGAGAAGCTTTAAACATCTGAGTTTTCTCACCCATGGCCTCAGAAATGATCCTCCTCACCATGCAGGCATGTGCCAAATGCTTCAGCATTCCAAGGGGCTGGGTTGTCCTTTCCAAATAAAAGCAGCAGCTGTGAGGGAGCTTACCTGGAAGGTGTTAAATAAAAAGAAATGAAACATTTCTTGAGCAAGTGCACCCTGATTGCTGCCCCAGAAAGGGATGTAGCTGTACAGACAGGAAGGAAATAAGCTTTGCTTTTGCTCCTGCCAACTAAAGCAGCATCCTTCTGAGCTGAGGAAGAGGCAGAAGTCCCTCAGCTAAGGCACAGAGTGCACTCTCAATAAAAGCTTTCTCATCCAAAGCTCTTGACCAAGGCATCCGGGGCAAAGAGCATTTGCTCTCTTCTGTGAGGTTATGGCTGTATTTTCAGACATGGGCAAGATTAAATAAAGTTCAGTGGCACTGCCTGCCTGGTACAAAACCTGTGCTGTCTCTTTGGATCTGGCTGCCCTGCTGCTCTTGCACATGCAAGGTAAAATGTGGGTATTTGCCACAGAAAGTCCAAGCCCCAGCCACTGGCCTTTAAAAAAGCTCCTTTGCACATCCATCCTGAGAGTTCACACGAAAAGCACTGCTATTTGCACTGACAACTTTAGGGAGAGGAGAGAAAAGAAAGCTTAATTTTAAAATTCAGCTTAACAGATTAGAAGCAATCAGAATTAGAGCCCCTTCCCTGTTCAGACTTCTGAGCAAACATGAACTAATTACTCCAGCTGATAGACTTTGAGGTGGGAGCAGACCAGTTACATGTGGGAAACTGTATGAAAAGAGTGACTAAGTGACCTGGTAAAGCACAGAAAGATGCCCTAATGCATCACGTCAGTGGCCCAGCTTGTTTAGTGTGACCACAGCAGCAGGACCAAGTCCAGGTCACATTGGAGGTAGGCACAAGCACGTGCACTGGGATTTGTGCCATTCCCCATGGATGTCTCACCTTTTTTGACAGTATTTAGAGGTATAGTGTTAGACTGTAATGCATTTCAGCTCACAGAAGCCCTGTGGAATAGAAAAGTTCACCCTCCTAAGAGATCTGTGATAGCTACTGATCCCCCAACCCATATTTTAGCAGTGCAACTATCCTCACGTCGCAGTTTACTCAGACAGGCAGCAGGCTTTACGTTGCTTTTTGAAACTTTATGAGAGTTCCTGGCTTCTAATGTGATGGCTCCCTTGAGTGTGATGCAGCTGACAAGCAAGTAGGAGACCTGCTGCTGCAACGTGTTGGAGAGAGCTGCCATGAGCTCAAGAGCTTCAGGCCAGTGGCTTTGGATGTCAAGATCCAGGCTTCTGGTCTCAGATGCCCAGAAGAGCATTCATGATTGTTTTGCTGTTTATAGCTCATTAATTTATTCCTCGAGGCCTGTATGGAGGGAACTTTTTCATGTCTGTTTTTCATATGACATTATGCAACTTGACATAACAGAGCAATTTTGGGAAGGGGCAGTAGAGCCATCAACTTGTCATGTCTTGTTTAGCCAGTGGATGGACTTTGCATCAATGAAACATGATTGTATCTTTATGCACACACAACACAGGCACAAGCCCACACACGTGTATCACTCACACAACAATAAGCTTCACTCCCTGCCCCTAAACTGTGAGAACAAGCCAAATCTCAACTCTGCACTCAGCTGTAATTATTCAAATCGCTAACACAGAGGAGAAAGGAATGTTTTGAACAAAAGCCCTGTTCATTCAGCTGACAGAGGAGTATTGGTTTGACCTCTCCTATTTTCTTCCTGGTCTCTGTCATCCAATGCGGTCTAGAAAACACTTGAAGATGCAGAGAGAGTAAAAATGGGAGTTCTTATGCACCTAAGTATGATATTCCTCTGTTGTCATTAAAAAAGATTTATTCAGGAGTATTGATGAGAGTGTCTAGTACGATGAAGTGTTCCCCTTCGCTTTCATGAAGAGGAGCTCTGCTTCCAACCAGCCACTAAAAAGAGCTTTGAAAATGTAGTACCAACACTACCTGATGTCAATACGATCTTATGTTTTTCTCTGTTGTTTTTCAAAGCAGTCATTTTCTCCTGTAAACGGTATGCATGTTCACAGCACCAAATATCACAGGCAGGTACAGGAAGCAGTGAGGCAAGGCCCCTGTTGGAAACAAAACACACTCAAGCCACAACAAGCAGCCCTGCTGCTAGGCAAGCAGAAACATGACATTAACCTGTGCTTTAATTCATCCACAGACCTTTCCAAAACAAAGCATGGAAATTTCAGTAGAATCAAGGTGTTACATGTGTGGGTGTGCTTGTATATGTTTATGCTTTATTTTTGTTTTACTTGTCATGTACTGTTACCGAAGTAAAAATACACATCTTGTGTAACAGCAGGTGGATTTTCTATTTTAGCAAATCTTTAGTTTAATAGAGAAAAGATAGCTAAAAACAGTCCAGCTTGAAGATATCCAAACAAAAGTTTTGCAGAACAAGTCTAGAAACAAAGGAAGGACTGATGTCTTCTGGTGTTTAAGCAGAGGGAAGCTGTGTTAGGAACAAGGTAAAGGATCAGAGCATGAGGATGGCTCCTCGGGGGCCATGCCTTGTTTCTTGGAAGCGGCTAAAATGAATATCTCAGGTGGATAAAGGGCAAGGAGGGTGGTTAGTGATCCTGCCCTAACCATGTCCTTCCAGCTCCAAGGATCCTGTGACTTTCTGATTTACAGAAATATCTTTGCACTTTACAGACCTTAGCAGCTTTTTCTTCATAACTTTATTCAATCATTCTCTGAATCCATCAGAAAATTTTGTGCCCAAAACATCCAAACATCCTACAATGACCTTCATGGTTTTGCAGTGTATCTTCTGAAGAGACACAACCTATTTTTGCCACTTGATGTCTCATTTGATGTTTCATAGATTTTTTATTTTAAAAGACAGGGAGCAAAGACATGAGGGCATCCATAGATGTTTGGAAAGGAGGTCTGAAAAGAACAAAATCAGAAGAGGAAGAAACAGATGTGGAGCTCTGGGAAAAAGATAAGCTGTCAAAGGTGCAATCGATTTCCAGTATGGTTGTACTGACAATACAGTGGCAATAGATGGAGGCCTGAATTCTTTTCTGTATGCAATGCAAGAAAAGTTACGTTTGATTTCCCATATGTATTTGAATCAGTATGAAAGACTTCAATAGCTAGTGAAAAACACAAGCACAATGCTGAAGGCAAAGGGGATAAAGCATAAGGAGCTTTGTAGAAGACTGAAAAAATAAAGGTAAAAAGCATTGCTGGTGTGCAGCGATCACAGGAATCATTACCCCAGGGCAGACATGCTCCACATGACCATATGTGGAGTCCTGGGCTGCAGCAGATGAAGGGACGTGTCCCATCCGTCCCTGTTGGGCATTGTATCCATGGCTCAGAGGCTGCACTGGGTGTTACCTGCACAAATGCCAAGCACAGAGGCACAGCTGAGCAGAAGTGGAAGAGCAGCTAAAGTGGATCATGCTGTGGGCTTCTTGTGTCTTTTGTATTACAAAGCGTATGACATTGTTTCCTGGTAAAGCTGAGTCCCTAAACAATGATTATTAAATATTCACAGATATGTCATCCTATGCTGCTCTGATTAGTTTAAGGTGGTTTAAGATGAGGATTTCCATAGGAGGCTGCATGGATGGTTACTTTTTCACACACATCCTCCAATTATATCATTGTGGCATGCACTCTATTCTTGAATCTGATATCAAGGTACAGAAATGGATATGCATTTCAAAAGGTTTTGTATTCTACTGGGAACCAGATAAACAAATACACTGACTTGTTACAGCAAATCCTGTGTACCTATTGGGATGTTCATCTTGCACAAGGTAATGGAAAAATGACAAAGCAGGACAAAAAGATCTTTTGCGACTGTATCTCTCCTGGGGAATTAAAAGGAAGGGAGAAAGAAGGAGATTTAGTCTTCAAGTTTAGCTTAGTACCGAAAATGATATTCCATGGGGAGCACGAAGGATAACTTTGAGACAGCAGCAAGGGAACTGCAGTTAGCTTCAAACTTCTGGGGACAAATGCAAAGAATTTCAAAAAATGACAAATGATTTATTTCTATCAGGGAAATAGCATCAAGCAGAAATAATGGGGGCCAGGGCTTTGTCAGATCATATCATATCACTAGTCCATCAAGCTAGGACTCTGCCTCCAGAGGTGATCAGCACCTGATGTTGCAAAAGAAAAGAGAAGAAAACACTCACCACGCATCTGGCAATGCTGAAATAATTGGAAGGAAAGCTAAACACAGGTGTGCAGACCCTGTCATGACTGACAGCAATAGAAAACAAATTCAGAAAAACAGTTTGGGTCCCATTTGCTGAGGTGGAAAGGGAGAGCGAGTGCTGAACGCAGGGGTTTAGTTTAGCAGAGTTTGTTTGAAAACCACAGATCTCGACTGGTAGCACCTCCTACTCTCCCTGCTGCACTGCCTGAGTGAACAAAACACCTCACCAAGCTGTAGTGCTGGGAAGGGCTTCTCCAGTTTTCCAATGAAGCAGCTCTCTAAAGCATCATTGATTTCTATTGTAGCACATGCGGTTGGAAAGAAAAATCCACTGGGCTCCATCACAAGCTATTGAAATTATGAACATCTGTTGTTCTTCGATTCCCAAAACCAGACCCAAGCTTCTATGTTTCCTTTAGTCTCAGCTTCAGGATCTCCAAGATGCACCTCCTTTGGCTCAGCTATGGGAAGCTAGAGCCTCATTTAAAACTAGGGTTTGCTACCTTGCTACCTGGAAAGCCAGCACAAGCCTATGGCTACAGAGCATGTCTTTGAATGGCTCCAAATATAGACAGCTCACAAGCAAGTCCAAGATAATTCAACAAAACACAGTGCTTGGCACAATGAGTAAAACAACACTGTAATTTATGGAAATGAGGTTGGAAAGATGTTAGCGTTCCCTATTACTCCCAAGCAAACATTTCCTGTACAATCTGATGCAATCCTGACCCAAAAACGAGGGATGGAGGGCAGGAGGAGAAAAACTTGTGGCCATATAGACCCTGACCCAGAACACACTCCCATGGTATCAGAGAGAAACAATTGGAGCTGCAATCATCTTGTCTCTCTTCATCTAATCCTCCTAGGTTTTCAACTTGCCAAGTCTCCTCAAACTTTTATTAGAATGAAAAGCACAAATTCACTGGATATGTTATGCAAAGTCTATTAGTGATTTTCTGCAGTTTCCTCTCCAGCTCATATCCACACATAGGAAAGCTCAAGGAAAATCAAAACATAAATGGGAAATTCATAAAAGTGATTTCTGAAAGCCACTATTGCAGTAACTTCTGTGCACAACAGAAAGCTCTCTCAATGAAAACATCACTGAATCATTGTGAATGACAACAAAAATCATTTAAAAAAATAACAAGCAAGATCTGTTTATGAATAAATGCAGAAAACTCGAGATAAATTCCTACAAATAACATTTCAAGGTTGGTTGAAGTTGCTAATGGCTACATTTGTCCAACCTTTTATAATTTTGCTAAAGCATCAATCATATTAGATGTCCTCTTGCAGTGAGCAAGCAGGAATCTCCTGTAATCCTTGTCAAATCACTTTCAGCCATCTCTGGTGTTAACCATTTCAGGCATTTCCACTTCCCTGCTCAGCTCCCTGCCACCTTTGAGAAATCATTTCAATATTTCTTTCTCCATTTCTTCAGAAATTATTTCACAGCAAAGGAAATAAAACTTGACAACAAACCCCATGACTTAGTATCCTTTAAAACATGTTCTTCCAACTGCAGTAACAACCTCACTCCTGGGCATTTCCAGGGAAACTGATGACCAACTGTCTTAATGCCCTGCAGTCTTGCTTCAAGCCATAAACTCTCCCAGCCAAACATTAATCCCTAGAAAAAGCCCTGGGCCTTGGCATTACTGCTTAAATATGAAAATGTATTAGCATAACACTTTATAGTGTCACTCAAAGGATAAAACTTACAGATCACTCTTCTGGTTTCTTCACAGCGTCACGGACACGTTAGCTAGAAAAGATCTCTGGGGGTCTCAAATCCAATTTCATGCCCCAAACAAAACCATCAGCAACACAGATCCACACAGCCCTGCCTCCATTTAGTTGAGCCTTGAAACCTTCACAGCCAGATGGCATTCCCTCTCTGGGTTTACCAACCCTAGCAAGGCCACCTCCCTCAATTACCCCACAGTGCAGATATGCCAGCCCTGGACAGACAGTGGCTGGATCCTCTCCATGCTCCTCTCCAGCTGTGGGCACAGCTCTCCCATGTTCAGCCTCAGCAGCACCAGCTGTGGGGAGTAACACCTCCCCTTGCTTGCTGGTCATGCAGAACGTGGCTCATCACAGGGAGAGGGCATTTCTGAGCCATATCTTACCCAGCATCCCTTGTTAAACCCAGGTCTTCTCCACTGGAGCTCGTTTGGGGCAGTCAGCTCTCAGCTGATTTCTCCCCCCAAGCACAGGGCTTCAAGCTTCCCCTTGCCACACCTCATAGGGTTTCTGTTAGCCCTATCTCCAAATTAATGCAGGTCCCCTGGGCAGCAGCTCTGTCGTTCGTCACATCAGACGCTCTCCTTAGTTTAGTATCATCCACAAATTGCTTTTTTTATGCTGTTGGTTTCGGTAACACAGCTAGAGCAAAGAGACCATTTAAATGTCACCCCTGGTGTGTTTGCTTGTGGTAGATATTTTGTGTAAATTAGAGTCTTCTGCTCTCCTCGCTGTGCTGCCTGCTGACCCAGTCCTGCAGCTGAATTAGGTCTGCCTGCCTTAATAGATTTTCTCCCAGTATTTCAATGCTGCAATGAAAAGCCTAATTTCATAGTGCTTCCTGAAATGGAAGCATCTCATCACCCAGCAGCCTGAATCATCCGTGGGACCGAGATATCCCGCAAGCTTTCACTGCCATAAAACAGATGCTGAAAGCAGCCATGGTTTTGTCCCACGGGAGGATGAAGCTGTCTGTATACCTCTTGTGCATGGCTTTAATGAAAAGGATTTACCTTTTTCTCTCCTGTGCTTGCAAACAAGTTTCCCTATTTCCTTTACTTCCCTCCTTGCAAAATTAGCTTTGCTTTCGTAAAGAGATTGGAACAATTCTTCTGTCTTTTCTTTCCCATCTACACTGTCTTTCTGTGGAAGAAATGGTCTCCCTCCCAGGCACACTGGCCTAGACCCACTGCTGTAGCACTTAAAACAAGAATATTCTAATGCTGCCCTTTGTCTCGTGAAGTCAGGTGCAGCTTCTTCCTCTCCTTCCATTCTGCTCCTTAAAATTCATCTCTAAGTAGCTTAAAGGAAAAGCTGTTGCTAATCCAGGTCCAGCGGGGAGTATGCTCTTTAAAAAATAATGAAAATCGGAAAGGGGTTCAAAAAACATCGCTGCTGCGTTGGGAAAATTGCCAAAATGATGTGAATGATGCATAAAAGATAAAACATCTAACAAAATCCTCCAGTGCTCCAGCAAACAGTTCAAAGAAAAGGCATCAGAGTCCAATTACCTGCCCACAGGGTGCAGCAGCTGAATATTGCAAACCAGAGAGCAACGAAACATCAATTTTTTGGCCACCCACAGCTCCACACAGGTGCAAATTGCAAAGCGGTTTGCTGTGGCAAACAGTGCATTGGCTTTCTTTCTGTCCCATGGTTGCTATGGGACCTCTATAGCACCTGTGAGACCAGGCAAGGTGGCAGCTATCCTCGGAGCAACATGCTGGGCATTCAGAGCCCAGGGAAGCAGTAGAAACCAAGGGTCCCATCCCTACTCCAGCACTTGCCCAAGTTCACACCATTTTCTGCCTGAAGCATTACTTTGTTTCCAGTCTGCACCAGAAAGCTACTTCCCTGATTTCCTTACCCAAAAGGCAGATGAAGCCTCTCCCTGTTTCAAACCAAGTTATAGATTGACTTTTTATTTACTTTTTACCACCACCGTCAAGCAGTGTTGTTTATCTGGGATATCTCCCTTCTCATTGTCCTCTTTTTGTGCCCCACTGATGTAAGGACTTTCATAAAGGCTTTTCTCTCAGTGGCATCTTCCATCTCTTTTCTGCACTGCAACATGGAAACAAGCTCAAGCAGAGATCCAGCAAAAAAGCAAACTGCGTGAGTCCAAAGCAAAAAAAAAATCACTTGACGGTTTAACTGGAAATTCACATTTAGTTGTTTTTCTGTTGCCTACTTGCATACTGAGGCAGATTGTATCTCATGTGAACTTCTGTTTTGCCCTGTCCTCCTCCTCAGAAGTGCAGCAGGATTTCTATTCCAAAAGTTAATACATCATAGGTTTGCAAACAGTACTTAAAATAATGCACTCCCCTGCCTTCCTGCAGTGTGACCATCATTCCTGTACACAGGCTGAGTCACAGAGGGGATGATGATCTGAGCTCTGTGCAGACATGGACCTTCTGCTGGCGTTTCATGACAGTGAACAACAGAATCATAATCATAGAATTATAGAATGGTTTGGGTTGGGAGGGGCCTTTACACCCATCCAATTCCAACCCCCTGCTGTGGGCAGGGTTGCCACCCACCAGATCAGGCTGCCCAGGGCCTTAAGCACTACCAGGGATGGGGCATCCACAAGTTCTGTGGGCAATTTTACTTTTTTTTTTCACTTTTTTTCTCCTCTAGACAATTACTGAAGTTATCCTTTCTTGGGTCTAATCCCAGAGATTAAAAATGGAGCCAGATTAAGCAGACGATTAATTTTATGTCAGTTGACAGGACTCATCAACATGTTTTATTTCAGACGTATAAAACTTGGAGCCATTCACCTCAAAGTTTTTTCTCTGATTTTTACCATTTTCCTTGCCATAGAATTGACATGTATGCAGTTCTTTTCTTCATTTCATCTCTGATCATCAAACTTCTGTAAAGCAAAATCAGTGACATTTTGTTGTCTTTCCCAACGATGACATCTTAGGCCCCATCAACCTTGCATTAAAATGTTCCTTTAGAGACAAAAATGCTGTACGCCCCATCTTTTAGTAAGTCCAGGAGTCAAGAAACTATTTCTATTGACATGTATAAAAATGAGCAGATTCCAAAATCTCTCACATTTCTGCCTTTGTCCTCCCTCAGAATTACTGATTGAATGTCCCCTATTTTGAGCAAAAGCTGAAATATGGATTTTCTTTTCATCATCACCACTTGCACAGCTGCATCAGTCATTAAGCTGTCCTAAAGATCTGTTACCCAGGAACTAGATGCCAGGTATATATCGTATCCTGAGGTGAATTGTGGCAAGACATAAATTGATCATGTGGTTCACACCTTTGAAACCCAATGAAAGAACATCAATTGCCATCAACTTCAGGGATATAAATAGAAAAGGCCAAATCAATTCTAGCCTAAATGTATTGTGGAATGAAAAGTTAGAGAGGAAAAAAAAAGCCAAACAAACCATAGTTAGCTTCTTCGGAGACAGAAAATTATACTTTTGAATGCAGGACATAAAATTGAGAGAAATTTCTTCAGACAGCCAATTCATTCCCTAAACATTTTTAGACAACTGCAAGCTAAAATTACAACCCCAAACACACTATGCTCCATGTTAAACTGTGTTTTCACTCTTATTGTCTTTATGGAAAAGTCGTTCCAGAAGTACAAATAACTGCAGGTTATCAGCTTCCTTCAAGCATGCAGGTAAAACGTAGCCATAGTCCTTTTACAGCTATTTGCCCTTCTGCCAGGATAGCTGTTTACCTTAAACATCATCTTGTGTTAAAGATCATGGTGTAGTTACAGTCCTTTTACATAACTGTGTCTGTATAGTCTTATTCCTCCCCTAAATCAAAGCTTTCTAGATTAAAGGAGCACAGATAGTGCTGTTTCTTTTTACTAAGGTACATTCTCCATCATTTCGAATTTGTGTTCAGCCTCCTTGAGTATGTGTGAGTAGGACTGTACGTTACCATTCTGAACGACATCTTACAGCATTTTCTACTGGAAACACCTTGTGATATACATGCTATTTTCTTCTCTCCCTCTTATCTTGAAGGCTCATAGTCATCCTATGATCACTGAGCACAAACAGGTCCTCTTTTTTTTCTGTTGCTTCTGCTACAATTCCCAAGACTACAGCAGAAATTCTTTTTATATATTCCCAAGTACATGGTACTGCACTTTGTAGCACTGCATTTCATTCAATTGCTGTGCTCCACTTCTCTCTGTAATCCAGTTCCTCCCCCACGTTTCCATGTCCTCCCCATTTCTGATGCTCCTTCTTGCTCAATCTCATCCTCAAGTTGCACCCACATCATCTCAGCTTTTGTGCTAGGGGCAGTGATTGAAAGTTAAATGCATTCAGCCTAGAGGTAGCTCTTTGTGGAGCTCCAGTAGTAACATCCTTTCTGTAGTTGTCTCAGTTTTACTGCTATTTCTCTTCAAAGAAGTTATACAGCAATTAATTATGTGTAATAAATCCGTTTCCATCTTTTTTCCCTTTAGCTCCACTTTTTAATTATTCTATCCACGTGAAAAAGTTGAACGCTTTCCATCATAATCACACTAGGAAATCTGTACATTCTAAGCTTTTTTTTCTCTCTCTTTTTAATGTGTAAGGTTTGTCATTTGACAAGTGTACAGTATTACCTTTGCTAGGCTTACACCAGACCCTCAGGTTCTTGTGACGGCTTTGTCTGAGTTCTGGGATGGAGACTAATTAGTTTTCTAAATTAATTATTTTAATCCTCTAGATCTGTGCTTACACATCTGATTAATGTGCTATATAGAAGTATATCAAATACCACACATGTTTAAGAACAGGAGAACTTGCATCATTTCCACATGCTGCATCTATAGTATGGGTCTTATTGTATGAAGTCCAGGACAAGATGCAGTTGTCTTAATAATTGCCTCAAACACAAGCATCTGAGATACTCCAGGATATTTTGGCAAGCAGAAAGTTGGCAGATATGACAGCACCTACAGAGGACCTTGGCTTTTCTGAAACAGGTGCTGCAGAGAAACTGGAGTACCCCAAAACATCTACAATTGTTGGGGGACACAACTGAAACTCATTATCTATCTATTGACTTTATCTGGGAGACTTGGAGAGGTGCGATAAAAATTGGAGCTGGCAACAAAGCTGCATTGGATTAGTTCAGTTTAGAAATCGGGTTGGTGTTTCCTAGCAGTGAACTGAACAGGCAAGATGGTGTCATCATGTTTATAAAGGGTAACTTTGGAGAAGATGGGCTTCAAGGTAGCTTTGGGCAATCTGACTCTAGGCTAAATTTTCAAAGTTTAAAAGTTGTGATGTCCTGTGTTGCCTCTTCTTATCTACACTGAGGCAAGAAAATGATTGCCTTGAGCACTCCTGATAACAGCAGATATTAAGACAGGACTTCAGAGTTCTAGTTGCTCCATCAGCCAGAAAGAAATACTTTGATGGCCATGTATACTCAGACTTCATTGGGACTTCGTTGCTTTCTGATTATGGCCAACATCACCCATAGACCACAGCAATCAGAGCTCAAAGATAAGCTTCAGCAGATTCACATCTGGGAGAAAAAAATCTCCCCTTTGGTTGCACCATCCCGAGATCTCAGAGCTGTTGGGATGATTTGTTCATTTGGATTTGGGCTTTTGATGGAGACCTGGGACACAGAGTTGCCTGATCACCTGGTCATATCCAGTGTTGAATTAGTTCTTTGCCACTGCAGATATCTGTGGTATTTCCATTTCTCCTGCTCTCTGTTGCTACTTCCCAGCAGTTTGTTTGCCTGAGACGAATGCTTCTGTTCAAGGTCACTGGGGACAATCTAGGTAGAATGTAATGACTTGCAGTTCACAAAAAATTAGATGAGATGATCTGGGCACCCCTTCTGTCCTCAAATTCCGTGCAACTATATGAAAAAGACAGAAAAAGAACTTGCCTGTGTGACTGTGAACGAAAAGAACTACTCCTCATTCAATAGCAGGTAATGATTTTGACACGATCTCTGAACTCTGGCTTTACTGATGCCGGAAGCTTAACAACCCAAGGAAGTTCTAATCTCTGATTCCAGCTTTTATCTGTAGAGGTGGGAGGGAAGGAAGCATTAAGTACAAAATTACCAGAAAAGGGCTGCTTGAATCAGCAACTTTTAGCTCTTCCACTATGATTGTAATTGATTTCAAGTCACTGCTTACCAGGGAAAATACACCGCATCATGACCAGACTGCCACCTAACCTCAGACTTTGCATAAATTTTGGAGAAATGTTGTCTCAGTGATTTCTAGTACTGGGCTCTTCAGTGAAGGAAAAAATAGTAGAAGAGAACGGCTTGGTTTAAAGACAACTATGCAGCAAGAGGAGATTATTAATTGTGGCAGATAGCACATTTGTAATATCTCAACAGTACTTGTAAAAATAAATGAAATGGTAACACAATTATTCTAGCTCTTCCATTATTTCAATTAATTTTGCTTTCATGTTCATTGATGCTATTGTCATGCTGCAGTATTGTGCTTTGAACAAGTTCCTGCCCTGCTCCAGGAGGTCTGCTGGGGTAACGTCTCCAGCATAGAAGTTAAAACCCTCCAAATTAATTGCTCCTTTCATCCTTTAATTAGAACTACACTAATTTCCTTCTACATCATTATTATATAAAAAGCCACGCCTTCAGCTCCACATTTCAGCTCTTGTACACTGATGCAGGAGATTAAAATTATAATAACACAAGCACAAGGGATGCATCACAGTTAGCAATGAAACTCTTACTAGACTGTGTCCTTGACAACAGGATTGTTCTCTAGGGCTTAACCAACACAATTTCCTGATAATTCTACGAGTCTGTGCATAATCTCTGTCCAATGGGATCCTAGACCGATAGCTGATAAACTTCAGTAGTGGAAAGTTCTTCTATTGACCTTACATCACTGGATGCTATTGGAGAATTCTACCTAACAGGAAAGAGGGGGGAAAAAGTCAGAGCTGCATGCAAGATATGACATCAGGTCTTCTTTTAAGTAGTTAATTTCTGGAATATTGCATTATAAAAGTCTATTGCATTATAAAAGTCTTAACAGAATATTTTCAAACTCACATTTGATGAAATGGTTTCATTAAGGTCAGGCCCACCTCTGATTTTGGAATATGGAAGGCCAGCCAGAGGAAGGCATTCAGTTCAGGAAGTAAAGCTGTCCATTTACAAATTAAAGACCAAGCATACTTAAGGCAAATGACGGTGAGACAAAATAAAATTCAGCCTTCACTTATTTTCATATTTCCTTACAGTTGCCATGAGAATATTTTAATAACCACTGTAGAGCTTAAAATTATGCAGGTAATTGCTTTAAGTAATTTTAGTGCTATTAAAGATAACAAACCTCTTGTGTAAAATACTTTTCTAAGCAGTGATCAGCAGAAAAGGGGTAAAGATCTTTTTAGTGCAAATTTAAGTTCTTTTTATAGGTGAGCTGAAGTGAGAATATAATTACATTATCTATAACAAAAGATGTGCAGATATTCAAACTCCTACCATCTCAGTCTTGTGTTGACTCATGCAGAAAACACATCAGAATTTTAACTAGCTTCATTTCTACTGTTCAGCAGCTTGTATGTGATCTCTGAGCCCACCTTCAGGTCGCACTGATAATTTTCAAGTTGCAATGTTATTCATCATAGCACATTTATAACACCCAAAACTGAGTTCTTCCCAAATTACTTGCGAGAAACTCAGAGGAACAAGTGAGTATAAATCTTGCACATCTCGCTTTCATTTCTTTTCCTGACCTTCATGATTATGGCTAAAAAATCATTTCCTTCTTTTTTGGCTCTACTTCATGAAAAATGTGTCAGAAAAGTTAGACTTTTAGAGAAGTTTGGGACATTGAAAAAATAAGTCACACAAAAGCTTTAAGGTCCCAAGTGAGCTGTAATGTACATTCTTTCTCCAAGACATTATGTCCTACTAATGAGTTATGAGAATCCTTACTCCCTTGGTGTTCAGATGCTGAATAAACATGAAAAATTGTGCACTTTTTTCTTTTTTTTTTCAGACTTTTTAAGGGATGCAACTTAGACCCTGGAGAAGAGAAGACTGAGTGGGGATCTTATCAATTCTTATAAATAGCTGAAGAGTGGGTGTCAGGAGGATGCGGCCAGGCACTTCTCAGCAGTACTAAGTGACAGAATAAGGGGCATTGGGCACAGGCTGGAATATAGGGAATTCTATACAAATATGAGGAAAAGCTTCTTTACCTTGAGGGTTACAGGGCACTGGAACAAGTTGCTCAGAGAAGTTGTGGAGTCTTCCTTTCTGAGGATATTCAAAACCCATCTGGACACTTTCCTGTGTAACCTGCTCTAAGGAACCTGCTTTAGCAGGAGGTTGTACTTGATGATCTCCAGAGGCCCCTTCCACCCCCTGTGATTCTGTGATAATCACACCGTTTTTTAACCAGCTAAAAGTTAGGCATGTAATCTATCAAATAACCCTCAGCATAACAAAATAGATGCAATGGGTTATTCTGCAGAGGTGCTGATTTCTCCTTGCTGAGAATGACGCAGCTGGCTGTCAAGAATATATTTCAATCATAATGTTAAATGTTAGAAGCTGTTATTGTAGACTAACGAACTATGCACCACCACTTCATCAGGGCTGTACAGCACCATCCAAAACCCTCACTACTTCGTGCCTTTGTGGAATCCTTGTAATCAGTGCCTGAGGCAGGTAAATCCGGCTACATGGCTCTGCTTTCTCACAAGCTCTTCCCTTTGTTTTATTTATTTGCATTCAAATTTTTCATCTCTGGCAGTTGTTGGCCCTAAATCTAGAAGGGATCTTCTGGTGATACCCTGCTCCAAGGAATAACTGAAACAAGATGGGTAACAGCTGCCAAAGCTTGGCAAAATGAAAAGAAAAGGGAAAAAAAGCATCAGCGTAGCTAGAAAATACATCATGTTGCTGTGGCTGTTACACCTCTGCCACCAACTGGGATATGCTTTAGGTGAGTACTTCTGGCCCAAATAGTCTACAATATTTATCTCTTGCCAAACTAAAAGGTTAGAGACAGCTTCTCCCACTTTTTTCCACTGAACCATTTCTCCATGACAATACAGACCAAAACAGTGTTTCAAAGCCTGAAATTTCAAAGCTTACAATAGAAATTCATTTCTTTTCTTCCCCTTGCATTTTTCTTTCCTCTTCATTTTTCACCCTTCTGGACAGTGTTTCAAGATAGAAAAAGCTCTCTTCCAAACAGAATGAAGGAAAAAGTCTTTCCTCCCCATTCTCTTCAACTAGCAACATCAATTTTTCAGCCATTAGCTTCTGTGAGATGAATGTTAATGAGCCTGCACAATATAAGTAATGATGATGGATGCTTTCCAGGTGCACTTATAGACAGCCAAGCATTCTTTCCATAGCCTAGCTGTAACAGCTCCTACCCATAGAGAGCCACCATTTGGCACATATCCATCCATTATCACTCCATCTTTGCACTGAAGCTCAATGCACGGGATAACCTGAGTTCACTAAATTAATTTCTAATCACTGATTTGGGGGATTCACCTTCCTTCTATTTATTTTTGATGGGGGAACACCTTGTTCCCTCCTGACTATGTTGGGTTTATGTGGCACGGTTTTGGCAGCGGGGGGCTGCAGGGGTGGCCTCTGTAAGTAGGGCCCAGCAGCTGCTCCAGAAGGGACCCACCACTGCTGGAGCTGGGACATGAGCGATGCTGGTTGTGCTCTGAAAGAGCTGATTTAAGAGAGGGAAAAACTGCAGCACAACAGCAGCTGGGAGAGAGGAGTGAGAAACGGGAGAAAAATATCCCTGCAGGCATCAAATTCAGTGAAGATGGAGGGCAGGAGGTGCTCCAAGCACGGAGCAGAAGCTCTCTGCAGCCCAGGAGAGACCCATGGTGGAGCAGGCTGTCCCCCTGCAGCCCATGGGCACCACATGGAGAAGATATCCACGTGCAGCCATGGAGGAGCCCACGGAGCAGCAGTGGATGTGGCCTGGAGGAGGCTGCAGCCTTGGAGAGTCCCCACAGGAGCAGGCCCTGGGCTGGAGCTGCAGCCATGGAGAGGAGCCCGCGGTGGGGCAGGAGCCTGGGGGAGCTGCCACCCATGGGGCTTCATGCTGGAGCAGTGCCCAAAGGATGGGCCCCGTGGTACAGAGCCATGTTGGAGCAGTGATTGAAGAAGTGAAGCCTGTGGGAAGCCCACGTAGGATCAGTTCAGGAAGGCTGGCATCCGTGGGAAGGCCCCATGCAACAGGAGCAGAGTGATCATGGAGAAGCAGAAGAGACAAAGCGTTACGGGCTGACTGAAGCTCCCGTTCCTCTGGGCTACTTGGAGTGTGGGGGTAGAAGAGGATGGATATGGGGAGGATGTGTTTTTAGTTTGCTTTTAGTTCTCACTGCTCTAGTCTGTTAGCAGTAGGCAATAAATTACATTAATCTCTATGCTGAGTCTGTTCTTCCTTTGACAATAACTGGTGAGTGGTCTCCCTGGCCTTATCTCAACCCTTGAGCCCTTTCTCATTATATTTTCTCCCCTTGTTTTTTTGAGGAGGAGGAGAGGGCGATGTGGTGGAATTAATCTAGGCATTAGTGTGAAAACACCACACTGACCTGCTCTCATTAAACTCCATAGCCAAAATACTTTTGGTGTGGGTTTTTTGTTTGTTTGTTTTAATTGTTTCCTTTTAGCTAAAATGCTTCACCCTTGAATACTCTCTGCATGGAAGAATTCCTGACTTATGCAAGCAGCCCTTTGGAAGGTCACAGAGCTATTCATATTGAATAAGGGAGGAAACGATAATTGAAAAATGGTTTGCAAAATCATTCCTTCACCCCTTTCTCCAGCAAAATTCTCAGCCCTAAACAAGTGCTGTATTATATGTACAAGTAGTGACCTAAATGTTCTTCATTTTAAATATTTGTACCTCTGCCAAAATAAGCAGTGAGTAGTTCCTAGGTGTTCTTCCTCCTGTTTTTCACATCTGAAACAGTAAATGTGTTGCTGCAGAACAAAGCACTAATAGATCAAGCTAAGCATCCTTCCTAAACTAGTGCTCAGTCTTATCTGAAGATTAATAAGAAAGTGCAGAATATGTCAAATAACAATGCAAGAAACTGATAGATTTACAAATAGCACTCTGAGGGATGGCTAAGTTACACAGGTAAATGAACAGGAGCACCAGGGACACAGGAGTTCCTCAATGTAGTAAGCCAATTTAACTAGTAGATTCTGTACTTCTAGCTCAGTTTAGAAGAAGGGTTAGGGGAAATTAGGATTACTTTCTTAGCTAGCAAATCTGCATCCACAAACAGTTGCATATCCAGAAACAGATGCATATCCACATGTTCCTATAGCAAAAAAAATCTGCTTTTTTGCTCTATCTCCACCAAGATTGCACCCTTGAGCTGCACTGCAATGACCACTCTAGTCCCTCATCTGCCCCAGCTGACGATTCAGATACATTAGATTAGACCGTGGTGACTCGTGGATGCATCATCCTAAGCTAAATTGCAAGAAGCTGCATTTTAGGCAAAATGTGCCTGCTGGAAAACTGATATTCCATAGACTCATAGGAGAATTTGTTCTGTTTCCCAGACATTAAGTCATTTCCATTTCTCTTCTCTGGACTTTCTGGGACAGGCACTTGCACATTAGGCAAAAATATTAATCAGATGGACAAAGCTAGTTCTGATTGCATGAGGACATGAATGCAAAGATATTTCCAAAAGTCTTCACACACACAAGTGAGCTGTGCTCCAGTACTCTGCATTTTCTTCACTGCAGAAACAATATTCCCCTCCCATCTCTTCTTTTGGCCTTGATGCACTCCTTGCTTTCTATTAATGAGAATAGCCTCAAGCAAAACAAAACCAACAGCACTTCCAAATTTACACCAGCCACAATTTTCTTTACAAAGGAGCAATTCTGCAGCCATGTTGGATTTCCTCCTGCTTCTATGAGTTGACTTTAGTTAGGGCAAAATAGAAGTAGTAGGATAGAGAACTCATCCTATCCAAATGGCTCGTGTTTTCAAGTTGCATTTTCTCCTTTTTTCTTTTTTAATTTTCAATTGAAAGAGGATAACCAGAGTGGCATAGCACTGTAAACAGTGGATAATAAGTCTTAGTTTATGGTCACAGGAAAGCACTGGTAATTGCCTTCTACTTGCTCTGAATATAAGACATGGAAACAACAAGGTGTGGAGATAAGGTTGTATCAACAATTTTTCTTTCTATCCATTGAGATTTTAGTTTGGCCCTGATAGTCATCATTGACTTATGTGCGACTTCAGCAGGCATTCTGGTGTCATTTTGCAGGGACACATGGCTTGATGGGCCTTTTATGAACAATTACACAATGGTGTAATTTAGAGCATTAGCGGCACACTCAGCATGTCACAGGACACACACAGCAGTAAGGCACAGCGCAGAGAGAAGGAAATCAGAAAAATACAACATTGCCTGGGCAAATTCCCTACAAGATAGCAGCTGAGAAGCTGGGCATTGAAACCACATGAGATCCACTCAGCCAGCTGAGGAAGGCTATCTCCACCTCAGAAACTAGTTTTAATTCTGAAAGCCAAATTAACACTGGGCACATTTCCTTTGAGAAGCAGAACTTCAGCATTTATGAAACTATATTATCGACATTTAAGTTCTTTAGCTCTGTCCATTAAATCTTTTAAGCAAAAGCCATAATGATGATGGCTGTCATTATTATTTGTCATCACAGTAGCAGCATTTTGCAAGCACCCAGGAGCCCAGTCAATTGTACTGCAATGTACAGCCCTAACCTATATTGATCCTTCAGCTCCAAGTCTCAAATCAAAAGCCATTTCTGAGATTTTTATCTTGTGTGACTCAAAGGCAGAAAAATCTGTGGGTTGTGTTAGTCACTTTTCTGCAGGAATGCATCACCTCAGCAGCCATGAAAGGTAGTTTTAAATTTACAGTTCAAGAGTTGACATGAGACACCTTCCAGAGCTTACTCCACCAGTCAGGTCAGAGACTTCATTTCTTTTAACGTGCTCCATCTAAGAACCTGAAGCCAACAGAGGTCTCACAGTGATTTCTACTGCAGGTGCCAGCTGTGTACATGAAGAGGGAAGACCTGGCCAAACTAGGGACCAGCTGACCTCCTTCTGGTGCACCAGGGCTCAAGTGATGTGGCTACACACTGTACTTCACCAAGACCATGGGGTGGAGTGTACACAGAGCATTCCAGCAGCCCAGGAAGTCAAGATCAGTAGACTTCTACTAGGTAGAAAACAAAGCTGATGTATGGAGCAGAGACAGCAAGCCACTCACTGAGCCCAGGACCTGGAAAGCCATTTGCCCTCTCTCTCTGTCTCATGTGTGGGACCCTCGGCCACACAGGCTGCAGTAGCATGCAGCTCTGGGAGCTTGCAAAACAAAACGATGCAATTTCAAACCCCTCAGGCTGAAGAGAAAGTCACCACATACTGATTTACTGCTTCTGGACCAAAGACTCTTATTAGAGTTTTATGCAGTAGGAAGATGTTATGGTTGCGTTTTCTTTTTTATTCATTTTTTATTTTCATTTTTTATTCATTTTAAAGAAAAAAAATGGCCAGTTTTGTATGGAGGAAAAAAAAAAAAAAAAAAAAATGCCTGTATGGAAGGTATGATTTTGTCCAGCAAGTCTGCCTTCAAACAGACAGCTAACCCATACCCAAAGACAACAGAAAGTCAAGGAGGTACATCCAGGCTCACACCAGGCTCTGACATTTCCCATTACCTATCAGCCTGTTGTGTGGCTATGAATATAATTTCCAAGTATATCATTTTTCCAATTTGCTATACACAGAAAGTAGGTGCCAAGCTCAGTTTTCTGAGTAATAATCTTCCTTCTCTGTCCCAAACTGCTGCACAGCCATGTCAGATAATGTGGTATTAAATTACATTGGATTCCTAATGTACATTTCTTCAAGTGAGAACCCTGTTTCAGAAGTGGTTGAAGCATTGTCTAGATACTCCTCAGTTTTATGAATACTAATTTTAAAGCCAAACGTTTACTTGCACAATACTGAATTTCCATGTTCTCCATTCACAAATGAGGAAAGAGACTCAGCTGTGAAACTGTTTTTCTAAGGCTATGAAGATGTATCAAGATCTGAGTTCCCTTTCTTCTAGTCCTATACTGAGAATGGTACACCACAAATAACTGTTATTGAGGGTTAAGTACCTCCCCACACACAGAAAGAAGTTGAGGCTGATATTAATTTATTCTTTTTGTATGGTCCTTTTTTGCTGCAAATGGGCCAAGGTAAATGGAATAGCCTCTGTTTCAGTCAGTTTGTCTCTATTCTCAAAGTAAATGTGTGATCTCACACACACAGAGAGTAAAAGCTCACATGGAAAAAAATAATTGATATTCTTCTTGCAGCAGACTTGACATGTCTGTAATAAGAAGTAATTCATTAGAGCAGTAGAGCTCATTGTCAGCAAATGTTGTAAAGTAAAATAAATGGGAATTAAAATTAATTCTTCATTAAGATTTGATGAAGACTCTGTCCTTGAGCTGTAAATCCAGGGCACCTCTCTTCTGGAGAGCAGTTATCAACCTACAGGTCCTCCTGGTTGTCTGGGAGACATATATGATGTAATGCTGGTGGACAGCGTGCCTGTGTATTCACTGTTACCATGCTCAACTCCACTTGCACCACAGACTGTCTTGGAGGGTCTCCTGGTTCCTCATGCTGCTCTGCTGAAATCACTGGGACCTGTGGGTGTGAGCCAGAGTTTAATTTCTTTTACCTCTTCCCAGAACACTTAAGTTCAAGGATGGCCTTGTATGTGCCCAGGACAGCCAAGACGGATGGCAGTGATAAGAGCTGTGCCCAAGTACTCTGTACTGTCTAATGCCAGCTCCAAGATTTCTTCTCGCTACCTTTAGCCTTCTAAATATAGAAGATAGACATTATGGCAAAGGACCTCATCTCAACTCCTCCTCATCCATAAAATAGATGTACTTCCACAAAGAACTTCATATTACATTCAATGTAGGTATCTTTGGAAGATATCTTCTATTGTTCTGGGGTGATACCTGTCCACCTTTACTAAAAAAAGAAACCTGAGATTGGAGGCAGAGCTGAGAAATATCTGAAGATAGGTGAGCTGTAACCCACCCCAAGATCTACCTATAGGCTCTTCTGTAAAAATGGGATTCTTCTGTCCTAACTTCTGGTAGGCATCTATGTATTCCCCAAGGAGAAATAAAGATACAGTAAAGCCATTGTACAAATGAATGAAATTATGATTGCTCTTTTTCAAAAGGGCAACACCAAAATGGGAAAAGTGGTAGAAAGCCATTCTGAGGGTAAGAATGGCGGATCTGATTCCTCTTGGTTTGTACAGGGAAAGAGAGAAAACAGCAGTTGAAGGAAAACACTGACAGAGAAAAATTGGTGTAAAACTGGCCATTAATATATTTAAGCTGGTAATTAGAAAGAAGTTCCATTAAATCAACTCCCAGGCAGGACTGAAAGAAGAGAGAAAAATTGACTCTAAGATAAAGCTTCATACTGTGAAGAGGAGGAGATGAGGTGCTGCTTTTGATTACAGGCAGCTCAATGTGCTGACCCACGAGACCCCTTTCAACTTCACGCTACTGTGTTCTCCAATGCTGTCATTGCCTTCATCATTACAAGTGGAAATTGAGGGCACTCAGCACTGACCAGTCCTAGATCCCAGTGCAGCAAAGAACTCTAAGGCTCAAATTTGCTTTTCTCAATTGCTGAAAGTATTGGCTCAACAGAATCAGGAAAGAGCCAGCTGGGCACAGCATTCCCTGGCCCACTTCATTTCTTCAGAAATAATTTCTCAGAAAACATGTTTCCATTTTGCAATGGACTCCCAGGAAAGTCCTGGATTAGCCGTTTTATTTTTTTCACCTGCTAGTGCAAACACGTTTTAGCCGATAATGACTCCGGCTGCAGCTTCTCCCTTTGGAAGGATTATGATGACAGCAAAAGAGGCTGATGAAAATTGTGACAATTCCCTCTTTCCCCAGCAGATTCAGAGCAGTGAACGCTAACGTTAAAATGTACAAATGGCTCCGCATGCAATTTTAATATGATTATCATATGAGAAAAAGAAAGACCATCTGTGGAAGCTAGAAAATTTTAATGGGAAATTTAATTGACTTCATTTATCTAAGGGGAGATGCATGTGTCTCAGGACCTCCAAGCCAGTTAGGTAGCCATCTCCACTGTGCCAGAATTAATGGTTTGCTCAATGGAGAGTGCACTATACCTGAGAGACTATAGCTGTCATATCCCACTCCAAAAACAAAAAGCAAGGTTATAAATCACCCTTATCACCAAGACAACGATTAAGGACAGAATGTAGTGTTTTAGCACAAGAAGTGAATGAATGACTGCTGCAGGACCCAAAGGCCTCAAACTATAAAACAAATAACTGTGATTAAGCAGATCAAAAGTCTTTAACTTACCTAGGGCCATAAGGACCAAATTAAGCCCCAAACCATTTAGTAAATGGCTTTCATAACATTTCTTGTTTTGAGCATCTTGGCGAGTGTTCAGGAAGCTCATTAGGAAACTGGAGCAACAAATCCACTTTATTGAGTCAAAAAGAGCAGGTTTCTTAGAATTTAATGCATCAGAGGACAAGCCAGCAGCAGAGAGGGCCATGGTTTCAGCTGAGCATAATCCATCCAGGCACAGCCTCGTTGCCCAGAAGTGATTCCAGTTCTTCTCTGCCCCATCTACATGGATGCCATGGTATTGCTTACTTTCTCTGGCTTTATTTTTCTTTTGATTTTCTTTAAGATCATCACCCATCAGCAGAAATTGGAAGGATTTTCTATTTAAACAGTGTTGCAAAATATCAGTTCCTCCAAACAACCTATGTCTGTAGAAGAGGGATGGAGGTAATTCCCAAGTGTTTTTCTTTTTCATGAAATTTTGAAGATAACATTCAAATTTTTCAATTTGAAGTAGTATTTTCTTCAGAAATCCATGTTCCTCTAAGTTACCAAGGAACAAGAAAATAAGAGAATGATCGAAAATTAAGACATTCTCCGCTCAAACTGACCAAAAGAAAACATTTCTACTGAAACAAACATCATGGCCTCCTTCCCTCTAAAACCAACCTGTACATTCACCCCAGCTCCCCAGCTGGATACGCATAGGTAGCTCTTGATGGCAATGATGTAACTCGAGGCACTCAACCAATGTCGAATGAATAAGTGCAGAACACAACCCCAGCTCCTCATCCACTGCTCCCAGTTGTTTAAAGAAGTTTTTCTGCCTGATGATTCAGCTCCACAGGAAATGCATCCACTTGCAAAGTAATCCAGTGATGGAAATAGCAAAAGGCACTCCTTTGGTCTGAGAGGTGTCCAGAATCTCCTACACTCTCCAGGAGAGTGCTGTAAAAGCCACTTGTGATGTGAAAGCCACAGACCTCGCTTGCAATCAAAATCACTGCAGTCCAAACTGCACCCAGCACAAAGAAGCATGGCTGCTCCTCTGCCCAGCTCTGCACTGCGTTTTAGGCACCAGCAGACAGAGCCTGCTGGCTTTGTACAGGATATTACGCTTTGGATAAATGGAGATGCAATTAACTGCAGGCACAGTGAGCGGTCACTCCAAAATGGTCAGCGTAAGCTGAAAGCAAATGTAACCTGAAAGCTCAACAGCCATCTGTGACTGTCACACCCCAGAGACATTTCTCACGTAGACTGGCTGGATTGTCTTGGTGCCCATCTCCGTGTTTACCTGCCTGTCCTTTAAACCAGGAGAGGACCATGCTACACTGAAAATTATGGTCATACCTTGTTTTTCCCAAGTCGTCTGGACCATGAAGGATGGTGCTGAGCTCTACAAGATCCATCTGCAGGTTGCATTTTGACAGAAGGGGACATCTAATACAGCCTCTCTGAAAGTTATTGCCTGAGGGAAGAGTTCATTGACCTCATTCATCTAAAAGCAGACAAGAAAGACCATCTTGTCAGGGGACATCTCCCACAGCAAAATTTAGTGTGACAGCAATCAAAGGGAGAAAGCAGGTGACGAGGGGGCTGGAATTCTCCCCAGCATCCTTAACAAGTCCTGCGTGCTCTTGTGTGTGTTATTGTAGTCCCTTCAGTGTCTGTTGACTTCCTTTAAAAAAAGTAAGAAGCAGGAATTCTCACATTTAAGATTATCTGTAAATGTTAATGTACAAATATACGTGTATTATCTCAAAGAGCACAGCTGTTCAGAAGGAGTTTTCATTCTCTTGAGTTATAAGAGAGAGAGAAACGTGGTAATCGCCGATGAGCTGCTTTGAGATCACAGAGCCACGGAGACGACAAGGTGAAACATTCTCTGCTGTGATTATTACAATTTATCCTGAGCCGTGAAAGGTATATAGGTGACATAGCAGCACAGAGGAGACAGTATTCAGTGCCTCTTTAAGTCTTCAACTGCTATTGAAAAAGAAAGAGCAGATTGGGTAAGTGCAGATTGCTCTGCAGTGCCAGGGGATGTGACCTCAGCAAATGGAAAGAGGGGAGAGGAAGGTGCATGGATAGCCCTCGTTTTTTGGCCCAGATGATATTTGGCCATCAATGGTTTCTGACCCCACAGTTCACCTGTTCAAAGCTATTTGTGCTGAGCAGCTGCCACAATTTGGGATGAGTCCCACAGCCTGGGACCCTTGAGCAGGCTGCAGCACCCTTCCACGGAGACTGGTGTGGTAGTAGGGGAGTGAGAGGATTGGATGAGAGGTACTGGCCTTAAGTTGTGCCAGGGGAGGTTCAGGCTGGGTATTAGGAAAAACTTCACCAAAAGAGTGGCCATGCATCGGAACAGGCTGCCCAGGGAGGTGGTAGAGTCACCGTCCCTGGAAGTTTTCAAGAGCTGTGGAGATGTGGCACTGAGGGACGTGGCTCAGTGGGCATGGTGGGGATGGGCTGATGGTTGAACTGGATGATCTTTGGGATCTTTTCCAACCTTAATGATTGTATCATTCTATGACATACTCAGTTCTCTTCCAGGTATGAAGGAGATGCAGCTGAGATGCACAAGAGGCAGGGCCCTGGAAATCCTTGTTCTGATAGCACACACCTGTCCCAGGAACCTGGAAACCGAACTTCAGGCTCAGCACCTCACCTCAGGGCAGTGAAGTTTTGAGCATTTCATCTCAGAAATGTTTTTCTGCGCCCAAACAAACACGGCCGTTAAATCACCTTTAAGCAATGCAGCAGCTCCGGCTCGCAGGCAGCACAGCCTGCCACGCGCGGGTTGGATTGCAGCAGGGAGGGGCTGCCCTGCCTCCCTTCTAAATGCTTGCTATCAATCTGTTTCTCCAAACACCACCAACAAAAATAGCTCGTGCTGCCCTGACGGGAGCTCTTTCTGTGGGATACACTTCCCTCTGCTGCTCATATTGCTAATTGCAGTGCAGTGACAGTATTCCCGTGCTTCCAAGCACCCAGAGGAGAGACCTGGTTGGCATTTGATGTTAATCCTGGCATTAAATACAAAGGGTGAGACTTATTAATTACTGCAATCTGAAGGAAGCTGTGGCTTGTCTGCTTGTGATAATTGGGTTTATTTAAAAGGCATACTCAGATCCTATCTGAACTTGGAGATTTTCGTTCCTGCATCTGCACAGAACCAGAGTTTGTTCTGCACAGAAATTAAGGCCAAAGACCTCCTGCAGCTGAGCTTTCCTGAAGCGGTACACACTGCTTGTGGCTAACAGAGCCACAAGCAGCAATACCTGCAAAATGCACTCCCAAGGTTATTACTCAGTCACATCCCTATCCTTGCTGCAGTACAGGAACTGAACCTCATCACAACCACTGCAAAAGGAGCAGCGTTATTCCAGCAGCTAGCAAAGTAATGTTAAAGAGCATTGCTAGCTCTGGATCAGCCCCACACAGATTTACTTGATTTCATTTGCCCAAGAAGTGGCACAGACTCATTTAACCCAGGCCCCCTCCTGGTGGAAGGACCCATGCACCAGGGTGAGGGCAAAGGAAAGGGGCTCAGTGCTCTTTCTCGGGGATGAAGGACAGCTTTCTCTCAGGAACCATCACATCCCAGTAAAGTGTTCTACTGGCTTCTCTGTCCTGGGAGCAGAAGGATAACTCCCACGGACTGAGAGCCATGCCAGGAGGTGAGGTGCACATTTCTGACCCTCCAGCAGTCCTCACAAGTTCCCCCAGAAGCGCAGAAGCTGCCCAAGAAGGAGCGGTGCTGAAAGGGTGGGGGTTCAGTTCAGTGTGTTCTGATATCACCTCTCCAACCACAATTCCTCCTGGCTATTGCAGCCACCCTTATTTAGATCTATTTTTGCAAAGCTTCAGTGACATGTAATTAACTTTGTGCTCTGGGCAAAGTCTCACTAAAATAAATGTGCTTTAAGTGCACAGGCAATGGAAATTTACTGTTTGTAAAGCCGGGTACACGCATAAGATTTGCTGATACAAAATTGTGTTCAGTTGCTTTTATTCTTTATTCTCCCTGCTCGGAGGAATTTGAGATATTTCCTTCTAAATTTCTTGAATTAGCTGCAATCAACTTATATTCTATCCAACTGTTTTATTCTAATCTCTGCATAACAGCCCAGCACCTTGTATATAATGCAAATGGAAATAGCAAAGTTCCTGGTCTGCCCTGAGTGTCTATCACGTATTCCTGAGGAAAATCAAATTCCTCTTTTTTGACGGTTTTATGAGGATTTTATTCTTTCTGTTGCAAGAGATAAAGATTGCAAGTTAATTATGTATAAGAATGACACTGTAACCCAATTAGACATTATCTCTTCCTCTTATAAGAGGAAATCTCTTAATGCATGCAAAAAGCAAGCAAAAATATTTTTTGATTACCCAGTAGGTGTAAAACACATTGAGCAGAAGTGATGAGCTACAGAGGCAGGATGAAATCAAGTAGATCTCAGCTCTCAGCCTTCACTGAAGGCACCCAGCTTCCTCTGAGGAACAGCATCATGGAGAGGAAGTGGCAATTCAGGAATCATACAGAAAATCAGTGGCAAGAACTTCCCTGGGTCATCTACAGTCCATCCTCCAGGGAGAACCCAGATCAGCCAAAATCTTCCCTCTGTGCTCCCAAATACTTCTGGTGCCAGACATACGGGAGTACCAGGGCTCAGGCGCTGCAAACATGAGTAGAAGGAAGATATTCAAGTATGTCCCCACATTTCTGGTTTTCTTCCCTTTGGGGGACTATCAATAAGGTCTGATCTCCAAGCTGACACTTCCACCTTTTGTTATCATTTCTAGTCAATTTCTGGTTTAAAATTTAACGACAAGATGCATGCACGCAACCAGCTAGGTAGCAAAATTTGTTTCCTTAGGAAATCAAGCTAAAAATTCAAGTAACAAACTCAACAACATCAAACTACCTTGAAACTTCAGATACTTATTAGCTTTGCCTTCACAGGTGTTGAAGACAATAAAATTCCCAGCATTGAAGCCCTCTTCAGACACTGAAAAGCAGCCAAGCTCCTAAGGCTGGGGCACTGGAAATAATCTGTTTCCCTGCCAAAGCCAGAAGAAAGTTAACAAGCAATTTCAGTTTCAAGGCAAGCCGTTTTCACATGTGCTGTTCATTTATTTGTCTTTGCTAGATAGTTTTTTTTCCTTTCTCTCGGTCCTTAACTTTTAAATGCGGAAGGCTGCCAGGGAGGAGAATGATGTGCTGCAGGAGGGTTTGGAAGGAGGCTCTGGCAACATAAAAGCATTTGTTTTAGAGGCAGCAACAGGGGGTGGATCAGGTCAGCTCTGCCAGATCACAACGTGTGCGGAGGACTGAGATGCTACCATAAAGAAAGCCATCAGCCCACCTAACCCAAGGACAAGCCTCAACATAAATCAGGCTGCTCGGATTCATGGGTGCTGTTGCATTGCTTGCGTCTTGTGGCTGTACTGCCTGAGAAGAAATTCGTATTTAGCTGCACCAGCTCTGCCATCCTCAGCCATCAGAGCCACAGGCTTCTACACTAGAATACCCATCTGCAAAGGGAAAAAACAAGGTGCAAGCTCTCAGCAGACTGCTCTGCAAAGGGCAGTGAATAAGCCAGCTGTAGCAACGGCTGCTTCTCTGATAACCTCCTGTTCAAGGAAAAACTCAAACTGTTGCAACCATTCTCCCCATGGAGAGCCCTGGGAAGGCAGCAGCCCTTCCCAGCCCTCACACTCTCCATGAAGCCCCAGACCAATGACTCAAGTCTCTCTTCAGCTTCCTGTAATTCAGGTGCTGCTGCTTTTGGCTGCAAGTCACTGCTGATTTTGTGATTCAGTCATCAGAGCAGATTGGAAAGGAGGGGCTTTGGATGTTTTTTTGATGCTAAATCCACCCCCAGAGCTCTCTGTGGCAAAGTACACCTTGGAGTGATTAAAAGGCAAATCAGTCATTTGCACTTGAGCTCTCAAGATTCATTTTTCCTTCCAACCGTTGATTGAATTTCAGTTGGAGGGATTAATTCCAGAGACGTGTGTGTTTACTCCCCCCTGCTTCCTCCCACCATTGTTTTTGAACTCTCCCTGACACCAGAATGTAGGGGATTATTTCCTTCCTGTGACAGAGCAGGGCTGTAGACTGGAAGCACTAAGAGGAGACCCAGGGATGTCAAAGCCACCAAGTCCCAGCAAACAGGGCAAGGACTCTAAAAATCTTCATAGGAACTCTCTGGAGGAGGATGGACAGTAATCTGGAGAACAGACCAAAATGAAAGATCAGCTCAGGTCTGCAGCAGGGTAGTGCTGTCATGGCCACAGTAGCATTGCACTTTGCAGATCAGCTGTGGTTTGTTGGGTGCTGCTTCATCAAAGCCCTGTGATTTCCTCCAAGGTCCCCTTTCTAGTCAAGCCCACATCCTGGTCTCATCTTCAGCTGATCTTCTTGATATTATCACAACCTGATCTAGCTGTAGGTGTCCCTATTTATTGCAGGGGAGTTGGACCAGATGACCTTTAAAGGTCCCCTCCGACTCAAATGATTCTATAATTTCTTCCTGTGGTTCCCACACACAGCCCTGCAAACTGCACATGGCCAGATTGCAGCTTGGCCAGGCAGGGAGAAAAGTGCCAGGAGCAAAAACCACTTCATCCTTTGGAAGATAAACAAATAGGAAAGGAGAATCAAAGGGATCGGCACTGTCAAGGTCATGCAGAGTCAGAGGGAGGGGATCTCATGCATTTCAGCTGCCTGATGGCCTGGAGGAGCAAGCTGCTGCTGAGCCTTTTTGCAGGGCAAGGGACAGCTGTGCATGAGAGGCATTCACTCAGGTGCTCCAGGTAACCATCTGCGGCGGTTTTAGGTCTCTGTTCCTTTGCCAAAGGGATGAGGTGGGCAGACAGAAGCAATAACGTTTTGGATCATCTACTTGAAAATGCACAGCTCACTTTTTGGAGCTTCACAGTCCAGTTTTGCACCTAAGCCAGCCACTGTCATCATGCCAAGAAACAACTGGAAATTGTTTTTCCAGTTGTCTTTTTACAGCTCGGTTGCCATCCTTGGCAATTTGTTGTGTTGGGGTTTTTCTTTTCCCAGAGAATTCTAACTGGGATAGGTACTCTGCAGAACATACAATTCTTGCTAGGTGTGCAACCTAGCAAGCTGAGCATGTCACTGTGCCTCAGCATTACCATGTGTCTTTGCAACATTCCTAAAGAATATTAAGTACAGGGCAGGGAATTTGTTTGCAGCATTCAGGATCACAATGACAGACTGCCAGTCCGCAGGTATATTTTCCATAATGAAAAGCCTTTTGACAATCCAAACATCTGTTTATAATCTTTTTATTGGTATCTACACATCAAACACCACCACGCTGCAGACCAGCAACTCAGCCCTAGACAACCTCACTGGTCCTTTATAAAAGCAGCTCCCTTCCTCTAAGACCACCTTGGAGACATAAGCCTTGCTGAGGGACTAACTTCCACATCCTCATCCACGCCAATTAACTTCTGTTTGCTCTTTCCTCCTTTACTGCTCCCGTCACTTCAGAAGACAACTCGAATTCCAAGGAACTGCCATAATCTCCCCCACAGGGAACAGAGTTGAAGATGGTTCGAATAATTTGCTCTGCTGGTAGCTATGAAGTTGTCTCAGCTACAATGCACTCTAAGGCTTTAAGCATTGATGTGGTAGACTCGCACATGTATTAGTCACTGATTTTCTATGCATTAAGCTATGAAAGTACTTAAAAGTATCTAGATCTCAAAGTAAAATCACTAGAGAGACTGAGAAGTACCTGAGTGTTGATAATTGGTAGGCAATTTACAAATCCCCTTGCAGCCAAAGACTTGGGAAAGCCTACAGAAGCCACCTGGCAGCTGGTGTAGTCCACATGTAAGAACCACAGACATGAAGCTTTACACTTGCACCCAGCAGCTTTGGCCACCTCTCTTCACTGGGGTGAGTATCCACAACACGAGTCACGCTGCCCGAGTTCACGCTAATACAAGCGTCTGGGATTAGGCATGATTCCGTACATGTTCCCATCACCTCAGGACCCCACATGAGGGGGTAATACACCTATACATTACCTGGAGAACATCCATCCCTCAAAGACAAAATGCTTGCTGAGTAACAGACACCATTGAGAAATGTCTTCCTGAACCCACTAAACTTGGTGGTCACTGTAGATGATTCCGAAAGCCTGACCAACCAACAGCAAGTCAGGCATCTCCTGTGAGTGTTTTGGCTCATCTGCAGGACATGAATAAACATTTCTCACTGTTGACATTGCATTCCCATGTGATGAAGTCTGTTCTCCATGTGCTAACCCTAAGCATATTCCGTAACCAAATTCCAAAATAACAGTTCTGCAAAGGCTGAGGTTCTGTTAACCCAACTTTGAGAAAGATGAATATGACTCGAGCATTTTTCCAGCTTTTCTTTCTATAACCACATGCTTACGTTGTCCAATATTATTAACCTTGTTAAAAGATGCCTGCCCTGCATTATCAGCATGCTGAGTTTTGTTGAAATCAGGATTATTACAAACACACTGGGATTCCTCAAGGTGCAAAAGCTGTATTTAAGCCTTATTTACAAGATGACAGGAGGCAAGACTCAAATGGGAGCAGATGTTTTAGCCGAAGGTGCAAATGCCAAGCCATCCACGTGGCTTGGTGTACAGAATCACACTGGAACTGAGGTGCAGCCAGATAACAGAGCCCTTGCCTAGCAGAGGCATAAAAATGAAGGTGAGTTTGGACCTTAGCGAACTTCTGACTGGTCTGGAGGGCTATGCAATCAGTGAGATGACTTCACAGCTCGAGAAATCCCTTCTCCACACCTGAGCTCAGCTGCCTTGCATAAAAGCACCTTGAACCACTGTTTCTGCCAACAAGAGCTGCTGTCATAAGTTTCTTTTTTTTCCTTGACTCTTTTGGATTTTACAAGATATTTCAGGGCCTGGAAACAACGAAAGTGCTGCAGTTAGCAGCAAGCAGCCCAAGCAGTGAAAGAAAAAAATAGAGCCATTCTCCTAACTGTGTGTCTGTTCCCCTTGTCTGTCTGCAGAGTGCAATTAACAATAGATAATCAGTTGGTTTAGAAAGGCTAGACCCTGTAGGCAGTTTTTGTGACTTAGCACAAGGGATATGTAATAGGAAGTAGTTGCTCTGCCTCAAGAGATCATTTTCAGTAACACTTGGTCAGAAATCATGACTACAATCAAATTTAGCTTTTACATCATGGTCTAATAAAAATATATCAGGTGCCATTTGGAGACAGAACAAGAAACTTGCACAAAAGCACAGAACAGGAACTTTCCTTGCACATTTCCCAGGCATCTCTTTTAGTTTTGCTCTACACTAGAGAAACAGGAGGCCAAGACCTTTTGCCTCTTCAGCACATTGAACTTGTTGCAAGGTGGATCTTCCCAGTTCCTCTTTATAGTCTAACAAAGAGGCACTGTGACCAAGGGCAACTCCTCTGTTTCTTGTCCCACTGCTCTGTGCCTTTGTGTCGCAGGTCTTAGTAGGGCCAGCACCAGATGTCTGAGCCTTGGGCACTGCGAGAGGATCTTGACAACGATTTATATCTTTTAGCACTGCTACAACACAATGTTCTTGGTGGTTTTCTGACAATGATTTTGACTAACACGCGCAGTGACAGGATAGCAAGGTGCCAGGTTACAAACCCCAACAGCCCAAGTATCAGTTCCACCAGGTGATGCTACCATCCCAGACGAGCCATTAGCAGTACTGCTGCTCCTGAAAATCAGGTTGTTAGCTACATCAAGCAAAAAGAGGGCAAAGACCTACTCCCTTGAGGACATAAAAAATTTCCCCTCAGGCTCCCAGAAGAACCCCAGAGAACCTCAAATGTAAGAGCTCAGGTTCACAACAAGTTGGGTAAAACCTGGGAACCCCAGGGACAATTACCAGGGTGATCCCACCTTGGTCTTAGACAAATAGCTTGCTTTGCCCTAGATAAATCTCACTGAAGTGCCCACACCGGCATCACATTACTGATAGTTTTACAGCATGAGCAGCATCCCACAACCCACAACCATTATGTATGGCCCAGCTGGCTGGTGCAGCACTTGGAATGCCCCAGCCAGATTTAAGGGATTGCACTACACACATTTCTCCTGCTTTCTGCCTTCCACCTTCTTCTAAAAGCCAAGACAGATGGGTCTACTTCATCTCTGATTTATTTTAGACTGGTGTGTTGCCTGCCTGGAAGGGCTTTCCTTTGAGGGGCCTTTGAGGGATTTTATTAGAAGTTATGTGAGAAGCAAGTTTTGGTGACAAGTATGGGTAGCAATGTATGAATGACTTGCCTTTCACAGATGTTATTTGGGTTTTCTTAATTAGGTAACAGGGGAAAAAAGCCTTGAAATATATTTATTGGTTAATTCTGGAATAGGCCTTTTATCCAGGAAATTATTTGACATTTACGGCTTAGTTGGTTCACAAGACAACCTGCTTTGACTCGATATTGTTAGAAATCAATGCACAAGGTTAAGTATGACATTATAACTCAATGTTTTCGTGTCATAAACAGGACTGTAGTTAAGCTAAATCAAACGAATATGGTAGCCCAAATTTACTGCAGTCATAGACAGCATAAATAGTTAATTCATGGATATTGCATTACCTGGTTTAGAGGTAAAAGGGTCGTTAAGAACAACTCTGGAGCTGTTCCCCAAGGCTATATTGCAACTGCTGTCATTCATCTTCCATCCACCCTGCCAGGCTTCTGAGTATTTTGAAAGAGGCATTTTGATTTTAGCAATAAAAATCAGTAGCTTGAATATCGCCTGCTTTGTTGCTGTGCAAGCATAACTCCCCAATAGCTTCACGAGTTTCAGTTTAAAGGGATGAACCTTTCAAAACTATCAGCCCATCAAAAGTGTGCTTAATTTCATGAAAGGAACAAAATCTTTTTTTTCCTCAAAAAGAAAAAACTCTCTTTTGTGTAAAAGTTAATAAAAAGCTAAGAAGGGAAGACCATCATGTAAAAATAATTAGCATTAATATGAATGCAACCAGGTTTGCAAGCAGTGTGCCTTGTATGCACAGCTGCCTTCTTGGTAAAAATAACTCCCATAGGTGTCCACATCTTTAGAAACCAACTTCAGTGTACGTTGCAGCATCAAGGAAACAAGACAAGAGGCAGGAGGGCAGAAACTAAATTAACTCTCCAATGTCATGTGCTTTGAAAAGTGCCAGAAAACATGATGTAAAGCCAGTTCTAAAGGGTGATCACTGGGATTTGTTATTTTTCCCTTCCACAACAGAAATTTAAAAGAGAACTAATTCAAAACTGATTATTCAAGTGACAAAAAAAACTCCCTTCTCATAGTTATAACTTAGTTATGTTCATTTTGGAAGGGAAAATTTCTAGCCTCCTTCCAGTATATAGCAGTGAGATTTGTATGTACCTTTAATAAAGAAACGGGTTTGTGCTTGCCTGATAGTTTCCATGCAAGTCTTGCTACATTTTGAGTTTTTTTTGTGAAGATTTTACCATATTACTTTCTGTAAGATGACTGGGAAAACATCTCTGAAATCAACTTTATATGAAACACTATGCAAGTTCATTGTGATGTTTGGAGGGTAACTAGCTTATACATCAGTTTGTTTCTGGAAAACAAGTTTTGTCAAAAGTAATTTATATTCTACAAAGAAATCTTTTTTTGTAGCAACCTTTAAAATCTTTTCTTTTTCTCCAAATAAATCAAATATTTGAACCTCCTTAGGCTTTCAAAGAATTGACTGCAAAATGAAAGCAGAAATGGAATGAAAACGACTTTTTTCGTTAAATTAGAATTACAAGTATATGGTATTTTACTTTATTATTTTCCTCTGAGGGGAAGAAAATAAATAGCTACATAATAAAATGAATTAAAACAACATCAGGACTCCTGACATCTTTCTTAAAAAGAAAAATGAAATATAGTTCTGTATGTAAAGATGCATTTATAGATTTTTGTTACTCATTTATTTCGGGAGAGAAAAGGGTTATTTGTATGGTTATGGCTTCTCACTAAGATTATGGTTTCTCATAAGATGGTATTGCTCCATCTTACAGGGGCTCTGGATTACTTCAATAGGTTTTGATATGGCTTTGAATTTCATAGGAGGAGGGCAGGGGAAACATAGATAGAAAACTTCAGCTGACTTTTTCCCCTTCAGTCCTCAGTTCCTTTTCACATATATTTATAGCCACTTCCAAGGATGATAACTTCTTTGAAAGGGTTGCAATTTGAGCATTTTATACACCCCAGGTGCATTGCACCTATATAACTCTTATTACCATATAACTCTTTCCAACTATAAAACTCCTTTAGGGAACATAATATTGTTTGCATTAACTCAGGAACTAGGAACCAGCAGCCAGGATGTCGAGCCCCTCATACAGGGCACTACACATGTCAAGGTCCCTCATTCCAGGATGAAACAGACCCACGAGCCCTCTTATTCCTCTTAATGGCCAGATAGATTATAAAAACGTTTCTTCACAAGAGCAGTTCTGGAGATAAGAAGTGTTTATCAGGATTCAACAGGAGCAAATTTAATTTCAGTAAGTTTTATCTCTAACTTCGCTATTGTGCGCCTGACGCCTTCGCGTGCTCAGCTTTAGAGGAAATAACACCATTACTGACAATGAGAAGCCAACAGCGGGAGATGAGAGACCGAAACCTTGTTGCACAGATGAATATTTATAGCTGTATTGTGAGCATCTATTTTCTTGGATTATACCAGAAGATATGATAGCAACACTAAAGGAAATTACTTTATGAATTTAATATCCATATAATTCCTGTACTGATTTCATTCATCTAGATTTGGTGGCATTTTACGTGAATGGTAAGCTCTGTTCCATCATTATTCTTATTACAGCTAATAATAAACATTGTTACCATAACTAATTACCAGTTTTCTCTTTCAAATCTATAAACAGCAACCAGGAGAAAGATGCAATAAAAGCAGATATATGGGGCATTTAGAAATTGCTTAAGCAGCTACGCTATGATCTTGTGCTAAGGACTTCCTACAGCTAAAATACGTCTCTGACATACCTGGAGGCATTCTACTAAGCACTGAAGTGATGAGATTACAGTCAAATTAGGAACTGGTGCCTTTTTTCTCCTCCAAAATTTTGTCTCAATTTTATCTCAATTGCCTTAAAAGCCTCTTAAAACTGCACCAGTAAAGACTTGGTTGTAATGAAACTGAAGCTGGTTTAACGAGCACTGGACAAAAGTCTTTGGTGGGTTTACCCAGCTCCCCAGCTGTTTAATGGGAAGCAGAGTTAGATCCCCCACCAGAAGATGGGGAGAGGTACAGGCACAATTCAGTACTCCCAAGTGGTGCCTTGAGGCAGCTGGGATGCATGCACCGAGGCATGGGACAGCCATCTAGAGCAGGCATGAACCACACAACCTATAGGAACCCATTGCCCTTCTGTCTCACAGAGCATTTATGGCACCTGAAGATGCACTTGGTCTCTCTTTTACTGGACCACAACCAGGGATTTTTCCTCATGATCAGTGTCTCTTCAGTCCATGGCACAGCCAGGCCCATCTCTCATGAAGGTGGGTCTAGAGAACAGAACTGCTGCTCTACTGTATTCCAAGTTTAGTTCTTCCAATGTTTAAAATGCTATTCTAGCCTCAGCCCCTACCCAAGCCCCTGTGGGTAACCTGATGTCTCCAGGAGCTAGACCACAGTTCACTGCCCTGATGGCATCCATCTCTGCCCTGATAAGTCACTGCACCTTCTTGGATACCAGTCAGCACCTAAACTTGCAGTATTCAAAGGATACTAACACTTAGCAAACTTGTTGGTTTTCATCTGTGCCTTCCTCATAGCCTGTCTCACTATAAACTGTGATTTAGCCTTCGGTGTTTTGCCATGTAGACACTAAACCTGTTGATTAGTTACCTGCTTTCCACATATTTCACCCTCTCTAGATGGATAACTGCAGCATCTTTAATCCCGATACTCAACACTAGTAAATAGCATGGCACAGAGCACCAATGCAGTCAAGCCAATCCCGTGTTAGTAACCATTGCTTTTATCACTGCACAAACACAAAAAGTGTTATCAGATAGAAATAATTTCCTTTAAAACATAGTGCTGACAGGTGCCTTGAAGTATGTCAAGAGTCCACAGACAGTCCTAAAGTTCAGTAAAAGCAAAGGTCTTTCCCAAACATTCTCCACCCAACAAAAGGAGCAATTAAGTCCCTTGTTGCCTTAAAGACACCACGGAAACTGGGTCAACATTAACCTGATCCAACATCCTGACAAAGCAGGGAACTGCAGCAACACAGGCAGGTAAATATCTGGAGAAGATGGTCTTAAACCAGCATCACTGTCAAGAAACCATGTCCTGAAAGAAGTAGACACATGCCACAGGGAAATGATTGTGAGCTTAACATATAAAGAAGTTTAAGGAGTGGGATCTAACCATCAGCTGGCTGCCAGCAGAGGCAGCCAGGGCAGTGAAAATAAGAAATCAGAAAGCAGAAGTCTCCTGAGAGGCTGTGCTGTGCTCACCACGAAACAGTCATATCTCTATGGCTTCAGATAGAAGAAGGCAACTGGCGGCCATTTCAGTATATGGAACAGTCCCAGCATCTCCCCTCTCCCCTTTGGGGCTTTTGGAAGTGGCCAGTCCCACCCTCCCTCCCCATCTTGCTTGGCTCACACCATTCAGGTCATCATGGAAATCCTCTCAATCTCTTTCAGCCTCATCCACGACCTCCCTCAGATGACTTTTCTTGCATTTCAGTTGGCGCATGCTCTGAGATATAACCATATTTTAGACATGTTTGTGGGAAGACTGAGTTACTGTTCCTTTTACTACAGGAGTAAGTAGACGCACTGCAGTATTTACAGCCCCATTTCACAAGGCACCATACAGATGGGTCTGAAGAGACAGTCCCTTCCCTGAGCACAGTACAGATGAGGCAAGGAAAGACCTAGGAAATTTATTATAGTTACTCAGTAGCAAAGCAAGGGGAAAAAAAATGTGCCACTCCTGAGCTTGGTGTTCTGCCCAGACAATTTTACCATTCCTGCCTTTTTAGTACATTTAACTTTCCCTTTAGCTGGCATTTTGTTGAAACAAACTTTATGGTCCATAGCATCAGTGGTACCAAAATATGGCAATTAATCACAGCCAGCTGCCAAGTTTCTACTGAGTTCAAGCATTTAAGTCACAATTAGCAGACACAATATTTCAGGATATCAATTTAGACAAAACATTGAAACGCTGAACCGAACTTGATCTATGACATTGGCAGAGTTGCAACGAGTCCATTATCATACAGCTGCATTCATCATAATTTACCTCGTGGCTGCTGAGCACTGCTGCGATCACCAGGCCGTGAAAGAGAGGCCTATAAGCCATCCTTGAATCTGCAGCGATGAGGGCTCCAACCTCGCTTGCCCAGCAAATTTTGCTATCCTGTTTCACACACACACACACATCCAATAAAACTCTAAGACAGCATTAGAACAGGTTGCCCAGAGAGGTGATGGAAGCCCCATCCCTGGAGACAGTCAAGGTCAGGCTGGACCAGGCTCTGAGCACCCTGATCGAGCTGTGGGTGTCCCTGTGCATTGCAGAGGAATTGGACCAAATGACCTTCAAAAGTCCCTTCCAACTCAAACAATTCTATGATAGTACATACTTTAGGACCAAAAAAGACTTAGCTTTGCAGTAACAAGCCCCAGAAGTGCCAGGTATTACCAGGTTACAGAGGGCTCCGATTCTTAACCAGCAAGTCAGACCTCCTGCAGGGTCAGCTGTAGGTGCAGCTGGAAGGCTGACACAGGTGAAGCAGATAGGGCTAAAATTGCCTACTGCTCAGGCTGCATTTGTGCCTGTCTCTACTGACAGGGTGTAAGGGGACCTGAGCTGGCTTAACTGCACCTCACAGCCAGCCAGAGCATGAACACCCCTCCCCATCTACCTCTCTGGCCTCCATTCACCATTGTCCCTAACTTCATTTGCATTTCAGATAAAGTCATCAGAGAGGAATAGAAGTAATCTGTCTGTAGCACTGGTGTTGCTTAGCCCACACTATCCCAACCTGGAAGGTATTGCTGAAGTTATAAACATTATACACTTGGCATGATACCCCTAAAAAGAGAGCTATAAAAAGGCTATTATCACAAAAGAGTATCTCTTGAAAAGCAGGATTTTCCCCTCTCCTTGATATTAATATTGAATTATCCCCAATATTGTATTAATTTTTTTATTTATGCATAAAATTTATTGAGTCATTACTGGGTTTAGCTTTAATCACAAACTGATCAAACAACTTCTACTGAAGAGCAGAAAGAGACGATTCAAGTGCCCATCCAAAGAGCTTGCAGTAGCTAAATCTGCTGGGGGTGCTGCAGAATCAATGTGCAAGTAGGAAACTGAAATGCAGGATTACATTGGGGATACAGAGCAGAAAAGAGCAGCTACATTTTCATGCAGAGCTTTCTGAAACAAATGCTGCTGCCAGCCTGGGATTGCTGCAGTGACCCCAACGCTCACCCTGCTTCGAGCAGGAGCTTGAGATCCTGAGGTCCCTTCCAACCTGCATTATCCTATGATCCTCGGTAGCCCCCCACCTCCTGCCAGCTGTGTTGCATCCTTAGCATGGGTTTCCCTGGACAGCAGACTTTGATTCAGGATCTCCAAGAATTGTTACCCATGTTACAAATCCAGATCATTGTTTAGCATGTTTTGCAGGCTCAGAAAAAGAAATAAAAAACACATTAGGAGTGAACCCTGGGCTGATGTGTTGCATTCTGCAGAATAGAAGTGATTTAATAGGTATGTCAGTGTTGGAAGCCAGAAAGAACCATCACTGAGTCTGACACCTACATGGGCTGAAGTCTTTTAGTGTAGCCAATGATCTGCAGCAAACCCTTCTCTGCCATGATTATTTTGCTCATAAATGCAGCAGCATGAGAGGCATCTTCAGAAGCTGAGATACCTTGAGGTCTGAAGAAGATGTCAGCATAGGAAAGAGGCACTGAAATCTTTTTGCGGGCCTGGATGCTTGCTTATTAGCCATTGAAGGAAAAATGAGGCCTCAACTGAGATTCAAGGCCTCAGAGAAAAGCAGTTTCTTCTCCAACCACCCCTGCTCTCCCCTTGAGGCTCACAATCTGTGTTTGAGTCTGGGTTCACATCGGACTCAAAAGGGCTGTAAGGTTGGCCCAGGCTCAAATGGCTTCTTCAATCTTTGGGGGATTAAATGTGACACAATGCCCTTTATGTCTTTGGCTCACGAATCTGAAAACATTTCTAATATTTTGCTAATTGAATAAAATATACTAGCAGCTGAACACTCAGAGTCAGATCACAAAAAGACACTGATCCCACTGGCCTGGCAGCACAGACCTCACCAACACGAGTAAAGTGCAGGAACACAGATGGTGATCACCTTGGTCAGGTAGGCAGCTTTGGCCAGATGGCCAGAGTCACAAAGCAGGAAGCTAGTTAGGGAAGATTTTGTGTCAAAATTCACACGTGCACCTTTTATTTTTAAATCAGTAATGTTAAAAATGGGACTCAGCTCCAGAGATACATCTTGGCACCCAGATACAGGTGTGAGCAGGCTGACTAAGCTGCTGTGCCATCACTGGAGACCTGGGGGTCAATTTAGCAGCCAGCTTATGGCAGTTTGCGTGTCCCAGGCTGCCCTCCCTCTCCTCTCCAGCAGCCCATGGGTCTTGCATAGGTGCTGCATCACATTTACAAGCCCCACATGCAAGTCTTGGCTCATTGGCCAAAACTCTGTGGGGGAATATGCATACCTTCATTAGGCAAAAGCTGGATTTAGGTGCCTGAATCTGGAGCTGAGTGAAACCATTCCTTTCCCTCTCTGTGCAAAGTAATCACACAGATGATGTCTATGATTCCCCTTCTCCTCAATCTAAAATCTTGCCTAAGAAATCATTTGCTAGTTTGTAATATTTCTAAAAACATTCAGGTAAGAAAATCAATGACTAGGGAAGCCACTAACAACCAGGATACCCATACTCCTGGTGTGCAAGATTCAAGCTGCTCCATCTATGGACATAGTGATTAGAATAATATAATCACAGAATCTAAGTTTACTTCTTTGCTGTTTTGCATGAGAGAACTTCACCTGCTCATGAGACAGAGAATGGTTTAATGCTCAGCTGCTAGCAGGAGGCGAAGCAGAGGTCGTTCCTGGCTCAAATGAGTCTCAGGCTCTGCAGCCTCCTGCCCTCAAGGGGCTTTCTGCTGCCTGGGATAATTGGCATTTATGAGCTGTTCTTTAGAGCCGCATGTGGAGCACATCATTCTCAAGTCCCAAGGCCGGGATTCACTTCTGTAATGGGAAGAAGAGATGTATAAAACAAACAAGCGAACAGGGTAAAAATAGGCACAAACCAAACGCCAGAGTGCTGCTAATCACACCCTCTCATTAATCACCTGGCACGTTCAGCTGTGTCAAACAATGTTCTTGCTGAAGGGAGGCCAAGCCACATGCTCTTTGCAGAATTAACCCAAACCTGAGCTCACAGGGCACACAGTGCTCTGTGTTCCTGTGGCCGCATAGGAACAAGGGTGTTTACAGGCCTGCATGGAGCCAGAATCTTGTCTGTGCTTTCCACTTGCACCTACCACCAAGAGCAGCCTCTGCCCCCCTCTCCTTTCCCTGTCACAAGGGGTAGAAGGTTCCCCAACCCTCCAACTCTTTGATCCTGTGAGAAGCGTTTCCTTGCTTATGCCTTTGTCAGATGCAGGAGGATTTGATGATGCCACCCAACACACAGCACAGTTCCCATGATTTCAGTGTCTGAGCTCTTAGGCTGCAAGCAAGGCTTTCAAGCTTTCCTCCACAGCCCTGGGGCAAGAAACAGAGAACTGCCACTCCTGATACAGACACAGAGGCTGAGAGATGTCAGCCCTGCCTTTGGTCTACAGTGTGGGCTGAATTTCTCTGATCCTACCCACCCTCAATCTCCTGCGTGACTGGCATTCAGGTGATCTTCACATGCAGGGGAGGAACGAAACAAAACTGGGTTCATTACAACTACCCACCAAGAAAAAAATAACAGTTTCAAGCTGTAAATCCCAGCACACACTCTAACAACATAAAAACAATCTATCCAGGAGAAGGCGTTCTCCCCACCCTGATGGCATTATTCACACATTAAATCAGAACTGACAAAGCAATCTTTTCAGCTGAGCTGTTCTCGTTCTTCTTTTTGTATCACGATGAAATAATTCCCCTTTTTAACAACTTCCAAACGTTCGTGAGGATGCATTATTGAAGCAGCGGTGCAGATATCCGAGCGGATGATATGTTTGACTTTTTCAAAGCAGCAAATAGACAGGATGTTAATGAATTGGAGGAGTACTAAAAATTTGCTTTGCAAAAGGAAATTTTTTAACTGCATAAACCAACACAGCAAATATTGATTGCATCCGCACCACAACAAGGCAAGCGAAGGCTGATTTATGACAGCACCCCACCCTCACTGTCCAACCAGATTTAATATAGTTGCCACTCCGTGACACAATGATGTATACCTTGGTGGCAATCTAGAAAATAATTTGCAAGGAGTAACAGTTTGTTCTTCAGCCATCAGCCATAAAGCTGTCAGGGGAGGGTCTCCAGGCTGGCAATGGGACGGTGATGGAGCAAAGAGGATTGCAAAATTTTGTGGGTTTGAGGGAGGAGAGGAGAAGATCTCAAATTTATGGATACGAGAATTTTCATGAGACTGTGTTGTTACCGGTTTTATTTTAACCATAAACCAAAGGTAACACAGTCTTCATACACAGTGTTTACCAATCCTCACTTTTCATTTTCTGACAAAAATTCAAATGGGCCTTGCTGTACAGGTTGACGATGCGGCCATTCGTTGTCTGAAGTTAGTGCTTCCTGACAGCTCTGGGAACAGCTTTCCTTTGGGAGCTCTGAGACCAGGGGTAAGGAGGGATGAGGAAGGCAGAACCTAAGTTCATCCACATTTTTTTGCTCCTTCACTTGAAACATTTGGGTTTTAGCTAAAGCTGAGAAAAACCCTAATAGCAAATAGGAAAAAAAAAAATCTTCCAGCCTGAAATGCCTTACGACTTTGGGTCAAATATCTCTGAGCATTTTTGCTTGGGGCAAAGCATTGAAAACACTGACAGAAAAGGGGCCAGCACTTCCATCACTTCCAGCTCCACTCCGCGTCAGCCCAAGAGCTCCAACAGGAAGGACTGGGATTTGGACTGACACAAGGCCTGGGTGCCCCTCATTACGTGGGTGGGAGCAGAGATGGGGCACTGCCACTGCATTTCATGACATTGGAGCCTATGGGCAAAGCTGTACAAAATGTCTCCTAGAGAGGGTCTGCTGAAGAGGATCTTGCTATGGGACCAGGGCAGGAGGGATTGGGGTGAGCCAACAGTGTCATTTAGGTGACTCACTAGAAAGAACATCCATGTTCATGGGCTGTTGAGACACAAAAACTTGTCCAGGAGATGCCCTGAGACATCCACGTGGCTTTACAGGTCCAGCCACCACTGCTCTTAGAATGACAGATTTATAAGGAAATTCCCACTGGATGAGAAGCCCATTTTGCACCTCATCCTCACTAATGCAACAGGGTTTATTCTATTCATCATGAAGAGAGTCTTGTAGGGTAATGAACACCTATACAAGCACTGTTTTATGTGCTTCAAACAAGACTGTGTCAAATTGTTGGGCAGTAAATACAACAGTCCCCACTCCCTCCACCATTCCCACGCTGCTTTCACTTCTGTCTGAAGCTCTCCAACATCCCAGTTACATGACGGTTGGTTGTTTTATGCTTTGTTTCTCTGCTGGACATTGCTCTATCACTCACCTTTAGGGTAGATTGGCTTTTCACAGAATCACAGAATCGCAGATTTACAACCAAATCTCAAGGTACATCTGATCTGCAGGAGCACCAGTACATCCAGAGATGTTCCACACAAACCTCAAGGTGGAAAGTGAAGAGGATGCGACTCAGGTGCCTGCTTCAGGCAGAGCACTGGGCACCCAGTTACCCTAGGGAAAAATCCTTTTAGCAGCCCAGAAGCTTTTGTGGATGTCTTATTTACCAAAATAACAAAAAATGAACAAACAAAACAACAATAACAAAAAGTTAACCATAGAACAGAGCCCTTTCTGGAAACAAGCCAAGCGTATTTTCTTTAGTTGACTAATTCTTGTTTATTTTTTGAAAGCTGCTGCTATAAAATGCAGAATCCAATTACAATTTCCAAGCTGAAAGAATGGCTTCCAATTATATTGTTTCTCGTCATTGCTATAATCATTGCAAGAAAGAGTGGATTAATGCTGTATGATTTTGTTTCCTGTACCAGAATCAGATAGTGGCATTCTCAAAAGATTTATAAAAGACACATTAAATAAACTAACAGTGTTTTTGCAACAGAAATGGACTGTACCGTAAACAGGACAAATTGAAAAATACAGATTTGCTGCTGCGCTCCAGTGCATGAGAGATGAGGGTAACACAGTAACCATGCATACTGAGTATAAACTGTACGACAAGAAACTGGGAGGGAAACTGAGGTGACTTTTTAAATGTGAGACTGGGCTTTAGGAGAGCTGGCTTGTGCCTGGCCTGGCAGAAGCTTTCAATGTGGGTTTGGGTAGGTCATGGCCAAGGGGAAGAGCAGTGCAGCTCCAGATAGAGCCAACATCATTGTCTCCAGGTAGGTGTAAACATGCACGCTTTGGGTGTCTAAGTTCCTGTGATGACAACTTGGCCAGAGATCTAGTCAACGTAGATCAGTGATCATAAGTGTCTACTTGATGACAACAGTTCTGCTGTCCTTGCTTTGTTTCCTACATGCTTTCTCCAACTACATAATTCTGCCATGGGTCTGAAGACTTGAGGAGATGGATACGAATCTTGACCCAAATTACTTCTGTGCTTCAGGATGGGGCTGAACCAGAGTTCAGATTGGCATCCATGAAGCTCCAGTTGGATTTATTCCCAAATCATCCATACTGTGGGAGACAGAGAAGTTCAGCATCTGTTTTGAACTCACCTAACAGTTGCCACAGAAAGATAAATCAGCTAAATGACTGATGAGAAACTTCTCACACCTATTGATTTTCCTCCTGGCAGCTAGAGCTAGTTAGTTGCAAGACTTACAGCCTGAAGGCAGGGCAACAAGAAAGGAGAGGATGACCTTGGGTAAGACACAGCCCTTCAGGTTGTGAATCCTTCAGAGACATTTCTATATGCAGATGTATGCACTCCACATACACAGGAACTATTTTCACAGCTCCTAGGCTACAAGACCCCTTCCAGCCTTTCTGCACGGTTGTCCTCCTCCACACAAAGGCTGAGGCAAAGACCCTGAGCCAAACTGATCTCATCCTACACGCTGCAGAGAAGCAGCACTGCTCCAGTCCCTAATGGCCCTGCTCGTTGCTGGCTACCATTGGGGAATACAGCATGGGACTCTATGGAAGATGCTTTTCTTCCAAGGAGCCCAGCCTCCTTCTGCTGTCCTCTAGGGAGTCAGCAGTGGGTGTCTGTTTCACAGCTTGTGTTAGTATGCATTGGTTGGGCTTCTGCTTCTTTCTGTTGTTGTTGTCAATAAAAAATATACATATAAAATCTTTCATGCCTGACAATTCATTTCTCTCCTCCCTAACAGTCCTACCTATTCTCCCCCTCGTCAGCCTCCAGCCTTGGGCAACAGAATAAAAGTAACAACAACAAATAGAATAGGTACACTCCTGAAGAAGCATTAAAGACATTTCTTGTCCACATCAGAGTGAAGATAGGTATTTCTCTAAGGCAGGTCCCATCTGACTGCCAAAGCCACACAGTTCAGACAACATTACTCATACCTGCCTGAAAAACAAGAAGAAATTTCAGTGTTGCTGGCATACTGAGAGCACAGGGAGGAAAACCAGCTGGGTTCCCTTCCACCTCTCTCCAGCTCGCATAAAAGGATATGATCGTAAATCAATATAACATCCACAAAGAATAAAGCAGCGGTGTTCTTGTTTTCATCTTCTATTTCTCCAGCACATTTTCAGCCCCTGAGTTAAGAGCAGGAACTCAAAACTGTTTTGGTGTCAGAACCTGCCACCTAGAGAACAAAACCACAAATGGGTATAGGTTTGGGGGTTGTTGTGGGTTTGTTTTTTTCTTAAAACCACTATCTCATAGCTTTACAGATGTGCTAGAAACTATAAATTTGCTGTGCTGTCTTTTACAGCAACAAAACAGGTTTTAAGAGACCCTTAATTATGTATCTGCACAGCACAGACACCATTATAGGCCATTGCGTCGGCTCCCAGCACAAACACTGCTGCATGTGGCTCAGTGATTACAGGACAGAAAAACTTCTTTTTCTCCCAGTTCTACACATTGGTAGTTTGTGTAAAGAGACTGGGGTTTTTTTTGGTGGTTTTTTTTTTTTTTGGTTTTTCCCTGAGATCATACAACTATTGCAGAAAGTGAGTCAGTTTTTATTCACAAGTTTTGGATGCTCGGAGTGGCAGTGAACCATCTGGGTCTGAGTTCCGCGGTGCTGTGTGTGCTCAGCAGGCTGAGGACAGCCTGAGCCAGAAAGCCCACACTGGGACCACAGGAAAAAAAGAAATAAACACACCACAGTGCGCCTCTGAAGAAGTTTCCTGAGGTTTTTTAACTTCAACAAACTTCTGAGTGTCCAATTCTAGGAAAATACTCTGTTTCCATCTCAAACTCAAATGGAAGAAGTTGTCAATTCCCTTCTGAAAATCAAAAGTATTCCAGCATTTCTGAGCCAAGAAACAATTCCAAAATTTTACATTTTGATTCCAGGTCAATTCAACACTAAACCACATTTTCACAGAGAGGAGGAAAAGGGAATATATTGCTGTAATCTCCCTCTAAAAACGGTGCCTATCAGAGGCACCATCTCCCCAACACCCTGCCCCTGGGCTCCCATCACTGCACAGACGAGGCAGGGGAGGCAGAAACGGGTGGGCAGAGGCAGGTGAAACATTGCTGTGAATTCAGGACAGTCAATTACTCGCTCATAATTGTGAATTACATCGCGCAGTTCACACTGTGTCCCCGGTGAAGGGTGCTCAGATGCAAGCTAAGTGCAGCAGTCCCCACGCGCCCCACAGCTGCCTGTAGCAGCCCTCGTGCCTCCCCTGCAAGATCCCAGCGTGCCACCCAGTGCCAGGATTTACTTCTAATAGGGGAAGTTTAACGCCTCACTAAATAATTTAAAAAAAAAACTTAAAAAAAGCTTGAATCTAACCCTGACAAGCGAGAGGCGGCAGGTAATGCTTAATTCCACCATTTCAGCCCAGTTAAGAGCTCATTACTTGGGATCAGAAGTCAGCTGCCAGTCTGAAGATGCCAACACAGAAGCCGACCCCCAAGGGCCTTCCTAAAGCACGATGATGTGCCTCAGTGCCCAGATCCCGACACCGTGCGGCCTGCTGTGCCACATCCCTCACCCAGCTGCTGCCAGGGGCACAGCCACGGGCCCTGTGTCAGGCCACAGGCACGGGTCGGTCACTGCCCCAAGGCAAAGGATGTTTTTTAGCTACTTTCAGCCCATTTAATTAGCGGCCTTCTGCCGGAGAGCAGCCTCCAACCCTCTCACCAGCGGTGAGGCCCGTTACTGAGTGCCCCTCCTCACCTTTAAGCTTTAAATCTTCAACTAAATCCACCTAAACCATCTCAGCACAGCACAGTTTTCATTACCTCAGTGCTCAGGCCCTGTGGAATCTTGATCCACCACAATACGAAGCAGGAATCCTGAAGCAGGAATTCCTGCAAATTCCTGAAGCAGGAATTGTTGTATTTTTCTGCCTAGCAGTGAATTTGGGGATATTTTTGTGTGTAATTGTATATTTTTGCAAGGATTTGGGGGCATCTAGCAGACTTTTTAATCCCTTTTGCCATACTTTTGTTTCCAATGGTAAATTTTAAGATATTTTTGGGGTGTAATCCTGAATTTTGGGGATTTGGGGGCATTTAGTGCCCTTTTTAAAGCTATTTTTCCATATTTTTGTGCCTAATTCTGATTTGAGGGGGGGGGTTAACTACCATGTTAAAGCTTATTTTTGCTATATTTTTAAGTCTAATGTTAAATCTTGTCCATTTTTTCTTGTGTACAATCCTGAATTTGGGCGGGTTTGGGGGGACTTTACTGCTAGTTTTGAGCCATTTTTTTGCCATTTTTTTCTAACTGTAAATCTTGCATATTTTTGTACCCAACTCTGAATTTAAGAGGATAAAAAGCAACACACCCAAACAAATGAGGCAGCCTAAAGAAGTGTGTCAAACCTCCTAAACTACCACAATAGCTGTTGAGAAAATCACCACTGCTTTCTCAATAATCCCACATGGTTTTACAGTCTTACAGGACTCTCTCCTCCCCTCTCCAGTCCTCAGGCCTTATCTAACCAAAGGAGTTGGCATAAATGTTTTCATTAATGAGTTTCAATAAAGTGAATAATAAAAATCCATTGGCTAGAATCTAGCAAGCATCTTTTTAAGTACAGAGAAACAGAATAAGTTACTGTCTCGTTCAAAAACATTACATTAGGTATTAATTCTGGAAAGCAACCACAGAAGAAAAATCAGTCACTAACAAATCCTAAACACACAAGAGGCAGAGGGTTTATTAGGTGTGTCAGACCTCTTAATTAGTCCCAAAAAATACACAGTATTAACATAAACTCAAGGAGCAGCTGCTAGTAGGGATATTTAAAGGCACATACTCTGCATCCTCTTCTCTTTTTTAGGAAAATCACTGCAACAATGAATCCCTCTGACCAAAACCAGCATTTAGAAGTTATTCCTCAAAACTGCACATGATTTATGGACAGTTTAGATCAAGGAGGGTGAGGTCAGGGGAAGGATTATTTGTTAAAACCTAAGAAGAATTTGAATAGTAACATTCAGTAATGTTTCTCTTGCACTTAACATCTACTTACAAGCCATAAAGTAGCAAGAGGCTCAACACTTAAACTTCTGCCCTCAAATTAAAAAAATAATAATAAAATTCCAGTTCAGCTTACTTGAAATATTTATTGGCAAGCACATATGGCATTGAACGGATGTGAATCTATTTTCCAAAGGGACACTGTCATCAGCAATGACAAACATCATCAGCCTTTTACAAGTGCACGTTTTTAGGCAGCAAGGGAAAACTGAAAAAATTAAGTCTTTCTATCCACCAGATTTCTTCTCCATCTTCAGACAGTCCTCTGCTCCAGGCTGGCACGGAACCAGACAGCTGCTAAGGTGCAGCACTGAATGAGTGCTGTGAATATCAGAATCCGGGTCACAATTTTAAACCCTTCAAATTTCAACACAGGAGGAACATTTCCTCAAAGTAAAGTCGTCACTGGAGTTTGTGGCTATCTTATGAAATTGCTGGTGCCTCTAAAATAGCTTCCATTGAGCAACCCCTAGCAGGAAACTTACTACACTTCAGTTGTCCTGGAAAGTCATCTACTGTAACACTGGTGGCAATGATTAAAAATTCAGGCAGGTCATCAAGAAGGGTTACCCATCCCAAAAGCTGTTGTGGAGAAGCCCACCACTACAATGAGTCAGCAGGCTCACAAGAAGACAGGGTGCAATATCCTGACATTCACTGGTGAAGAACTGCACTCTGACGTGGATTGAGATGTTTCAGCATTAATATTTCTTGAGCTAAAGGGCACTGTTATGTCTTTTCTGCTTCAGATTAAATCGGGCACTACTTGAAACAAGAGCAGATGCGGTATTCGATTCCTACCTCTTTCCATAGGCTTTAGCAAATGATTTACCACTTGTTGCTCTCAGCTGTCTAGTGACATGATGTAGCTCATTTTAGCAAACCATGCCAATGTTTTACAGCACCTAGCCTCTATGGCTAGACAGACACCTCCCATGGTCTCTGTCACCTGACAGATGCCTGACTGTGTACGAGGTGTAACATTCAGCGCAGCAGATCGATGACCTGTCCTTTTACACATTTCTTCAGGGCTTAGCTCTCAGAACCGTAAACATCAGCTTTGAGATAAATGGTCACTGTTTGCATTAGGAAGCAAAATTGCACAGGCGCTTGAGTAAGAGAACTAGCAGTTTTAAAACAAATAACAACACAAGTTTTTGTAACAGCACCTTTATGGAACACAAGGTTAGCTTTAGACAAGTGCCAGGTTACAGGAATTCTCAGTCCTCTATATAAAGAAAGCAATCTTGGGTTTACTTCATTCTGATAGAACTTATAACACTAACTTATAGGCACTGTGTTTGAACTATTTCCAAAGTAAAAAAGGGTTTTCCATTACAGTGCTTGGAGTGGTTAACAAGATAACTTAATACATTCTTTTCCAGAGAGTAATAAATTCTCGTCCATTACGTCCCAACGTTACTGGGATTCCAGAAAACACAAACAATGCAATCCTAGTTCAGGTTAAAGAGGAAAGTAAGGTAATTTAAGCCAAAGAACAAATAACTTTCATAGCTACAGACGTTTTTGCATATATGTATTTGCATGGGCAATCAGACTCATTTTTGTGAAAAAATTCTACCTCTTCATACAACATTTGTCAGTACAGGACTACACTGTGCACAGCTCAGCCTTGAAAAGAAAGTCTGGGCTACTGGCATATCCAGCTACGTGGATCAACAAGCAACCCCTTCAGATCCAGCAGCTTTGGTGCAGTGGACGGAAACTTTGGCCTATTGTTCACACATACTTGTCAGCAATGAACAAGATTTTTAAAAATAAAGCAAAGTGTGATATGTGCATAAGGTCAGTGCCTCGACCTTTAAAAGCATCTCTATAAGCAACTTTACCTTAAAATGGGCAGTGCTTCAGTTACAAAAGATTCAGACCTTCAAGCCTGATTAGTTTTTTTGTGATGACTGAAGAAACAGTTCTGCTTCAGGAATTCAAAAGATGAATCAGGTTTAGTAGTAGATTTATTAATTTGCTGTGATTTACAATGTTGTGATCATGTCTGAACCGAGGAGACATCAAAACAGGTTTAGCCAAGAGGTTTATGGCTTCACAGTCAAACTCCATGATCAGTGTCAGCCATTTGGGCAATTGAAGATTAGCAGACAAAAGATAAGCAGAGGCCAGGTGCTGCACTGATGTTTTGGAGACAGTATTCCAAAGTGTCTTCTCTTACAGCAATTTCCTTTTCTCAAACTCCTGCAAATAGCACACAGAGACGTTACAGGTGGAAGAAAAAAAAAGGCTTTTATTACTATTATAAATTAGTCTGCATTTATCTTAGCAAATCTAATTTTGGGAATTAAAAACTGGAATTAAAAACTAAATTTAAAAATGTTTAATGTGTGCAAGTATTCTCTCACCTCACATTAACTCATGGGCTATGAAAAACCAATAGCGCCAGATTACAATCAGGGCACTGCACTCAGACTGCAATGCTGTCCAGGAACCATCTGCACCCAGGCACAGCATAACTAACTTGAAAAATAGTAATTCTGCAGAAAAATCCTTACAGCAAAGGATTCAAGCCAAGGATGCAATGAGGTAAAGATTTTCATTTTAGTACACGAAAAAACAGATGGGAAGACTCCCACAGCAGCCTCTAAAGCTACTATAATGAAGTTGTCACAGGGAGAAGGAAAAGAAATATTAGGAAATTGAATTACACATTTCCTCTAGCCATAAAACAATGCCTTTTTTTGAAGATGAATTAAGAAAAATGCAAATAATTCTATTGCATACAGAAGTTTTTCAGCTGTATGCATTCAGCTACAATTCTGAATCAGTACTTTCAAGAGACGTGTCTATATCCCATATAGACTGTACTTTCAAAGAATGTTTTATTATTTTAAATTAATTTGGGTTCTTTCCTTCCTCTGATAGCATCCAGAAAACACAATTCAATAAGTTGTTGCACTCAACAGCAAAACGTAATCATTTGCTGTTTACTTTCCTATAAAGGCACACAACTAGTTCTGCATGTCACCTAAGCAATAACTGCAGTTTGTTCAGCCAATAGACTTCTTACATTTTACCAAGCTTAGAGCAACAGAGTATTTGGGTAAGAGAGGTACTGCCATCTCTTATTCCCTCAAAAACAGACCCTTGCTCTGGATGAGCACGTATACCAGTTTCCAAGAAACAAACCTTGTAGATGGTGCTACCCAGCTGAGCGGGGGACATGCTGACCACGACACCAGCACTCTGAAGAGCAGCTATCTTCTCCTTAGCCCCACCCTTTCCACCAGCAATGATTGCTCCAGCGTGACCCATCCGTCTGCCTGGAGGAGCAGTCAGACCAGCAATGAATGACACTACTGGCTTGGCATTTGGACCCTGTCAATCAAGAAAAGATACCGAGTTACACGGGGAAGGGTGAGATGAAAAGCAGCTCTAGATGGCAGATTTAAAATAATGCATCTTTGCCTGGCTAGTTAATATATCAAAGAGTTAGAGACCTCAGACAGCACAGAACCAATAGTCTGAGCACCATGGAATACTTTACCTCCTGATAAACAGCATAAACCAGAAGCAACTGTGAACTTTAAGACATCCCTCTACAGAGACAAATATATTGGAAAAAAAAAAAAGCAGTATGTTCCCTACAAATGTAATTATAGAACTAAAAATCTAAAGCTGTCACAGCTCTGCAGTTAGAATTTAATTTGGGAGATTTAATCATGTTCAGTCTTTCTCTGAAATAAAAGTATGATTGCTTCCATCTTTTGACATTGTTCTTTTGTCAGCAGTGGTTAGAAATTGAACTAAGCTTTCCTGACATGGCAGAAGATGGCTAACCAGCAAAGCAGCTAGAAGTAGCTCTTCAAAACTTACAGCATTATTTTCTTTCAAGAATGCTGCTGCATCTTCTTCAGCATTTCCTCCAATCTCCCCAATCAATATGATCCCCTCAGTATGAGGGTCCTTCAGGAAGACATCAAGACAGTCAATAAAATTAGTTCCATTGAAGGGATCACCTCCAATCCCTGGAAAAAATGTAAAACCACATAAAAAAGGTAACTCAAGATAATGATACTGCATTTACATTAATAGTTTCAAGGTAAATTTCAGCACAAAGGTTATTCCTAAAGACTCCTAAGACAGACAGCTCTCAGAGTGCCAAAGAACCTGCTCTAAATCTCTCCTCCACTATTTCACAGAAAGCTTGATATCTGAAGTTAAACATCTGTGAATAATCACAGATAAGCCAAACATGTCTTACACAGACTCCATATAAGATACAACAGTTAAGAGTCCAGCAATAGAATTTTCCTGTTAGAAAACGTGAATTAGCCAACTTGCTTAGCATACCCAACTAAATGCCTAAGAATGTCCTATCCCTTTACCTTAATGCTAAGCTTCTTAAAACAATTTGTTAAAAAACTGATGCCATATCTGTTGGCAGTTCTCTGCTGAAAGCTGCTTTCCAGGCTTTTATTAATCTGACATGGAAGTGGTAACAGAGAAGGGTTATATTCTTCACAACAGATAGGGATCTCGTTTCTCAGCATAACAAGAAGCCATTCAGCAATTTTGAGGCTTGCAAAAAGAAATCGCTTCAGATGTGTTCCTTTGAAGAAAAAGCAAATCAGTGTAAGTACAACAGGCTGCTTCTGAGGAAACCTACCAATGCAGAAAGACTGCCCCAATCCAACTTGCGTTGTCTGATGAACAGCTTCATATGTCAGGGTTCCAGATCTTGACACAATACCTTTAGGGAACAAAGGAAGATAAGCTTAACACTACTATAGCAAAGTGCATGACTACATGCAGCTGTTCTTATAGTTATGAAAATCACCTTACTACACTGACCATGAAATGTCAGGTTTTCCAGCTATCCTTGCCAAAACATGAAAAATTTATATAAGATTCTATTTGTGCTATTTCTTGGTTGGCATTTTTGACACTTAACTGTAAATAGATTAAAGCTGCCCAGCAAGCCACTTATATTGGCTGAGATGGCACTCCTCACACTACTGCTTTAAAAACAAAACAGAATGTATACATTGTCCTGTATAAAAGCAGTTTATGTCCTGAACTCAAAACAGGGTTGCAGCTCAACAGTTAACAAAATAATTCTGTATTAATTACATCTTCAGCACCGACAGGCCCAAGAGAGATCCTCCAGAATTGAAAGATACTGCACAAGTCACCATTATTAAGATATTCATTGCTGCAACTTAATTCTTCTGCAGAGCACATTTAACATTTATATTACATGAGACTACAACCCTAACCAGGCCTACCTAGATTTGCTACAGCAAAAGTTACACACTGAATCCTAGGTTGGGGACAAAACATTTGCATGGTTTTTTTTTTGTTCATTTCTCACAGTCAAGATTTTTGTTAACACTACAAGAAGGAAGTTTTTCAGGAAAAACAGACATTATGTGCTGTCTATTTCAAGTCATTTAACAAGCAATGTAATTAGTACATTCCAGGAACAGAGAACAAAATGCACCATGAGACTAACACATTTCGTTTTATCTACTGTTTATACCATTGAACAGTGCAGATGTCTACTAGCAAAAAAGTGGTTTTTTTCTTGCTACATTTGCAAAGGGTTTCCTGTTTACTATGGTTCAGATTGCCTGAAAGAAACTACAGAAGGAGGTCCAAAGACTGTGGCTATTTTAATAGCTTGCATCCCAAGATAATCAAATGATTCTTGGATGCCACACAGTAAGAGAAAGCTGGGGAGCACATCACCAAAGGTCAGTGTCAAATGAAACTGGGAAGTTGGCAAAGTTCACATCTTTACTCCCTGGTTCTTGAAGCATCATCAAAAATGTTTCTAGTAGTGGAGTAGGACATTAGGATTTAAAATACTATTTCACACTTGATGTGCCTTGCATTCAGATTCTACTGCCTTGTGACCCTAAGATATTTCTAGTAAACGTTCAGAAAATCTTAACAGAACTTTGATTCAGAAAGAAGCTTGAGGTAATGTCACTTGATGTTATCTGTTACAGTCACAGAGCAATGGCTTACTGTTATCTAGAAAGGGAAAAACTGCAGTTGTCTGATTTTTCAATTTCAATTTTCCTCCAGCATTCACTACGTACAGCTTATTCCAAAGTCAGAAGTGGTCAAACAGAAGAGAGAGTTCTTCAAATTAGAAAAACTGCCCTGAGTACACTTTGCTTAAGGGCACTGAACAGCTTTTCCCACAGCAAACACACTTTTCATAGGAAAAAAAAATGCAAAAAGGTGCAAACTGTTTACCACCCTTTACAGATAATAGCAGTGTATGCTGTTTACAATGTTTCTGAGCTTTATTAAAGTAACAATGTATGTTTTAGAAGACTTTATTTTTCAAATAATGCAATGCAGGAGCTACATTGCTATTTCTGTAGTTTAAGACAAGGAACCAACAGCAATCAGGAAATGACACTTGCATGGAACAGGGTTTGTAACTATTATGTGATTATGAACAAGTCACTGCCTCTCTGATCCCAACTTCCCTGTCTGAGAAGTGGGTGCACCTGCCAATTCCACTCATCACGGTATAATTGCCTAAATTCTCATGTTAGAAAGTTCTTTGCAATCTCTTCTTTTTGTGACTGAGCTAACTACTACTGAGCTAACACAAGTTGTAGGATCCCAGTCCTCAAGAGCTGTAGGAAGGATCCGCATTTGGGAGCCCACTCAAATCCCAAGATGAACAGAGGTATGCTCAAATAACAGTTTTAAGGAAACTAAGTCCATCACATTCCCTAAGGAATCTTTTCTAAATGTTTTGCCTCTTCTATCAGCACTCAGTGCCTACTACAGTATGCTGACAGACTCTGGCCTTCAGAACTGATAAAGGTGAAGTTCACTGACAAACTGAAGGACAGACAAGGTGCTATATAGCATGTTAAGTCTCTTCCAGGTAGGATGAGAATAGCAGTCTGGATAAGAACACAGAGTATCAAACTTACTTTTAGATGATGCATAAATATTCAGAAACTCACCAATTCTTCCCTTCTTGTGAATGTGACCAGGCATGATACCAATTTTACATTCTCCAGGCTAAAAAGAGAGTGAAAGAAGTCAGCTCAAACATTCAAGCCATCACTAAGAACGGTTCAACCTTGAAGCAAACCCAGAAGTCACTTACATTGATGACACCAGGGCAATTCGGGCCCACAAGCCGAGTCTTATCCTGCCGAAGTAGCCTGTGTTTAACCCGAACCATGTCCTGCTGGGGAATACCTTCAGTAATGCAAACAACTAAGGGCATTTCTGCATCGATTGCTTCATTGATCGCAGCAGCAGCAAATGGAGGAGGTACGTATATAACCGTGGCAGAAGCACCAGTTTGTTCTTTGGCCTACAAGGACGACAATAAAAGAAGGTATCAAGCATTTAATGGGCCCGAAGAGAACATCTGACAACTAGTCACTTAAATAAATCCACTCACAGACATAAAGTAAATGGATATACACTAGTTTACTATAGTCAACACAAGTGTTAAATTCTCTGAAGATAGACAGACACACACAGTGCAACCAGGGAACTGAAACCTAAGCACTATCTGAAAAGGACCTCCCTACAAACACCCTTAGATAACAGTTTGCTACAATTTCATCATACAAGCCAGAATCAATCAGAAACTAGCTATAGGCATAAAAGGTAAGCCTACTGTGAAGAAAATTAAAATCATTTGCATTACAGAATATCTGGACTCCATGAAGTTCACAGTGGAAGGCAAACTCACACTTGACCACACTGAAAGCCTCTCTTACAAGGCTTCCATTTCATTGCTTACACAGTGACATCCATGGTTCAAAGATTTGTCTCTACAGTATGAGGAATGGAATAAGGAGCCCCTCAGCATCATTAGCTCTTGGATTGAGCTGTCTGCTCCTCCAGTCACTGCTGCAAATTACCTCCTTCACTGAGTTAAACACAGGAAGACCCAGATGAGTTTTTCCACCTTTCCCTGGAGAAATTCCTCCAACTAGATTGGTGCCATAGTCCAACGCCTGCTGGCTGTGAAAGGTGCCCTACGAGAAAGAAATATATGAATACAAGAACAAAGAAAAAGTGCAAAAAAAAAGTTTTGATAAGATGTATAATTCTGAAGACAATTTATTGTACTTCAGTTTACAATGAAAAGAGGTGATTTCACTCCAGATACACAATCAGCTATTTTGAAGAGTGCATCAACTTTTTTTAAATTAATTCAGAATCTGTTATGTGTTTTCTTTTAAATTGAAGCGCTGTGGTTGCACACTAAAGAACAGTTTGTTCTGTGCTGCCAACACACCTGCAGACATGGCAGCCACATTTTATTTTCCACGTTACTTATGGCAGGTGACAAACACAATAATGAAATAGAAGAAATTAGCATTCTCATCCGTGGCTAGATGACAAAAATAACAAAAGCAGTCTTTTCCCCTTGTAAATGTGTAAGAGTGAATGCGAGAAAATTATTAAACATCCTGAAATTAAAACACATTTTTTTTTCCCATAGGTATTGATGTTCAATGGCATTTGTGAAAGAGGCACTGTACGGTTTTCATAGTTTTTTTTTTTTATAAGTCTCACTTTAAAAAGAAGCCCTTTCAGCTGTATAGAGGCTTAAGAGCAAAGCCAATTACAAAAATCAAGAGTCACAACAGAAATGACTCAAAAACAAGTTTTAAGTTTGCACAATGAAAAAAATATTTAGTTTATTGAATTTAAGAAAAAAGCTATTTGGAGAGACGAGCGAGAAACTACAGAGCTGAAAGGATCTCCTTGATCACAAAGTCCTGCTTCCTATCAAAAAAAAGACAAAGCCAGCATATAAGCCCTTTTATATGTTACTTTATGGTCAGTTAACTTCCTGCACTGAAAGGGTGATAGATGAAATAGTTCATACACATACCTGCTTGCCTGTAAAACCCTGACAGATAACCTTTGTGCTTTTGTTAATGTACAGATTTTTCCTCGATGCCGAGTAGGAACAGTGCCGTACTCCATTCTGGTGCACTAGAGAAAGACAGAAAAGAGAAAACAAACCATTAATCCACTGCCTTGTTATGGTCCAAGTTAAAAAATGTCCTATCAAATATGTGCATATATATTTATGCTTACATGAAAAGATGAATAGATCCAATAGCTCATGTTTTTAAAAGCAGCTCTGAACGTTTTTAAGTATTTATGCCTTGTTTCTCTAAGATACTAAACATCTTTAGTTTTCTCTATGACTGTGATTACTCAGTTTGCCAGGAATCAGACTCTGCACTTCACATACTGGGTACTGAGCGTCAGGACAAACAACAGATGGAAACATCCTATCTACTACATCCATTTGCAAATGAACATGTCTCTGTCCTCTAAGAATTTCTGCAAAGTGACAAAGTAGAACTAAAACCCTGATATCCCAGAGGCTCTTACAATGTAAGCACTACGCTACTCTTGCAAACGTAGCACAGCCCCTACTACAGTCCCCAGCACAAGGGCTACTTGTTGAATGTAGCACAGTCCCCAGCATAAGAAGAACATGGAGCTGCTGGAGCAGGTCCAGAGGAGGCCATGAAAATGCTCAAAGGGCTGGAGCAGCTCTGCTATGGAGACAGGCTGAGAGCTGGGGGTGTTCAGCCTGGAGAAGGCACCAGGGAGGCCTCACTGCATCCTTCCAGTAGTTACAGGGCCTACAGGAGAAGTGGGGAGGGACACTGTCAGGGAGCATAGTAACAGGACAACGGGTGATGGCTTTAAACTAACAGACAGTAGATTTAGGTTAAATATTAGGAAGAAATTCTTCACTACGAGGGTGGTGAGGCCCTGGCACAGCTGCCCAGAGAGCTGTGGTTCCCCATCCCTGGAGGTGCTCAAGGCTGGATGGGCCCTGGGCAGCCTGAGCTTGGGGGGCGGGGGCACCCAGCCCACAGCAGGGGGTTGGAGCTGGGTGGGCTTTAAGGTCCCTTCCACCCCCACCATTCTGTGATTCCATTAGACAATGAGAGGTATCTACAAGGCCACGGGACCTTCAGTCCTAGTGCCAGCACGACATACAGCAAGAGACCCTCCCTCCACAGACACCTGGCTACAGGAGCTCAAGCATCACAGCTCTAAACGCACTTGGGCTCTTGAGGAAGAGCAACTCTTTAGATGCTCTGCTAGAACAAATTTCAATTTATTTCTCACAGCTTTAATCCTGACAACACCTCACTCACGACAATAACACACCTGTACCCAAGCAGGACAGTGAGCACTGGTGTCAGAAAGAAAAGAATGACTGCAGCTCTGCTGAAGGGAAAAATGTCATTACCAGGTGGTTAAAAAAGAGGAGGAAAAAAAAAA